>CM051367.1:10759497-11095575 GCA_028015245.1 Cardamine occulta
GAATTATTTACTCGCTTCACAACAACAAAAACATTTTCCTTTTTGCCTCTCCAAAAATATCTTCTTCTTCTTTAAAGGATTTTTTTTTTATAAATTACGTTCCTTTTTTTTAGTTAATTACATTTCTTTTCTAGCTTACAAAATTAATAAATTCAGAGTATAAGCAGATATATTTACGAATAATAGCACTAAATACTAAATAAACCATAATAAACCAAGCCAACATGTTTGAAATTTGAAACCAAACTAAAGACTAAATCGAATTAAATTGAAACCAAATCGAGTTACGAGAAACTTTATTTTGAATTCAGATTTTAGAAAATCAATACAACCACAAACAAAATCTTTATAGAATTGCTCACACCTAATTAAATTATTCAGATATTAATGGGACAATGATTAATTCGAGAAAAAACGAGCATCTTTGTTAGTATCAAAGCTCTATATATCCCACAGCGATAACGATAAACCCATCGATAAAAATCACAGAAAATATAATAACAAAAATTATTTATAAAAAAAATCTGCACTAAAATCTAAGCGTTGTGCATTTATCACTTCTGGCACTGTCCGATGCCTCATGGCATCAATTACAATCACGAGGCTCACAACAACCTTGAAAATCTCGGGTTTACGGGTCAGGTTTAAATCCGTTAATTCCGGGTTTTGACCCGAAACCCGACCCTGTTTCCCATCTTCTCCCTCAACGGTTATGCTTTCTTCTGCAGTGATATCATCACCAGTCTCTCTCTCGTTTGAACCCGAATTTTCGACCCGACCCGTTTCCAAGTTCGTTTACGGATCCGAAAAGGATCTGTAAGTCATGGACTTCTCAACGTCTACAACGACATCTACAGCTACGGCGGCGAACGGTTACAGCTCGCCGCGTGACTCTTCATTCCCTTCAAGCTTCACTAAGTTCAACTCCGCTTTAACGGCTGGTCTTTTAAATCCGATGTCTCCTCCGCCGTCTCCGGCGATGCTCGACAAAACACGATCAAGTCCAACGCTATTCGAAATGATGGCTAGCGAAGCTGATACAGTAGGTACAGTTCCAGTTCAGATCCAGAACGGCGTACTTCCATCTCCGTCGTCGTCATCTTCTTCGGCGGCGGCGGCTACGGCTGCGAGAACGACGAATCTGAATCATCTCGTGATTTCAGCTCAGGATAAACAAGCACTTGCGATGCAACGGATTTCGGATCTTCTGGTGATTGGCAGCCCCGGGAATCAGTTTAACGATCCGACTTCGAGTGATGTTAAGCTAACTCTCAGCTCTAAAGATGGGATTAGTATCACTATGTGTGTGCATAGACAGATTCTTGTAGCTCACAGTAGATTTTTCGCTATGAAATTGTCAGATCGATGGTCTAAGCAGCAATTACCGCCGTCGTCTTCTCCGTATATTGTTGAGATCTCAGATTGTGATGACGTTGAGGTTTATATTGAGACGTTGATGCTGATGTATTGTAGAGATCTAAGGAAGAAGATGATGAGACAAGATGTTTCTAGAGTTCTTGGTATTTTAAAGGTATTGTGAGAAAATTGTGATAACTTTGTATGCTGTGATTGAATCATTGTTACAATATTTGCAATCACATTGTTCCATTGTTGTTTGTTCACTCAGGTTTCAGCAGCAATTGGGTTTGATGCTGGAGTGCTTTCATGTTTGGAGTACTTGGAAGCAGCACCATGGTCAGAGGATGAAGAATATAGGATTGCTTCATTGTTGTCTGAGTTACATCTTGAAAACGTTGGAGCAACAGAAGTTTTGAGAAGAGTTTCTGTAGAAGCTAGCAATGGGAGTAGTGGTGGTGGCAACGATGAGGTGCTTTTGAATCTTTTACATATTGTTCTTGAAGGAAAAGATGAGAAAGCGAGGCGTGATATGAAAACTCTTGTTTCCAAAATGCTTAGAGAGAATTCGTCTGGAAATGATCTTAGGAAAGAGTCGTTGTATTTGGCTTGTGACGGGTGTTTGCATAAGCTTAAGAGGCAGTTTCTACAAGCAGCAGAGTCGGATTTGGAGAATGTTGATCAGATAGCTAGACAAGCGGATAATCTGCATTGGATTTTGGATATTTTGATAGATAGACAAATCGCTGAGGATTTTATTGTGATGTGGGCTTCTCTTTCTGAGCTATCCGAGGGACACGGTAAAGTCCCGGTTGTTCATAGGTTTGAGATTAGCAGAGTAACAGCAAGAATCTTTATAGGAATTGGGAAGGGACAAATCCTGACACCTAAAGAAGTTAGATGTTTGCTACTGAGGAATTGGTTGACACCTTTCTATGATGATTTTGGTTGGATGAGGAGAGCGTCGAAAGGGCTTGATCGGTATTTAATCGAGGACGGTTTAAGCAATACCATACTCACTCTACCTCTTGCTTGGCAACAAGATTTTTTCCTAGCTTGGTTTGATCGGTTCTTGAACTCGAATGAAGACTGTCCTAATATTCAGAGAGGGTTTGAAGTTTGGTGGAGACGAGCGTTCTGGAGACGGAAAGAACAGAGTCAAGAGCCTGCTCGGCTAAGAATCACTGCTTCAGCTACTGAAAACTCTTGAGAGTTCTATCTCTCAGGTCTGTTTAACCTTTGCGCTATTTCTTGAGAATCGCATTACGAGGAAGAGAATGAATCTAAATCCAAAAGAGAAGGCAATGATAAATGAAGATGTGTAAGATTTATCGGGTTTTAATACCTCAGCCACGGTTAGAATTAGTTTGATACGGGTTTTGCATGAACTTGATCGTTTGGATGTAGTTTTCATTTTGATGAGTCGGAGCTCGGTTTTGTACATCTTCAATGTGTTTGAAAAAAGGAAACTTTTCTACTTTTGGTATGGTTTTGATTCTGATTCTAAATGCACCAAGATGTCTTAAAATTCCGGTTATGTATATTTGATGGCTGAAAAATCCGGTTATGTGATGATTTTGTGAATTTAAAGCTTTGGAAGATTTACATTATGATTTGTAGCATCATCATCTGTCGATTAATTGGCAATATTCTAAATTTCTAATGGCCACTAATTAATTGGTCTTTCACCGAAAGCGTTAATCCTCCAAGATTTTCTATTTAAAGGATCCAGAATATCTTTTCAGTTATTTAAATTTAGGGTTTCTTTGTCTTCAATAACAATATATTCGATAGTCTCTCCGGAAGAAAACAGCAACCTGTGGCAACACTGGTCTGTGTTTGAAACTTGAAACAGCGACGATGATGATGTCAAACCTTCCACATGATCTGATCGAGGAGATCCTCGCTAAGGTTCCGTTAACATCTCTCAGAGCAGTGCGATTTACTTGCAAAAAGTGGAACGCTTTAACCAAAGATCAGAGCATTACGGATAAGCACATCGTCAAAACAACTGCATCAGGGGAAAGAGAGTATCTGATGATTGCGGATGATAGTGTTTATTTGATTAGCTTTAATCTCCATGGATTTCACGAAAACGTCGGTCTATCTATAAAGTGTAAAGGTAAACTTGTTACCTTGGACAATTCAGATAAACTATTCTTTACAACTCAGTTCATTCACTGCAACGGTTTATTGTTATGCCTACGAAAAAAATACATAGATATTAATAGGCTTGTGGTTTGGAACCCGTTTACGGGGAAGTCAAAATGTATCAAACCCAGAGACACATATGGGAGTTTAGACAGGTTTTTTCTTGGATACGACAAATCCTGCGGTAGCCACAAAATCTTGAGGCTTTTCGATCTCAATAAATTTGAAATCTACAGTTCGAGCTCGAATTCATGGATGGTTTCTAATGTCACTTTTTAATGGGACAGTCTGTCTCAAAGACTTATCGTGTCTTTGAAAGGAAATACTTACTGGCTTGGTAGGGATGAGGAATCAACACATTATTACTTATCATGTTTTGATTTTACAAGAGAGAGATTCATACCGCATCTGTATACGCCCATCGGTGTAAGTTATGCGACTGCGAGGGTGTCTGTAGTTAAAGAAGAGCAGCTTGCGGTTTTAAAACAGCGGTGGGAGACATAGGAGATTTGGGTTATGAGCAAGATCGAGCCAGATGCGGTGTCGTGGAGTTACTTCTTAAAAGTTAATATGCAGCTATCTTGTATTTGTGATGATTTCTTTATAGACGAAGAGAAGAATGTCGCAGTCGTTATTAGTGATAAGACGGATGTGTTAAAACTCTCTGAACTAACTTGCAACGTAGCTTACATCATTGAAGATAAAGTTAATTTCAGAAAAGTGGACTTTGGAGAATCTCTATACACACAATTTCCCCCAATTTTCTGCTCCTATGTTCCAAGTTATGCGCAAATCTAAGTAAACCAGATTATCAATATGAATATGGATCAATTAATTTTTTTTTTTTACATGTAAAGTAATAGACATTTAAATTATTGAAATGTGAGATATTTTTGTTAAACGGTGGTATTGTTCTCTTGTAGGCTGTAGCTAACCTTCAACATCAATAATTTAAACCCAAATCTCCCCTAGTTTACGGATTACTGCATGTCACTTTCAATAGTAGAGAAACTACGGATTATCTTACTTATGAATTAAATATCATAATACCTCTTTGACCTCTCTCTGGTTATTATAATCCACCTAATTAGATGGTTGTTACAGTCTAAAGCTGGTGCGTTTTGGAACTCAATACGATCTCAACCAACTGAATGTTTCCGCCAACTAGAGATGCCTTGTGAGATGGTAAGAATGAGAAACCATCCAAAAGTTTAATGCACTTCAGGCCCCATTTTACCATCAGGAACTCAATTAGATGATGCCCACTGCAAAATCATATCCGAAAAAATGAAATCCGGAAGAAATCGCCATCCTAATCTGTTGCAGATATAGAATTAGACGACTAGGAAGAATGAAAGAACAAGAATTTGTGTACCTTCTGTTATGATATGTAGTGATAAAAACTGGAGGAGAACTTTGAAGCAGAAACGAGACAGTCGCAAAGAGATCATCAAATGCTTAACAAAGCAGAGGTAAAAGAATTCACATTTCAGCTCACTTTCATAAGGGAAAAAGAAAAGGTCAAGACCAAGAAAAAAAAATGAAACTTACCACTTGATTCATATAATACATCAGCTCCAAGTATAATGTTAGGTCGCATTTCGAATATCGGTGCATCCCATACTCCCCAAGTGAGACCTGTTACCTACAATAGCCAACCACAAGAAACTTATAGAAGCAAACTCTCCATGAAATTACCTATGCGACATATAATGATTCATATAACTGAATCGATAAAAAAAGGTGAAGAATAGTTTACATTACATTACAGTTTAGCTTGTTAAGCTCACAGACACTTCTCATATTATCCAAAACCTGCATATATATGATACAAAATTAAGAAATAAAATCATAATCTTGGAACAAAATTAAGAAGATCAATTTCACACCTCTGGTTTAGTTGCATCATCGGTTAGTGTGTCGTTAGCCCCAATCTTTGCAGCTACTAAACAAGGTAAGGAAGTGCCAGCTCCAAGCTACAAATTCCATCAACACAAGTCTAAGAAACAGTTGAAAATACATCAAATCACACATATTCCCAATTTTGTAATTAATTTCAAAATCAAGGGTTTAGCAAAGATTAGTTTTGATTAGTACCTCGAGAATAGAAGAATCACGAAATCGAGATCTCTGTTGCCAAATATACTCAGCGAGGATAACACTACAAGGCCGAACAAACAAACCATACTCTTCCTTCATATTCTACACACAAAAAAAATCACAGACAAAACGATGAGAACAAATTTTTTTTGGGTATATTTTCTTTCAGGAAGATCAGATCCAGCGGCTGAACCAGCACCTCCAAAGCTCCTGGTCCTTGCATCCCCTAAAAAATTCAATGCTTCAAGCACAATATAACCAAGAGTACATGTAATCAAGTAAGGCACAAGCAAGTGGGTTAATAGGAGAAGCAGAACTGTCAATTCTGGATCGATATGAAACAAAGTTCATGATAATATGGAAATTTAAAGGTAGGAAAGACATTTTGCAAATTGGATTTGTATAAACTAGTTGAAAGATTTCAGAATAATACATAATTTTTAAGAAATTACAAACACATAAGTCTGGAAAAACGGATGCTCAATATATATTTTCATATATTTAAGACAAGCTAAGCAACATATCACAGCAAATTCAATAAATTGTAATCAAACCATTAAGAAGTTCCTTTATAAGATCAATACGAAGCACAGAACAAGTATCAAAGGACAAAGATTATATTAGATAGGAAATATTCGTATGTATATTCTAGCTAGAGTCATTCCTCAAATATAGGAGAATCCCTCTCTTTGTACAACGACATGTGTTATATATTTGAGAGGTGAATACAGAGACTCCGATGAGGGAGTATTTTCAGTATCGAACATGGTATCAGAGCAGAGCTATTTCTAATTTTTTTCTCCCAATTCGAGTCTCTAATCTCTTAAATCATCTCCCTCTTCTATTCTTTCTTCACTCTTCTCTCATTCACAATTTCTTAAAATCATCTCTTTCTCCTAACTATGGCTGTCGCCGCCCCTGCTGCAAATCTAGAAAGGGTATATGGGGTTTCAAATATCAGATCCTATATTCCCGTAATCCTTGATCTTGAAGAATCTAACTACGATGCTTGGCGTGAGCTGTTTCAAACTCATTGTCTCAGCTTCGATGTACTGGGACACATCGACGGTACATTACTCCCTGCTAACGCCGACGACATTGCTTGGAAGAAAAGAGGTGGTATCGTCAAACTCTGGTTGTATGGAACTCTCTCTCCGAAATTGTTTCAAGCATCCTTTGTTAATGGCTCCACATCCAGAGATATTTGGATGAGAATTGAAAATCAATTCAGAAATAACAAGGATGCTCGAGCAATAAGGTTAGACAATGAACTCCGTACAAAAGAAATCGGAGATAAGAAGGTCACCGATTACTGCAGAGAAATGAAAAAGCTGGCTGACTTGCTGAACAACGTGGACGCTCCGGTGCAAGACAGAACATTGGTTATGTATGTTCTCAATGGCCTCAATGCCAAATTTGACAACATAATCAATGTCATTAAGCATCGCCAACCGTTCCCCTCCTTTGAAGATACAATGGCTATGCTTGAAGATGAGGAGGATCGGCTCAAGAAGGCGATTAAACCAAACACTACACTGACCGATCACTCATCATCCTCGACGGTTCTCACAGTGTCAGGCACTCCACCTCAGAATCAACATCAGAGGAACACAACCACACAACAGTTCAACAACAGAGGAAGAGGCAGAGGAAACCACAGAGGTCGTGGTAGAGGCCGCAACAACAGTTTCAACACGCCTCGTCCTCCTTACTCGAACAACACGTATCCAAACTGGGTTCCTCCTTACTGGCCGCCTCCTCCGTATCAGATGTGGCAAAACCCCCAGCCATGGGGCTATCCACCACAACAAAACAATCAAGCATCACATGCTCACGGCCTTCTAGGGTCCAGACCTTCGATCTCAGCGTCACACCAGACACATCAGGCTCACGGAGGTAATAGGTACGAAGCCACAGCAGACTACGCACAGGCCTTCAACACCCTCACACTGCAAGATCCTTCTGACTCTCAATGGTACATGGATTCAGGCGCTACCTCACACCTGACATCGGGCCCAGGTAACAATTTCCAGTCAAAATTTAAATCAAGCATCGGAAAATCTGTGATAGTGGGAAATGGAAGTCGCATACCTGTTGCTTCTTCTGGATCTTTAAGACTTGTTACTAACCCTCGTCCTCTGTCTCTCCACAATGTCCTTGTCACTCCTGATATTATCAAAAACCTTATCTCTGTTAGACATTTTACTCGTGATAACAAATGTTCCATTGAATTTGATCCATTTGGTTTCTCTATTAAGGATCTTCACACCAAGAAGACTCTTCTCCGCAGTGATAGCACCGGAGATCTCTATCCCGTTTTCTCATCTTCTTCCTCAAATAAAAGCTCATCCTCGTCCTCAGCTCTTATCACCCAAACTACCGACTTATGGCATCGTCGTCTAGCTCACCCTAGTAACGAGTCATTAAGAACTTTGATTTCTGTTTTTGATTTTTGTTGTAATAAGTCACTACCAAACTCTTGTAGTGCATGTCAACTTGGGAAACACGTTAAGCTTCCTTTCTATTCTTCAAATTCTCTTGTTTCTTCACCTTTTGAAATAATACATTCTGACTTTTGGACATCATCAGTTCAAAGTATATCTGGAATACGATACTATCTTCTCTTTCTAGATCAATATTCACACTTCTTATGGGTATACCCCTTACGGAAAAAAAGTGACGTGTATGGGAAATTCCTTCAGTTTCATTCTTATGTTAAAACACAATTTCAAACAGACATTAAATCACTACAATGTGATAATGGGGGTGAATATAATAACGCTCAGTTTCATGAATTTTTTGCCACTCATGGCATAAAATTTCAGTTCTCTTGTCCTCATACATCACAACAGAATGGGAGGTCCGAACGTATGATCCGAACCATAAATAATGCTATTCGAACACTCCTCATTCAAGCTCATCTACCAACTACTTTTTGGGTAGAAGCACTCAACATGGCAGTGCACATTCTGAATCTTCTTCCATCCTCTTCCGTTGAAAACAAAATTCCTTTCGTAATCCTTTTCAACAAAAAGCCTACTTACAATCATCTCAAAGTCTTTGGTTCTTTATGTTACCCACATACAAACCGACTCAACAAACTTGAGCCGCGTTCAACTCCCTCTCTTTTTCTAGGATATCCTCTTCTACATAGAGGCTATCACTGTTTGGATCTAAAAACGAAGAAAATTATCATTTCTCGTCATGTCACATTTGATGAGACAGTCTTCCCATACAAAGTCACAAATCCTCAACCAGAATCTGTTTATCATTTCCTTCAACACGATTCTGACCCTTCTCCAATTCAAAGAAAAATTTTACTTTCAACAAATACACCACTAGTTCCTTCCACTCCACCACTTATACCTTCTCCGCCCATGAGTTCACCAGAACGAACAGCCCCTCAAATACCTCCTCTATCTGCTGTACCTCCTCCGTCACATAAGATGGTCACCAGGTCACAGCAAGGCATCAGAAAACCAAAACAAATCTTCTCTTTACACACCGACTCTGTTTCTTCACTTCCAAGAGGATACAAACAAGCACTTATGGATCCAAACTGGAATCCTTCCATGACAGATGAGTATGATGCTTTGATTAAAAATTTTACTTGGAATTTAGTGCCTAAACCTGCAGGTGCAAACATTGTTAATGCGATGTGGCTGTTCAAACACAAATACAAGGCGGATGGCACATTAGCAAGATATAAGTCACGACTAGTGGCTAATGGCAAATCACAGGAGCAGGGGATAGATTTTGATGAGACGTTCAGTCCAGTTGTAAAACCAGCTACAATTAGAGCGGTTTTGAATTTTGCAGTTGAAAGAGACTGGCCGGTACATCAACTAGACGTTCAAAATGCGTTTCTTCACGGAAACCTCACCGAAACAGTTTATATGCACCAGCCGCCTGGGTTTATCGACAAAGCTCATCCAGATTATGTTTGCCTCCTAAACAAAGCAATCTATGGCTTAAAACAAGCACCACGGGCTTGGAATGCGAGATTTGCGACATATATCACTTCCATGGGTTTTAAACAGAGTAAAAGTGATGCATCATTATTTGTTTACAAGAAAGGCATGGATATGGCGTATCTTTTATTATATGTGGATGACATAATGCTCACAGCTTCATCAATGTCTCTCTTACAGCAGATCGTGACTACTCTCAAGACAGAATTCCCAATGTCCGACCAAGGCAAGCTAGGTTTTTTCCTCGGTATTACGGCAGAGTTTAATGATCATGGCATATTTTTATCTCAAGAGCAATATGCCTTGGACATATTGTTAAGAGCTGGAATGCAAGACTGTAAATCTCTGTCTACTCCCGTAGATTTAAGCTCAAAGCTCAAAGAAGAAGCTGGACCAAAAGTGAAAAATCCTACTCTTTACCGAAGTTTAGCTGGAGCTTTACAATACTTAACCTTCACACGACCGGACATATGCTATGCTGTTCAACAAATATGCCTTTTTATGCATGATCCAAGAGAGAGTCACATGCATGCTCTACGCCGCATACTACGGTATATCAAAGGTACAAAGAAACAAGGTCTTCAAATCTCTAAATCACCTTTCGTAAAGCTTACAGCTTATTCCGACGCGGACTGGGCAGGGTGCTCTGACACTAGACGTTCTACCTCTGGTTACTGTGTGTTTTTAGGAGACACTTTGATTTCTTGGTCCGCCAAACGCCAGAAAATGGTCTCCCGCTCAAGTGCTGAAGCCGAATACAAAGCTGTTGCAAATGCAGTCTCAGAAACTTGTTGGCTACGCAACCTCTTACTTGATCTTCATTGCCCTTTGTCTCAAGCAACTCTGGTGTTTTGTGACAACATAAGTGCTGTCTATCTGACAACGAACCCGGTACAACATCAAAGAACAAAACATGTAGAGATTGATATACACTTTGTGCGAGAAAAGGTTGCTAAAGGAGAGGTTCGTGTGCTTCATATTCCAGCTTCTCACCAGTATGCAGACATATTTACGAAAGGTCTACCAACATCATTGTTCAACAGATTTAAATACAGTCTTGGTGTCATTCACAGACCGACCCTGCAACTGAGGGAGGGTATTAGATAGGAAATATTCGTATGTATATTCTAGCTAGAGTCATTCCTCAAATATAGGAGAATCCCTCTCTTTGTACAACGACATGTGTTATATATTTGAGAGGTGAATACAGAGACTCCGATGAGGGAGTATTTTCAGTATCGAACAGATTATACCCTGAAAGAATGGCCATGTCATCAGCTTCCGGCTTCTATCTTCTTCTTCCCGAAACAGAGCTTCCAACGTTTCTTACACAATCAGAGAGACCGAAGCAGAGGAAGGGGAGCCAACTCCAACAACCTGTGTGTTTTTCGCCTTCAAGATTCTCGTCTTCTTTGAAATGACAAATTACTCCATTTGCAGGGTCATCATATTCGGTATCGTCTTCAGAGGCTTCGCTGGATTCAAACTCAATGTCGTTTTCAAACACTTGGTAAATTCCAGATGTTTCCCCAGATTCAGATTTGTATGCTTCCTCAGATTTAGATGTGTAACCCTCTCCATCGTAGTCTTTGTTTGACATTTCGCCGTATTCATATGTGTGCTGGTTGTAATAGCCGCAATCTCCATCGTCAGATCCGACATTGTAGCTTCTATCAGTTTGGTACGTAAATATCTTGGCACCACATTCAATAATTTCGTGGTTATGGAGTTCGCTGCTGAATTGGAACACCATCTCTCTGCTCACTTCAGAGGGTTCGTTAAATGGGGAGTGAGAGTCAAATATAATTAGATGTTCCCTTCGATATATGGGGACAGGATAGCTGTCTATAAATATCACACCATCAATGGGGTCTAAGTCCCTTTTGTCTATGGGACGATGCCATACTTTGGAAAAATAATCTTCTTGCTGATTATGCGAAATCACGACGCAAACCACAAAGCGTCTGTAAGGCCTGTTAACGTCTGGAGGAATGATCAAGGAATTTCCTTTGCCTCGGTGATCGAACTCTGCAGGTACTTTTTTTCCTGGTAAGATAGTCGAGCTTCTATGAAACGAATGTTGGATTGTTGCTCTTCGTGCTTGTTCGCACAATTTGAAGCAGTTGGTGAACTTGATTATCGCACTTACGTTCAAAGGGAAAGATACAGTCTCCAGTGATTCACAATCAACTGCGTCTAGGAATCTAAGCGAACCAGGGAGCTCTGGCAATGATGCGAGTCTTCTGCAGCGGCCTAGACGAAGGGTTTGTAGCAGATGAAGATCTTTGATGCAATCTGGAATCCTTTCAATATCAGTGTCGGTGAGGTCTAGAAATGTGATATTCGGGGGGAGATGTGTTAATCCCTTTAAGTTTCCACAACCGATTATAGTGAGAGAACGAAGACGAGAGCAAAGACTAATTGATGGAGGCACATCTTCAACCGCTGTGTCTGTTATATACAGTTGGGTAATGTTCGTTGACATAACTGGAACATTTCTCAATCTTGAACATCCTCCCATGTAGACTTGGTCAAGGGATGCCAAATTCATGTGAATTGGAATGACTTCCAGGTTTTGGCAGTTATACATGTACAACATCTTTAGTTTACGAAGATGCAAACAAGAGGATGGAATCTCTACCAAACTCTGGCAACCATTCAGATTTATACTCTCGAGATTTGTAGCATTTGAAAGATTGGGAAGTTCCTTCAAATTCCGAGACGCTTGCAAATCAATCTTCTTCAGATTTGTAAGCAGCTGAAAGTAACAACCACAGAAAACAAAGAGAAAAAAATTACATCATATTACACCAAGAGAAAAGTACATATTCATAGTTTAAAGTGCAACACCAACCTGAGCTCCTCCCCAAAGCTTCTCAAGCTTGCTATCCCTAAAACTGAGTTCGACAAGATATTCAGGATGAAATGAAGGAGGAAGACACTTTCTTGGGTATGCCTCCCAATCTAGTAATCTTAGACGGCATGGAAACTCCATCTCCTCAGGTATAATCAATATATTATTGCCATCGTCTTTACTTTTGTAGACTCTGAGGAATCGAAGATTAGGCATTCTTTTAAAAGCCTTCTTGCTTATAGATAATCCATCGATACCAGATATATCAAATGATATGCCAGACACAGCTCTAGTACCCTAAACCAATATTCCAAATAAAAAGAAATTAATTGTTAGCATGATAGGTAGAATTTGTTTATTTTCAACAAATGTCTGATTTAAATATAAATTATGATCAAAGAAGATAAGAAATACAAGGGAAAGACCATACTTCGGCATGTTCAAGAACATCACAAATCTCCGGAGCATCAATTAAGATCCGGTGTTTTAAAGGTGCTTCTCTAAGAACTGCTTTTGTACCCAGTTGTTGCAGTAACCTGTGCATCACTATTTCTCCATTATTAGATATGTATATGAGAGATCTATTGACTAGGATTTCTAACCCTTGTTTGATATCTAACTTATTGTCAGCGAACATGGTTTTCACAAGATCACCATCTTTATGGTTGAAGAAGACTGCAATGTGGAGGAATAGAGATTTCTCATTCTCATCTAATCTTTCATAACCGATCATTAGTACTTCCTCGATATCTCGATCAAGAACAATTTTTAGCCTCTGTATTACTTCGTCCCACTCCTCCTTATTCTTCTCACGTAAAGCTGAACCCACCACACGGAGGCCCAATGGAAGGTTACTACAAAGCTCTATTACTCTTTTAGCAAGCTTTTCAAATCCAGGATACACATGGTTTTCTCTAAAAGCATATCTACATAAGATCTTGAAAGCTTCTTCTTCGGATGGAAAACCCACATGGTATGTATTGTTGATACCATGTTGCCGCAAAAGCTCTTTGTTTTCTGTGGTCACTACAATCCTACTTCCAGAACCAAACCATGTAGTTTCATTTGCCAACGCCTCCAACTGCTTAATATTGTTTACATCATCAAGAATGATGAGCACTCTCTGCTTGCATAGCCTTTCTTCTATCACACCAGAATGGCATATCCTAATACCATCTTGGTTCAAAACCTTTGAAAGAAATTGTTCTTGTAGACGCAGTTCATCTAGACCACGGAGATAGCTTCCCGTAAGGTTGTCCACAAAACAAGTAAGCTGAAACTTATTAGAGACTCGATTTTGTAAAGCTCTGGCAATGGTTGTCTTACCAATGCCTGCAGGACCAGCGATTGCAACCATCTTAACTCCATCATAATCTAAATCTAGCAAATACTCCATTTTTCTCAAATGAGCTTCAAGTCCCACCATGCCATCAAAATCCCTAGATGATGTAGCATTCAGTTTATCTGAAACATCTTTTGCAATTTTCTTAATCATATTCGCTTCATTGTCCCTAACAAAAAGAGAGAAAAGAAAAACACCGTTTCCATCAAATAGTCACAGAGATAACATTCGTATATCTAATATCCATTCCTCTGTTCCCAATAATTTATGACAATATTAGTATTTCTAGAGATATCATACGGTTTTCTCAAAAAAAAACATTCGTATATCTAACAAAACATTCGCTTAATCATATGAATTTTAATTACCGCAAAGCTTTAGAATCTCTTTAGTTGGACATTAGTCTTAAAGTGTAGGTATTGGATATAAAGATCATGCTTCATTGTCTAAGCTCTGTTTGTTACAGGTGGAAGATTACAAGACGATATAATAGTATAACACTTATCTAACCTTGTTCGATACATCATAATCTTTATCTTATATAGAATTGTCTTTGTTGCATGTTCTAATTTTGAGTATTTGTTGAATAAAAAACGATAAAACAAAATATATACACATAAATTCATGAGGTTAAAAATATGTGAAAAATATCAAGCACCAAAAAATGGAGAACAAACAAACACAATATACCAAAAGGGAAAAACCGAAGAACTCTAATATTGACTAACAATAATTCAAATCTTTAATCAAAATCCCATCCGAAGGGCGGGTCACCTACTAGTTCATCATAAAACACCACTAACTGTTTAATTTTTCTCCGATGATTACCACTTAATAGAACCTAAAAATAAAAAATCAGATTAATTAAAGACCAACCATCTTAAGAAGTCTTCTCCAGCAATGTTGCCCACTTCTTTCAAAGCTTTGCTCCATTTTTGTCTTTCCTCGTCCGTCCTACGAGCACAAGTTTCATCGAAAGCAATACCAAATTCTCCTATCTGTTTCCGCACATCAGACGGATCTACACCGTAGAAGACGGTCATCACAATCTGTCCCATAGCTTTTTTGCACTCCAATATTTGCACCAATTCATCCAAACACCAGCTTGACGAAGCATATTTCTTGGAGAGAATCACGATCGCGATCCTGGATTCTTTTATAGCTTCTATTAATGAAGGTGCGATCGTTGCGCTTCTCTCAATCTTTTGATCATCAAACATAGTAATCCCGTTGCGGTTAAACTGTTCGCGTATGTGACTGAGAAGTGTTTTACGGACGTCAAGCCCGAGGAAACTCACAAAGACATTGAATTTGTAGTTGCAAGAGGGAAAAGAGGAAGGAGAAGCCATGAGAGACATGCTCATCGTTAGAGAGATGGAAGATCTGTAAAATCCAAATATGTTGAAATTAATGTGTTTCTCGGAGCTATATAAAAGCAAAAAGAAAACAAAATAGTGGGGTCCTATAAACGCGTTATACATTGACTGACTTATTACAATACTTTTGTTATTAAGTCAAAGACTTAATGATGAATGCGCTGGCAGCCTCTTAACAATATTATAAACGATATCTATATTTGTAGTCATCTGCACTCCAACCGGGAAATTGTCTCTAATGTCCCTCAAAAAAAAAAAAAATTTCTTTTTCATTAATCAGTTAAACCTCCTCTTAAATAATATTCCGAAAATACCCTTTTCCCAATTTAAAAATTAAAATTTAAATATACTTGTACCAAGTATTACCCAGTTGTATCAATGCAAAGATAAGACTCGAACCCTCGACCTTTTTACAAGAGTCGTTACCATCTGAACTATCGTGTTTTTCTTAGTATAATTTACAATTACAAATATATGTACTTAGATTTCTCAAAAAATTGTACAAAATTGTACCTAGTTGTACCCATTTGTACCATACACTAGGGTACAACTGATATAACTAGGGATAATAGTACCAAATAAAATATCAGTTGTACTAGTTGTATTACAAATAGCAGATTCGAATTTTGGGGGTTTGGACGCGTGCCGTATATTTAAACCATCTGAGCTACTGTGTTTTTCTTATTATCTCTTACAATTACAACTATATAACCCAATTTGGTCAATAATCAGATTTCATTAAGGATATAATTATAATTTTATTACTTTTTATTTTGAAAAAAAGAAAAAAAAAAAAAAAGACATATGAGCATAATTTTTTTTAGAGAGAAGCATGAGAGAAAATCACCCATTCCAACCATTAATTCAATAGTTCTTTTGTAGTCTTTTAATAATAATAAAAAATTACATACTATTTAAAAAGCTCTCTCATTAAAAAAATATTTGCTTACTTTTATACTATTAAAAAAAAGATACTATTAGACTTATTGCCAAACACATTTTTAAGAGTATTTAAAATATATAGTTTTAAATAATGATTAGTTTTCAAAAATAAAAACTCGTCCGTGTATTGAGGCAAAACGCATTGACTTATGGAAGGAGAGAACTTCAAATGAAATAAGATAAAAGGTTTCCTTGTACTTAACCTCAAGACTTTAAGCGATTTACACAAAAAAAAACGACAACCATTTACTGTATCTGTATTACAGCTGTGTTCGCCCTCCATTAACCCTTGACGAAAGAGAGAGAGACCAAGTCTCTTCGCCTTTTCATTCCTTCAAGAGTTCAAGCTACGAAAAGTAAACGGAATTTTGAAAATGTGAAATATTATACTTATCGTCGGCTTGATTAAAATTCAGAACGGTTGTATATTTGATTAAAACTAAAAATAATCCATTGTGGAAAATCTCACAGGAAAAATATTAAATGTAATATACCATGTTATCCACCAGGATGAGCTAAGATGGACCAAGGCATTTTGATAAATTAGAAAAATAGTTTCATATACTTGTACCTGAGCATCGAGATTTTCTTCCTTGGTCTATTGAACAGTAGCATAGAATACACATCTGCCAAAGTTATGTCCACTTAATTTAACCTTTTAAACCATACAAATAGCTTCACATACTTTGTATGATGTATCATATGAATTACTAGCTATAAATCATATACAGCCATGATTGCTAAAGGAGACGACAGAAGCCTTGTGCCTTTAATTGGGCTTACAGATAATGGCTTTTAGGCCCACAATTAGCCGATAAGTTATTAGCTCACAAGAATTAGCTAATGGACAGGTCATCCATCAGCTTCAGGATTCTTTTGTCTTCTCCCCGAAACCAAGCTTCGGAAGTTTTTCACAATCTTGGAGAGATCAAAGCAGAGGAAGAGCCAACTCCAACAATCTGTACGGTCACCGTATTCAGTGTCGTCTTCAATCACTTGGTCTAATCCTGATTCATAGATCCCTTCGATGTTCTCGTCGGTTAAGATCATGGCACTACATTCAATAACGTCGAACTCCTGGTTTAGGCTTCTGAATTCAAACGCTATCTCTCTGCTCATTTCAGAGGGTTTAATACGTAGTCAGCGAGAGTGAAATATAAGTAGATGTTCGGCTTGAAGTTCGAAGAAAGGGCCTATGTAGATCCCATTGGCATCAACGTCACTTTGACCATTGCGAGCACACAATAGTGCAGAAATACCATATATGGGTTTCTTGCTGCAGTGAATCACTACGCAAACCACAAAGCCAGAGTAAGGTTTACCGTCTGGACGAATGGTCAATGAATTTACTTTGCCTCGGTGATCGAATTCTGCAGGCATTTCACTTCCTGGCAAGAGCCCTGATCCCTGAGATCGTTGGATAATTGCTCTTCGTGATTGTTGGTCCAATTTGAAGCAGTTGGTGAAATTGAGTAGCACTTTTGTAATGTTCAAAGGGAAAAATACTGTCTCCAATGATTCAAAATCTTGTGCGGATAGATTTACGAGCGAACCAGGGAGCTCGGGCAATGATGCGAGTCTTCTGCAGCCATATATAGCAAGTCTAAACAGCAAAGGAAGAGCTTTGATGCAATCTGGAATTCTTTCAATATCAGAATTGCTTAGGTCTAAGTGAAACTCAAGGGAAGATTTGTTAATCCCTTGAGCTTTCCACTGCCGCTCATAGAGAGGCTCTCGAGACGAGAACAAAACCTAATTGATGGAGGCACGCCTTCAACCGCTGTCTGTGATATAGACAGTTGTTTGATGTTCGTTGACATAACTGGAATATGTCTCATTCTTGAGCATCTGGTCATATAGACTGTTTCAAGAGATGCTAAGTTCATGTGAGCTGGAATGACTTGTAGGTTTATGCAGCCAATCACCCACAACCCCTATAGTTTATGCAGATGCGAACAAGAGGATGTTATCTCTACCAAACTCTCGCAAGAACTCAAATACAACTTCTCAAGATTTGTAGCATTTGAAAGATCCGGGAGTTCCTTAAAATTCTTGGACCCAAACAGATCCATCTTCTTGAGATTTTTAAGAGGCTGAATATGTAAGAAAACCACCCAATAACAAAGAGAAGAATACAGAAAGTACATGTATATTCATATATTCAAAGTACAAGACCAACCTGGATTCCTTCCTCGATTCTCTTATAGCTTTTTAAAGTGGAGGGGTGATCTCTTCACTTCTCTCAATCCCTTGATCATCGAACATCGTGATTTCGTTATAGTCAAATTGTTTGCGCATGTGACTAAGAAGTGTTTTACGGACGTCAGGCCCGTGAAAGCTCGAGAAGACATTGAATCTGTAGTTGCAAGAGGGAATAGAGGAAATGAGAAGTGGAAAAATCAGATACGTTGAAGTTAATGTGTTTCTGGAAAGCTATACAAAAAGCAAACAGAAACAAAAAAAAAAGGGGTCCGGCTGTATGTAAACGCGTTATGAAGTCAAAGAATCAATAATGCATCCTCTGAGTAGCCTCCTGTTAGCAAAAATACAAACGATATCCATATTTGTAGTTATGTGCACTGTAACCTTTCCTTGAAATCTTCTTTTGTAATCTCTTAAAAATAATGAAATTATAAATTGCTTTAAAAGCTCTCTCACCAGAAAAAAAAACATTTGTTTTATTATTCTTGTCGCTCTTCAAAAGTTTTTCAAGGTAGAAAATTCAAGTTAGAAACCACATAATATCACGATTTTGGGTGTGTAGAAACTTATAAACATGTCACATTCTAATATATCATTGACATGGGCTAGTTTCTGTTGGAATATTCGATGATACAATATCGAATATTCAGTTGATCAAAGATTGTCTCCTCAATATCAGGAACTGATCTTTGTTAATTTGAATTATAGAATATTACGTTTGTGATTCCCTAGCGTAGCTACTCTATATATTTGTACATCTGATTCATCAATAAACAACACATAAAATACTTGAACTCTGAAATTCTACAGTTTCCTCATCATCAAATTTTAGTTTTAAGTTGAAAGCTCTTGTAAGTGAACAATTTTTGTAACAAACCTTAAACCTAGGCTGATCACTAAGGAAACAAAAATGGAAGTCACAAAACTCATTTACATGTAACCACTTAAATTCAGGCCATCCAAGTGAACATTCAGTAATTTCTATGTAACCATTTATCTTCAGCACAAACGACTCAAGTAAGAAACTATTTCAGCTAATATGCAATAGTCATGAATATGAAACATAATTGCATAAAATAAGACTTATCCGTCTAACTGGGCTCCAACATAAAAAAAACCTTAGTCCATTGAATTGGGAAGTGGCCACGTCATCAGTTTCCTTGCTTCAGAATTTAATCGTTTTTTTTTCTCAAACCGTGAATTTTTTTTTTTTTTTTTTTTTGATAATTTTGTGAAAAAACGCTTTGCTTGATAATGCCACAAACAATATGAGAGAGATCGAAGGCAGATTATTCAATTCCAACACTCTGAATCTTTCATTTGCCCTTTTGAAATTCTCGTCTTCTTTCGATTCACAGATTCCAAGTATGGCTCGAGTAGAGTTGATGTATATACAAAGTGAAACGACTCAAATTGTTCAGAACAAAGTTTTAAACTCGAGAAAAAGCTTTCTTTAGTTCACGACCTTGCTAATGAATCTAAGTAAATTAAAACCACATAATTAAACAATGGTTGACATCACTGTGATGCGCTTCATCAGCATGATGACCATAACGACGTCACCAAGAGTAGCATCAAGTAATCAAGAGGAACATTCTTAATGGTACCTTTGTCAAGTTCCTTGAGAAATTCAGTGTAAGAATGGATTGCTTCTTCTTCAAGGTAACCAACCATACGATGAGCAATAGCTAGCGATACCTTTGTTACCTCCGGCGTCTCCACCCGTAGATTCGTTCTCTGTTTTTTGTACAGATTCTCCTGCGTCGGCGGAGTAATGGTGCTGGTGAATCGAACACCTCCAATCGTCGGAGGCTCGGAGCTCTAGTCCAGATCCAAGAAGAAGCAGAGAAAACAGCAACCGCAGGCTTCAAAAGATGGTATAACGATAACGCTTCGTTAGACATCGCAGGAGTGGCGGTTGAGAACGATCGTGGTCCAGTAGCCATCATCAGCGATTTGGCCGCGAGCCATCATCATTGTACAGATCGGAGACTGAAAACAAAAACTGAAAAAAAAACTCAAATCCAAGAATGTAGGAAAACTGTAGGAAATATTATTACAAGTCATTGCAGTTCTTTAAGTATTTACTCTGCTTTTTGTTTGTCTTATCTATACTATCAATTTTTCAAGCACATAATAAGCCCATTTGACGACAAAAAGAAAAGCACATGAAATGGCCACATCATCAACTTCCAGATTCTGTCGTTTCCTTCCCGAATTCGGAGAGACCAAAGCAGAAAAAGAGCCAACTCCAACATTTTGTGCATTTTTCTTTGGAATCAGAGATTCCTCCGATAGTAGGTTCACTGTGTTCAATGTTGTTTACAAAAGCTTCTTCGCTGGGTTCAAACTCAATTTCATCGTCTTCAATTACTTCTTCTAATCCAGATTCGTAGCTCGCTTCCATGCTCTCTTCTGTCAAGATCTTGGCACCACATTCAACAATGTCGAAGTCGTAGTATTCGCTTCTCACTTCGTACACGATCTCTCTGCTGCATTCAACTGTGTAGGATTCTAGAAAGCAAGAGTGAAATATAATAAGATGTTCTTTTTGAAAATTGGAGACTTTGCCTAAGAAGAAGTAGCCCTCAACGGGATAGTCATCGTCTTGAGCTATGATGCGACGCCACGATAGATATGAATCACTTTCTGTGACTTTCTGGCGAGGGGAAATCACGACGCAAAATACAAAGCCGGTGTGAGGGTTACCGTCAGGACGAATAGTCAAGGTATTACCTTCGGCACGGTGATTGAAATCTGCAGGCACTTTTCTTCCAGGTAAGATCGCCTCTCCCTGAAAAAAGGATTGTTGGATAATTGCTCTGTTTGCTTGTTGACCCAATTTGAAGCAGTTGGTGAAATTGAGGCGATCAAATGCAGTGTTAAAAGGGCAATATATTGTCTCCAGTGATTCACAATCATCTGCATCTAGTAATTTGAGCGAATCAGGGAGCTCTGGCAATGATGCGAGTCTTCTGCAGCCAGATATCATAAGGGTATGTAGCACATGAAGATCTTTGATGCTATCTGGAATCCTTTCAATATCAGTACCGCCCAGATGTAGTTCTGTTACACTCGTGGGGATATGTGTTAATTCCTTGAACTTTCCGCTGCCGCATAAATTGAGATACCAAAGATGAGAGCAAAGTCTAATTGATGGAGGCACATCTTCAACCGCTGTATTTCTTATATACAGTTGTTTGATGTTCTTTGACATAACTGGAATATTTCTCAATCTTGAGTATCCGTCAAAGTAGACGTATTCAAGGGATGCCAAGTTCATGTCGGCAGGAATGACTTGTAGGTTTACGCAGCCACTCGCATACAACCAAGAAAGTTTATGAAGATGCGAACAAGAGGATGAAATCTCTACCAAACTCTCACAATAATTCAGATACAAGTTCTCAAGATTTTTAGCATTTGAAAGATCCGGGAGTTCCTTCAAATTCTTGGACTCTATCAAATCCATATCCTTAAGGTTGTTAAGCGGCTGAATATGTAAGATAACCACATTGTAACAGAGAAAATGTGTCACATATCTTGAAAATAAATTACGTATTCATATATATTCAATTTACAACACTAACCTGAATCCCTTGCCACAGGTACTCGAGCTGGCTACCTCTCATTTTGAGTTCAACGAGATTTTCCGCATGAAATGAAGGAGGAAGACTCTTGCTTGGGTATGCCTCCCATTCTAGTAACCTTAGAAGACATGGAAACTCCATTTTCCCAGGTATAAGCATTTTATAATTCCCACCAACTTTACTTTTGTAAACTCTGAGGAATCGAAGATTAGGCATTCTTTTAAAAGCTTTCTTGCTTATAGATACTTCATAGATACCACATATATCAAACGATATACCAACAACTTTCCTTGTACCCTAAAACCAAATTTCAAATAGAAGAAATCGTTAGCACGATATGTAGGATTTGTTTATCTTCACCAAAAAAGTAATGTGAAATTAATAAACAAAGAATATCACAAATACAAGAGAAAGAACTTACTTTGGCATTTTCAAGTACATCACAAATATCATCAACATCCATCAAAATCTGGCGTTTCGAAGTCTCTTGTTTATGAATGGCTTTTTTACCCACTTGTTGTAGTAATCTGTGCATCACTATTCTTTCCCCACATGTATCTATCTCTATGAGAGATCTACTTTCAAGGATTTTCAACCCGTGTTTGACATCCAAGTCACTATCAACGAACATATTTTTCACAAGATCACCATTTTCATAGTTGAAAAAGACTGCAATGTGGAGATATAGTGTTTGCTCATTCTCGTCTAAACTTTCATAGCCAACTCTTAGTACGTCCTCGATATCTCGATCAAGAATAGTTTCTAGCCTCTTAATCACATCCTCCCATTCGTCTTCTTTCTTCCCACGTAATGATGAACCTACGACAGAGAGACCCAACGGAAGCTTTCCACAAAGCTCTGTTACTCTTTGTACATTCTTTTCGAAACCATGATAAAGAGAATTTTTTCTAAAAGCATATCTACATAAGATCTTGACAGCTTCTTCATCAGATGGAAACCCCACATGGTAGATATTTTCGATATCATGTTGCTGCAAAAGCCCTTTATTTTCTGTGGTCACTACAATCCTACTTCCAGGACCAAACCATGTAGTTTCATTTGCCAACGCCATTAATTGCTTTATATTGTTCACATCATCAAGAATGATGAGCACTCTTTGCTTGCATAGCCTTTTTTCTATCACACCTGAATGGCAAATCCTCAAACCATCCTGGCACAAAACCTTTGAAAGAAATTGTTCTTGTAGACGCAATTCATCTAGACCATTGCGATAGCTTCCCCTAAGATTGTCCACAAAACAAGTAAGCTGAAATCTATTAGAGACTCGACTTTGTAAAGCTCTTGCAATGGTTGTCTTACCAATCCCAGCAGGACCAGTGATTCCAACCATTTTAACTCCATCATAATCTAAATCTAACAATAACTCCATTTCTCTCAAATGAGCTTCAAGTCCCACCATGCCATCAAATTCCCTAGATGGTGTAGCATTCAGTTTATCTGAAACATCTTTTGCAATTTTCTGAATCATGTTCGCTTCATTGTCCCTAACAAAAGAGAGAGAAGAAAAGCACTGTTTCCATCAAATAGTCACAGAGATAACATTCGTATTTCTAATATTCATTCCTCTGTTCCCAATAATTTATGACAAGTATTTCTAATATTCATTTAACAAAAACATTCCCTTAGTCATCTAGATTCCAATCACAATAATTCCCTTCTGTTAATTAAACACCATTATCTCTTTATTTTCTTAACTTGTGATTATCACTTAATTAACAGAAGTATAGAACCTAAAAATAAAAAATCAGATTAATTAAAGACCAACCATCTTAAGAAGTCTTCTCCAGCAATGTTGCCCACTTCTTTCAAAGCTTTGCTCCATTTTTGTCTTTCCTCGTCCGTCCTACGAGCACAAGTTTCATCGAAAGCAATACCAAATTCTCCTATCTGTTTCCGCACATCAGACGGATTTACACCGTAGAAGACGGTCATCACAATCTGTCCCACAGCTTTTTTGCACTCCAATATTTTGACCAATTCATCCAAACACCAGCTTGACGAAGCATATTTCTTGGAGAGAATCACGATCGAGATCCTCGATTCTTTTATAGCTTCTATTAGTGAAGGTGTGATTGTTGCCCCTCTTACAATCTTTTGATCATCAAACATAGTAATCCCGTTGCGGTTAAACTGTTCGCGTATGTGACTGAGAAGTGTTTTACGGACGTCAGGCCCGTGGAAGCTCACAAAGACATCGAATTTGTAGTTGCAAGAGGGAAAACAGGAAGGAGAAGCCATGAGAGACATGCTCACAGTTAGAGATACGCAAAAAAAATGGGGTAATGAGAAGTAGTGAAGATAAGTAAAAATAAAATATGTTGAAATTAATGGGTTTCTCGGAAGCAAAAAGAAAACAAAAAAAATGGGGTCCTCCTATAACCGCGTTATATATTGACTGACTTATGACAATACGGCTATGAAGTCAATGAGTTAATAATGCACGTTCTGAGCAGCCTCCTAACAAAAATACAAACGATATACATATTTGTAGTCCAACCATTCATTAAATCTTTTAAGGAAAAACGAAATTAAATACTGCTTCAGAAGCTCTCATTAAAATATATATATATATACTTTCGTTTTATTATTATTCTAGTAACTCTTTAAAAGTTCTTCAAATCCGTAAGAAAGTAGAGACTGCCTAGTATTGAGATATAGATGATATAATATGTGCATATTCAATTACTTTTGAAAGTTTATGCAACTTAACAGTTTTCCTGTTTTTGTTAAGCTAAGCTCAAGGAAACCAAAATGGAAGTCATAAAACTCATTTACATTAACTTCAATGACTATTTATCTTTAGCAGAAACAGCTCAAGCAAGAAGAAGTGTAAAATTAAAACCAACCAAAAAAAAAAAAAGGTGTAAAACCATCACACAAACTTCTACAGCTACTTAGCAATACATGAATATGAAACGTAATTGCATAAATAGTCTTATCCGCCTAATTGGGCTTAACATAAAACACATTTAGGCCCGTTAAATTGGGAAGTGGCCACGTCATCAGCTGAAGTACTCAAAACCGTCACTAGAGTTAATCAGCTCAAGGAGTTAGGTAATCTTCTCTCCCAAATTGTTTTTATCTACTCTCTCAGAAAGATTCTTGATCTTGTTTTTGATTTTGCTCTGTATTTACAGCGAAATTGCTAGATTTAGATAGCAAGATTCTTCCTTTCATTGTTGCGGTATCAGGAAGAGTTGGCTCTGAGACACCTATCAAATGCGAACATAGTGGCATTCACGTTGTTATCGTCGAGGAAACGGTATCGTCGGTGAGCGTTTTGATACGGGTTTTGCATGAACTTGATCGTTTGGTAGTAGTTTTCATTTTGATGAGTCGGAGCTCGTTTTTGTACCTCTCTCTCTGAGTTTTTCTTAATCTTCAATGTGTCTGAAAAAAAGGAACTTTCTACTTTTGGTACGGTTTTTATTCTGATTCTAATACACCAAGATGTTTTGAAAATCCGGTTATTTGATGATTTTCTATATTTGATGGCTTAAAACCCCGGTTATGTGATAATTTTGAATATTATACATTATGTGATGCTTATTTTTTTGGCAATATTCTAAATTTCTAGTGGTCGGTCACTAATTATATCTTCACCGAAAACGTTAATCCTCCAAGATTTTATATTTAAAAGATCCAAAATATCTTATCTTGTCACTTATTAAAATTTAGGGCTTCTTTGTCTTCCATAACAATCTATCGATAGCCTCTCCGGAAGAAAACAGCAACCTGTTTGAAACTTGAAACAGCGACGATGATGATGTCAAACCTTCCACATGATTTGGTCGAGGAGATTCTCTCTAGGGTTCCGTTGACATCTCTGAAAGCAGTGCGATTTACATGCAAAAAGTGGAACACTTTAACCAAAGATCAGAGCTTTACGGATAAGCACATCGTTAAAACAACTGCATCAGGGGAAAGAGAGTTTCTGATGATTATGGATGATAGAGTTTATTTGATTAGCTTTAATCTCCATGGATTTCACAAAAACGTCGGTCTATCTATAAAGTGTAAAGGTAAACTTGTTACCTTGGACAATTCAGATAACTTATTCTTTACAGCTCGGTTCATTCACTGCAACGGTTTATTGTTACGCCTACGAAAAAAATACAAGGATATTAATGAGCTTATGGTTTGGAACCCGTTTACAGGGAAGTCAAAATGTATCAAACCCAGAGATAAGTATGGGAGTTCAGACAGGTTTTTTCTCGGATACGACAAATCCTGCGGTAGCCCCAAAATCTTGAGGATTTCCCACTTCGATAAATTCGAAATCTACAGTTTGAGCTCTAATTCATGGATGGTAATTAATGTCACTTTTGAACGTGATATTGTGTATATAACACCTGGCGTGTCTGTGAAGGGAAATACTTATTGGTCTGTTAGAGATAAGGAATTAGGAGACCATTACTTATTCTGTTTTGATTTTACGAGAGAGAGATTCGGACCGCTTCTGTATACGCCCTTTGATAGATATTATGCGTATCTATCTGTGGTTAAAGAAGAGGAGCTTGCGGTGTTATTAAATCACTGGGATACATTGAAGATATAAATTTGGGTTACAAACAAGATGAGCCAGATGCGGTGTCATGGATCAACTTCTTAATAGTTGATATGATACCACATTGTGGGAATTTCCTTATAGACGAAGAGAAGAAAGTAGCAGTTGTTTTTTTTATCAAGAAGAGACCTATACGTTTCAACTCACTCGCAGTGATAAAGGTTACTTCAGAAGAGTGGACTTTAGAGAGTCTCTATACTCAAAATTTCCCCCAACTGTGTACTCTTATGTACCAAGTTCTGCGCAAATCAACTAAACCAGATTTTATATATATAATATTGTTTTGCATGTAAAGGATTTAGACATTAATTATGAATGTGAGGTATTTTTTGCTAAATGATGCCATTGTTGGCTTGTAGCTAACCTTCAACATCAATGATTTAAACCCGAAATTGCCATTGTGTTCACAAGTGAGAGCTTTAATACCTCAATAATAGAAATAGAAATGGAAGTTTCCGAATCAATGCCTTCATTGGTAAGGAACCAGTAGTAATGCATCCAAGCAAAAGTCTCTCTCACATATTCCTTTGATTTAAAGCTTTGCATTAGCTTAATCAGCTGAAAGATTCGGAACACTCTCGATCAAGGGATGTTGTGCCAAATTGAAGTCCTTTTAGCATACAAACCTCACTCTGCACAAAAAAAAAAAAGGATTGTTTTGTTAACGGGCCTAGTGCGTTTAATTGGGCTTACATAGAAATAAGCCTATTTATTTAGAGCTTACTATAATTGGAGAGATGGCCACGTCATCAACTTCTCCTCACAAAATCGGAGAGACCAAAGCAGAGGAAGAGCCAACTCCAACAATCTGTGTGTCTTTCGCCGTCGAGATTCTCTTCTTCTTTGACGTCACAAATTACTTCATTAGTACGGTCATAGAAATTAGTTTCGTCTTCAGAGGCTTCTTCGCTGGGATCAAACTCGATTTCGTCTTCAGAGGTTTCTTCTCTGGATTCATACTCGCTTTCGTCTTCGGAGGCGTCTTTGCTGGGTTCACACTCGGTTTCGTCTTCAGAGGCTTCTTCGATGAATTCTAACTCGATTTTGTCTTCATAGGCTTCTTCGCCGGATTCACATTCGATGTCGTCTTCAGTCACTTGGTCTGATCCAGATTCATAGCTCCCTTTGATGTTCTCTTCTGTCAAGATCTTGGCACTACATTCAATAACTTTGAAGTGGTTGTATTCGTTGCTGAATACGACCGCTATCTCTCTGCTCAATTCAGAAGGGTCAATTTTTAGCAAGGAAGAAGGAAATATAATCAGATGTTCAGATCGACAGTTGTAGACATCGCCTACGATGACCAATTCCTCAACAGGCTGTAAGCCGCCTTTTGCTATGCTGCGACGACACAATAGTCTGGAAAACTTATTATGTGCTCTGATTTGCTTGTTAGGGGAAATCACGATGCAAACCACAAAGCCGGTGTAAGGGTTACCGTCTGGACGAATAGTCAAGGTATTACCTTTGGCACGGTGATTGAACCCTCCAGACACTTTTCTTCCTGGTAAGACCACCTTTCCCCGAAAAAATGATTGTTGGATAATTGCTCTTCTGGCTTGTTGGCCCAATTTGAAGCAGTTAGTGAAATCGAGGCGTGCATTTGGGGTGTTCAAAGGGCAAAATACGTTCTCCAATGATTCACAATCTTTTGCCAGTAGGCATTTGAGCGAACGAGGAATCTCTGGCAATGATATGAGTCTTCTGCAACCAGAAATTTCAAGGCAGTCTAGCTGATGACGATCTTTGATGCAATCTGGAATACTTTCAATCTCAGAATTGCGTAGCTTTAGATGTATTAACCTTGTGGGGAGATGTGTTAATTCCTTGAACTTCCTACGGCCGCCTATATTGAGATGGTTAAGATGAGGGCAAAGCCTTATTGATGGAGGCACATCTTCAACGACTGTCCTTGATATATTAAGGTATATGTTGTTCATTGTCATAATTGGAATATTTCTCAATCTTGAGCATCCTTTCATGTAGACCATTTTAAGAGATGCCAAATTCATGTGAGCTGGAATGACTTCTAGATTTATGCAGCCAGTCAACCGCAACTCGAATAGTTTCTGAAGATGCGAAAAAGAGGATGGAATCTCTACCAAACTCTGGCAATTACTCAGATCCAATTTCTCCAGATTTGTAGCATTTGAAAAATCCGGGAGTTCCTTCAAATGGTAGGACGCTGACAAATCCATCTTCTTCAGCTTCGTAAGCAGCTGAATATGTAAGAAAACCACAATTGAAAGAGCATCATATAACTTGAAGAGAAATTACATATTCGTAGATTTAAAAGTACAACAACACCAACCTGAGTTCCTTTCCAGAGGTACTCGAGTTGGCTATTATGCATATTGAGTTCGACAAGATGTTCAACATGAAGTGTACGAGGAAGGCTCTTTCTTGGGTATTCCTCCCAATGTAGTAACTTTAGATGACGCGGAAACTCAATCCCCTCGGGTATATGCATGATATCATTCCCATCATGTTTACTTTTGTACACTTTGAGGAACCAAAGAAAAGGCATTCTTTTAAAAGCTCCTTTTCCAATAGATACTTCATCAATACCAGATGTATCAAGTGATATGCCGGTCATTTGTCTACCACCCTAAACCAATACTCAAATAAATAAAAAATTGTTAGCATGATCGGTAGAACTTGTTTATTTCACCAAATACCTAATTTCAAATATAAACTAATGAACATAGAATATAAAGTATATGTATATATAAAGAACTTACTTCAGCACGTTCAAGAACATCACAAATCTTCCTAGCATCTATTAAGATCCGACGTTTCCAAGGTTTTTCTCTATGAACTGCTTTTGTACCCATCTGTTGCAGTAACTTATGCATCTGTACTATTCCATTTTTAGATATACTTACGAGAGATCTGTTGACTAGCATTGTCAACCCGTGTTTGATATCCAAGTTATCGTCAGCAAACATGGCTTTCAGAAGATCACCATCATAATAGTTGAAGAAGACTGCAATGTGGAGAAATAGAGATTGCTCATTCTCAGGTAAACTCTCAAAACCAACTCTTAGTACTTCCTCAATATCTCGATGATCAAGAACAGTTACTAGCCTGTGTATCACGTATTCCCACTCGTCCTCATTCTTCCCATGTAAAGATGAACCCACCACACGTAGACCCAATGGAAGATTACCACAAAGCAATGTTACACGTCTTGCAAGGTTTCTAAAACCATCACGTGGAGAGGTTTGTCTAAAAGCATATCTACTTAAGATCTTGAGAGCTTGTTCATCAGATGGAAACCCCACATGGTACGTAATGTTGATACCATGTTGCTGCAAAAGCTCTTTGTTTTCTGTGGTAATTAGAATCCTACTTCGAGGACCAAACCATGTAGTATCATTTGCTAAGGCCTCCAATTGCTTTAGATCGTTCACATCATCAACAATGATGAGCACTCTTTGATCTCTTAGATTTGTTTCTATTGCACCTAAATGGTATATCTTCATTCCTTTTTGGTTCAGTACCTTTGAAAGAAGTTGATTTTGTAAACGTAACTTCAAACCATACTCATCGAGACCACTAAGATAGCTTCCCCTAAGGTTGTCCATAAAACATGTAAGCTGAAACCTATTAAAGAGTAGACCATGTAAAGCTCTGGCAATGGTAGTCTTACCAATCCCAGCAGGACCAATGATTCCAACCATCTTAACTCCATCATAATCTAAATCTAGCAAAGACTCCATTTCTCTCAAATGAGCCTCAAGTCCCACCATGCCATCAAAATCCCAAGAGGGAGTAGCATTCAGTTTGTCTAAAACATCTTTTGCAGTCTTCTCGATCATTATCGCTTCATTGTCCCTAACAAAAGAGGAAAAAAATAATATTGTTTGACTGTTTCCCATCATATAGAGTCATGAGAAGAAAAAAACCCAAGGAGATAACATTCCTCTGTTCACACTTTCTAGTAGTTAATGTCATCTATTTGTTATATCCATTCAACAAGAAATTATAATATACATTCAGCAATATGTATATGAATATGAAACGTAATTGCATAAATAGTCTTATCCACCTAATTGGGCTTAACATAAAACACATTTAGGCCCGTTAAATTGGGAAGTGGCCACGTCATCAGCTTCCTTGCTTCCGGATTTAATCGTCTTCTTCCCCTAACCGTGAGCTTGAGAATATGAGAGAGATCGAAGAAGCAAAAAATCATTCAATTTCAACACTCTGAATCTTTCGTTACCCTCCTTTTGAAATTCTCATCTTCTTTCGATTCACAGATTACTCCATCACTGTTATCAGTATCTTAATTCTTCAAACGCTTCCTCGATTCAAACTCATATCTCTGGCTACCGAATTTTTCGTAATCGTCTTCCAAAACTTTATATTCTAATCCAGATTCGTCTGCTCCCATCGCTATATCATTCGATTTCAATCATCCAGATTCAAACATTAACTCTCTCTGCTCATCACTTCAATAAAAGTGACTTCAATCTGATGATTCCTTGGAGTGGAGTTAGTTGCTGCCTCAGCGCCGCCGCTCTTTATCTTCTTGGCCGGAGTAGTGGCAGGTTTGTAATTTTTACTTACTTCTGATCTTAAATCAAAGCATAGATTATCAATTAAATCCCTCATATATCCTCTGAGCGCAGAGATGCTGAAGTACTCAAAACCGTCACTAGGGTTAATCAGCTCAAGGAGTTAGGTAATCTTCTCTCCCAAATTCCTTCATTCTACTCTCTCTGAATGATTCTTGATCTTGTTTTTGAAATTGCTCTGTATTTGCAGCGCAATTGCTAGATTTAGATAGCAAGATTCTTCCTTTCATTGTTGCGGTATCAGGAAGAGTTGGCTCTGAGACACCTATCAAATGCGAACATAGTGGCATTCGCGGTGTTATCGTTGAGGAAACGGTATGTTTAGAATGATAAATTAGGCATGGAATGGAATCTAGTATGTGAAAATTTTAGCAATTACTTGATTGTTTCAGGCGGAACAACATTTTCTGAAACATAATGAGACTGGTTCTTGGGTGCAAGATAGTGCATTGATGCTATCAATGAGCAAGGAGGTTCCTTGGTTTTTGGTAAACCAGATATAGTAGTTAGCATAGTGTTTTAACTAGCTATGATTGGATGAAAACCATTTCTCAAATTCTATAACTGTTTGCTATAGGACGATGGGACAAGTCGGGTTAATGTAGTTGGAGCTCGTGGTGCAACGGGTTTTGCCTTGACTATTGGAAGTGAAGTATTTGAAGAGTCAGGACGCTCACTTGTACGAGGAACACTTGATTATCTCCAAGGACTTAAGGTTTTAGCTTTTCTTTCTGGCTTCTTTATTTGTTGACTTCTCTATTTACTTAGTGGATATTGTGTTGTTTCAGATGCTTGGAGTAAAGCGTATTGAGCGTGTTCTTCCAACTGGAATACCGTTAACAATTGTTGGTGAGGTATGTTGTATTCTGAGTGTTTTTCGTTTCGTCTCTTTTGCTTAAGTTGTAACTTTTGATATATAGATACATCTTTCGGTCTTTGTATAGAGGCGTACCGATTAGTTTAAATCTAATTCTGTGGCTGCTATGTATGATATAGGCTGTGAAGGACGATATTGGAGAAGTCAGGATTCAAAAACCTGACAAGGGTCCTTTCTATGTCTCTCCTAAATCACTTGATCAGCTCATTTCTAATTTGGGAAAATGGGCAAGGTCGTCTATCTCTTTCTTCTCCTCTCTTGGTTCTTCTCCTTTTCTCTTGCGGGAAAAACATCGATGAGCCAAACTGATTCATAAGAGTTTAATTTACAGGTGGTACAGGTATGCCTCCATGGGTTTTACTGTTTTTGGTGTGTTTCTGATTACGAAGCATATCATTGATTCTATTCTAGAGAGAATACGGCGGCGACAGTTACAAAAAAGGTATGTCTCGAAAGTGAATAGTCATGCTCAAGTATGAGTGCTAGAGCGTTTTTGTTTCCCTCGAAATTATGTCTACACAAAATTTAAGCAGTTGGCTCTTGTTGCAGAGTGCTTGATGCAGCAGCTAAGAGAGCTGAGCCAGAGAGTGAAGGTAATCCATACATTAGTGAATCTTTTTTTCTACATATAGGTTACGCAATTTTCACTAACAGACTCTTCTCGCTAGGTTCAAACGGAGAACGTGAGAGTGTTTCAGATTCTGCCAAGAAAGAAGGCGCTATTCCCGATCTATGTGTGATCTGCCTTGAGCAGGAGTACAATGCTGTCTTTGTCCAGTAAGCATTCTTCTTCTTTGGCTGATTCTACTACATTTGCAATTTGCTAAAAAGCTTGTGGTTGGTACTTTTCTCGCAGGTGTGGTCATATGTGCTGCTGCACCACTTGCTCCTCCCACTTGACCAACTGTCCACTTTGCCGGAAACGAATAGATAAGGTGGTTAAGACTTATCGTCACTGAACAACAAAATCAAGCCTCAGAAGCATTCTCTACTTGAGTCTTGTCTGTAAATACCAGAAGATCAAAACATTTACAGTTTAACTTTCGATCTCCCCTCTTGTTTGATTTGGGAGAACAATACGTTTGTACTACTATATATAGAGACTTAAGTGTTTGCTCGATTCACAGAACAGTACATTCGTTTTTAATTAATCTTGTTGCTGCCAATGCAATAACAAAGTTTGTTATTTATTGATTTAACTAATTAAGCTTTAGTTAAATCTGGAATCTGGAATCTGGAATCCTTTCAATATCAGAATAGCTTAGGTTTAGTTGTTTGAGATTCGTGGGGAAATGTGTTAATTCCCTTGAGATTGCCGTTCTCAGTTAAAGTGAGATATTACAGACGAGAGCAATCCCTAATTGATGCAGGCACATCTTCAACCTACGTCTTTGTCAGTTACAGTAGTGTGATTCTTTGACATAATTGGAAATTTTCTCAATCTTTGAGCATCCATCCATATAGACGGGTTTAAGGGATATCAAGTTCATGGTAGCTGGAATTACTTCTAGGTTTCTGCAATAACTCATCCACAATTTCTCTAATTTATGAAGATGCGAAAAAGAGGATGGACTCTCTACCAAACATGTTAGCATTTGAAGTTCTTTCAAATGAAAAGACCCTTCCAAATCTATCTTCTTAAAGTTTGGTTCTCATCAAGGATAAGAGCCTATATCTAAAGCTTACAAGAAACTACAAACTTGTTTTTATGACCCTTTTACCTTTGGAAATATTAGAGCTTTCCTTCAATTTCATCTCCTTAAGATTTGAAAGTGGTTGAAGCAAAAATGAAGGAACATGGATTGTAATTAAAGAAAATGTAGATACATTTGCTACGGCCATCAAAAAACTTGTCAACATCTACTAAGAATTTACGTTGGACTGTCCTCCAAAGACCTGTCTACTGAATCAACAGATATGAGAGAATAGGTAACTTTATTGTCACGGTAACCAACCACAAGCTGTCAAGGATTTGATATTGACACTACAGATAAACACAAAAGTAATGATACATTGATTGGATATGATCTGAAACGGTTTTCGAAACCTTATGTTCCTTTTGGATCAAATCAAGTTGTTTCCAAAATTCAGGTCACGGAGAGGAAAAGTTTTATTATCACTAAGAAACCACAAGAGCTCAATGCGGAAGAGACAGCAAGAGCTTTATGCCAATTTTACAATGTTCATCACGAGTGTTGAATAGAAAGTTCAATACAAGAAAATCGCATACTGACAAAAGAAAATTTGAAAATCAACATCAAAAGGAAAACGAAAACTAAAGAAAGAAACATATAATATAACCCTCAAAGGAAGAGAGTAACACCTTGTAAGATCTTTCGAAGCTTCTTTACTCTGGAGTTCACTGAATTTCATTGCTCCCATCAGAAATAAATTCCATCGTCGTCTACAGATACTTGTTGTGATCTGGATTCATAGCGAGAATCTGCTTCTACTTCTGGTGGTTTGGTCAGTCAAGATCTGGACACCACATTCAATAATGTCGATGTTTTTGGATGTGGTTCTGAATTCGAACAATATCTCGTTGTCCTGCTCAAGCCATCCGACTTTGTCAAGCAAGTCAGTGTGACATATATAAAGATGTTCCATCTGAAGAAAGAGAGGCGCAAACAGGTTTGCTTCACTGGGAAAACCATTTAAGCGTATGCAACACAATAAATCATGGAAAGTGTAAGTTCTTTTCATCGGCTGTTTAGGGGAAACCACGATACAAATCCTAAATCTGCAGAAATCTGAATGGATGGTCAAGGAATTTCCCATAGCTCTGTGATCAAACACATCAGGTACTTTTCTTCCAGGTACCTGTGCCCTCAATGATTGCTGCATAATTATTCTCCGTGCTTCTTGACCCAATTTGAAGCAGTTAGTGAAACAGAGAGATTCAAATAAAGTGTCAAAAGGAAGAGATACGGTCTCCAGTGATTCACAATTATTTACTAATAGTAATCTGAGCGAACCAGGCAACTCTGGTAGTGATGCAAGTTTTGGACAACCAGATATACTAAGCCATTCTAACCCATGAAGATCTTTGATCCAATCTGGAAGTTTCTCAATGTCTGCGCCACTATTCTCAATCTGGAATTCTTGACGTTTTGGAAAGCTTTGATTTATGCCATGTACATAGAAAACGCCATATATATCAACACTGCCACGTATATTGAGAGTCTGGAGGTGAGACCAGTTCTTAATTGATTCAGGCACTTCTTCTAACATTGTGTCTGTGATAAAGAGTTTTGTGATGTTCTTGGAAATATCTGGAAGTTTCCTCAGTTGCCAGCATCCATACATCGAGACTGATTCAAGGGATACCGAGTTCAAATGAGTCGGAACATTTTGTAGATTTTTACAGTATACCATCTCCAACACCTTCAATTTCTGTAGATTTTCAATAGAAGAAGAAAGTTCTACCAAACTCTCGCAACTAGCCAGAACCAAGATCTCGAGATTTGTAGCATTTGAAAGATCCGGGAGGTTCTTCAAATTCTTGGACTGTATTAACATCATTTTCTTGAGATTTGAAAGGGGCTGAATGTAAAACGACACAACAGGGCAATAACATCAACACATTGTAAGAGAGTACAAACTTCAAATAATCAAAAGTAAGAAATTATATAAACCAACCTGGGCTCCTTCCCAAAGCTTCTCGAGCTTGTTATATGGCAGTATGACTTCCACGAGATATTCTGGATTAAAGGTACGAGGAAGACACTTTCCAGGGTATACCTCCCAATGTAATAACCTTAGACGAGGTGGGAAATGCATGTCCTCGGGTACATGCACAACTTATTTCTATCAACTTCAGGTACAAGCGCTCCATCATTTCTATCAAATCCTGTTTCGTAGACACTGAGAAACCGAAGATTACGCATTTTCTTAAAAGCTCCTGAGCTTATATGCACGCTGTCTACGATTGTAGATATATCAAAAGATATTCCCGTCACACTTCTAGTACCCTAAATAATATTCGAAATAAAATAAAATGTTAGCACAATAGGTAAGATCTGTGAGTCTTTGCCAAATTAAAGGAAACATAATTCAGGAAAAAGAACTTACAGATTCAGTTTCGAGGACACCACAAATCTCATTAGAATCAATTAAGATTTGACGCTTCCAAGGCTCTTGTCTTTGAACCGCTTGTCTACCCACTTGTTGTAGTAACTTGTGCATCACTATTTTCCCTTCGGTTGATTTTTGTATGAGAGATTTATAGGCGAGTGTTTTCAACCCGAGTGTGACTTCCACATTACTGTCAGCAAGCATGGCTATCACATGATCATCGTCTTCGTAGTTAAAGAAGAATGCAATGTGTAGAAATAAAGATTGATCGTTCTCATGTAAATTGTCATATCCAACTCTAAGTACTCTCTCAATATCTCGATTAAGGCTATTTTCTAGCCTATGTAGTATAACTTCCCACTCATATTCTTTCTTTCCGCGTAAATATGAACCCATGACACGGAGACCCAACGGAAGGTTGCTAAAAAGATTTGGTACTCTTTCGGAAAGTTTTTCAAAACCACATGGTGCAGAGCTTTGTCTAAAAGCATATCTACAAAAGATCTTTTGAGCTTCTTCTCTAGTTGGAAAAGCCACATGGTATGTATTGTTGATACCATGTTGCTCCAAAATCTCTTGATCTTCTGTGGTTACGATAATCCTGCTTCCAGGACCAAATCAATTAGTTTCATTAGCCAAAGCCTCAAGCTGCTTCAGATCATCCACATCATCAAGAATGATAAGAACTTTTTGGTCGCATAGCCTTTCCGGTAGCGCACCTAAATGGTATATCTGCATGCCATTTTGGTTTAAAATTTTGGAAAGAAGTTGTTCTTGTAATTGCAGCTTTAAACCATACTCGTCAAGACCACTATTATAGCTTCCCTTAATATTCTCCATAAAACAAGTGAGCTGAAAACTGCAAGAGAGTTGTCTTACCGATGCCTGCAGGGCCACAAATTCCAACTATCATAGCTCCATCCTCATAATCAAAATTTAACAATGACTGCATCTTCTTCAAGTGTGCTTCAAGTCCCACCGTGTCATCAAAGTCCCTAGAGATTGTAGTGTTTAGTTTGTTTGAAACATCTCTGGCAATCTTTTCAATCATCTTCAATTCATAGTCCCTAACAAAATAGAGAAATCACCATGTTTATCAACTAGTTATGTGAAATTCACAAAGAAAATTGAACAAATCATATTGAGGAACAGATGATCCCAAATTAATTGAACACTAGATTCGAACCCGCGGTACACCGCGGATCAATTGTTTTAAAATAATAAATTATTTTTTGTTTTTTAAATAATTTACTATTTTTGTGTTTTTTATGGTTTATAACAGATATTTTTAGTATTTTGTTTTTTACGGTTTATAATATGTTTCAAACATATGCCAAATCAATTATACTATTTATTCTCATTGAAATAATTTAGAACAAATCCTACCGAATTAGATATTATATTAATCTAAATATTCTAATTAAATGAAAATCGAAACATGTATCGACACCATCTATCAATACCAAAAAATAAACATATACATAGATTAATCGCTTTTTGCGGTCTTTTATAACTCATGATGTCATACAGTTACATTATTTTTTTACCATATCAGATTACTAATTAAAAAATCATTATATTGATATATATATATATATATATTGTTTTTAGTGTATATTATATGATTAGTTATCCAATATTTTTCTTAAACTTGTCCATTTTGGGACGAAAACCTGTCATGTCCAATACTCGTCGAAAACTTCTCATCCTATAATCAATCCCTGTTATATAGTTATTCATTTTGGATTGATAATTTTAACTTATTTTTATTAAAAACTAATTATTATAAATAGGTAGTTCTAGTATTATATATATATGTATATATTAGTCAATATTATAAAATTAGTTATATGTCCATTTTAGGATAAAAACTCATCATATCCCGTATCAGTTGGAAGCTTTAGGCCCCGTAACTGATCTATTTTATATAATTACATACTTTGGATTGATTATTTTAGTCAAACGGGTAACCAATTGAGTAAGAGATTATAACAACATATTCGTATAGTGATTTTACAAACCCGTTGATCATTATGATGTTTTAGATTATTTTTAATTTTATAATATATCCTTTGTAAAGAACAAAAAAGTTGTATATCACTAGTTGCATTTCATAATAACTAACACACATAAATTATATTTTAAATATATACTTCTCAAATAATAATATAGAGATTTCTTGTTATTTAAATCTATGTTGAATTGTTAACTTTTCTATATTTTTAATATATAAAACTAATTTCAAATTTTTGATTTTATCTAAACAATTGTATTAATATATATTAAATTTATTAATTATTTAAATCGAAGTTCTTGATGACTTAATATATTTTTTTTTAAATGTCTATGCAAATAAAATATTTAAGAGATTTAATTGCATTGAAAATAAATAATTAATGTAAATCTAATGATTATGAAAAATATAAAAGAAAATACAAAATATGTTTGGTTCCTTAAACATCTTTGTACTATTTTTTACCAAACCTTTTATTTAAAGATATATAATTTGGGTCAATTTCAAAGTTTTCTTTTAAATTGTCATATTTTCTATATGTTTTAAAATTCATAGATTTTAAATAGTATTAATTTTTAAAAGCTTTATAGAGTTTGAATCTTATTAATATTTTAATGTTTTATCGAGGTAAATATTATTAATATTTTAAAATTTTTACATAGTTTAAATATCTATATATTTTAAAAGTTTAAATTGGTTCAACTAAAACCGGATAAACCTTTTAAATTTGAGCGCATGATAAGTAAAACTTATTGTTCATTCGTATTTAAAATCTTTTTGGTATTTTAAATAATATATCTCTGAATCATTGCCTAAATATTGTAGTCTATGTGGAACGTAGAACACACATTTTTTCTTCATCAATTAAGTTATATATGTCTGTTTTTAAAAATTGAATCAAAACATATGCAGACAAAAAATCTAAATTTTTTATTAGTTATATGTATTATATAATCATTCAAAATAATTTGAAAATAATATCAAACAAAGTTGATAGAAGAATCATAATCCATACTATTAAATTGTAATATTATATAAGCAAATAATAGTGTTTGGTTGTAAAGATTTGTAATATTAGATAAGGAAATAAATAGAGTTTGTATGCAAAGCTGAAAGTATTTCATTTATTTAAGTACTCTTGAAAATCTATTTGGCAATAGGTCCACGAGTACTTTTTTTTAATAGTATAGAAATAAACAAACAAACCAGTTTAGGAAGTGTTCTCCGGCTATGTTGCCCACAACGTTCAAAGCTTGGCTCCATTTTTGCCTCTCCTCCTCTGTTTTACGAGCACAAGTTTCATTGAAAGCGATCCCAAATTATCCGGTCTGGTTGCGCACATCAGATGGATCTACTCCGTAGAAGACCGTCATCACAATTTGTCCCATATCATCCTTGCACTTCAAAATCTCCAACAGCTCATCCAAACACCAGCTGGAATAAGCATAATTCATCGATAGTAAGACTATGGAGATCTTCGATTCTCTAATCGCTCGTGTAAGTGCAGGAGCAATCATCTGGCTTCTCTCGATCCCTTGATCATCGAACATCGTAATCCCATTATAGTTAAACTGTTTGCGGAAATGACTAAGAAATGTTTTACGGACGTCAGGTCCATGGAAGCTCGTGAAGACGCGGTATCTCCAGGTGCAATACAACGACGAAGAAGAAGAAGAAGAAGCCATGAGAACAAGAATAGCGATAAAAGTTCAAGATCAGGTATACAAAGTTGTCTCTGGATTCACCATTGACTTTTAAGAAAGAGAGAGAGATATGAAGTTTCTTCGCTTTTTCAGATTATGTAGTGATCTGAAATAGTTTTAATATATTTTCATAAATGATGGGCAGGCCAAGGTCTAAAACACACAGCACAAAACAGAACACAAAAGCTCAAACCAAAAGAAAAATGATGCTGTCTTATGCGACTTCTTCCATAAGTTAAAATAATCGATATGAAAATTATGTAGAGAAAGGGAAAAGAGACACATACACACTATCTAACTATTAGAATATTAGATTATATATTAGGAAATTACGATATAAAGATAAGCTTTCGCATTTAAGAAGAGCTGGTCTTAATTAGTCTTATCCCCTAATTTTGGTAATTAGCATTCTTATAAAAAGTCTACTACCCTATTAAAAAATAATCACTTTAATGGGGTGTTTCCAAACACCCATAGTAAAACAAATAAACCAGGATTATTGTTATAAGTGTATCCAAAGAAAAACATCAATTTTATGGAAACTAACATTGATTTTAACTTGCCTAAAATCTATCTACCTAATTTAAATCAATGTATTGGGAAAATAATTATGATTTTCATTTCACATTATTTCAAAAATGGATCAGTTTTTTGCAGGAAAATTGTAATTTTTTTAGTTTGGCAGAACAGATTTGCAGTATGCTAGGAAAAATACGAGATCGAGCTTTTTGGTGGAAAACGGATCTACAAAATAAATTTGATTCTCATTTCACCTTTATTTGATCTTATTTTTAAATTATTTTAAATTATTATATAATATAAAGCATATAAATAAATAAAAATTTAATATTTTCTACATATGTTGTGCACATTTTTGGCGGAAAAATTATAGATTTATTTTTGACAGGAAATTTACAAATTATTTATTTTGGTGAAAATTATGGATATGCAGGTCATTAAAAAAATTATAGAGTAGAGTGCTTTTATCGGAGAATAGATCAGTTTTTGCTGAAAAATTGTAAATTACTTATCTCGGCAAAACTGATTTGCAGTTTGTTAGAAACATATCAGGCATATCTCTACTTCAGGCAAGTCACAATGAAATATACATAGATGTTTGTAACATCCACGAGGTACGAGGTACTCCCACCCAATTCCAGGAGATCCACGAGGTACTCCCACCCAAATAACATCTTTGTAAATGGGACGACCACTTTTGCCAATAAGGCCATACCGTAAGTCAAAAGATCTTTCTCTGGTTTGCTGGTTAGGTGCAATCATGACACAAGCCGTAAATCTGCAGGATGCAGAAAAAAGACGCTTAACCTCTAGATGGATGGTCAATGAATTTCCTTTGGCTCGATGATTGAACTCTGCAGGCACTTGTTTTCCAGGTAGGCATGCCCACCCGTCAAGAAATGACAATTGGATGAATTTTTTTCTTGTTTCTCCATTCACTTTGAAGCAGTTAGAGAAATTGAGTTTTGCATGTGGAGTGATAGAAGGGGAAGTAACTCTCTCTAGTGACACACAATCGTCTACACTTAGGAATGTGAGTGAACCAGGGAGCTCGGGTAATGATATGATTTTCCTGCAGCCAGCTAGCTTAAGGTGTTGTAACCCATGTATACCTTTAATACAGTCTGGAATCTTCTCGATAACCACCGTAACTTAGGTCTAGAAACGCTACACTTTCTGAGACATGTGTTAATGTCTTGAGGTTTCCACTGTCGCTTATATCAACAGACGAAAGACAAGGCCAAAGACTAAATGATGCAGGCTCTACTTCTAACGATGTGTTTGATATAAGGAGTTCCCTGATGTTCGTAGATATATTTGGGAAAGTTCTCAGTCGTGAGCACCCCTCCATATTGACCCTCTCAAGAGATGCCTAGTTGATGTTAGTTGGAACAGATTCTAGCTTTATGCAGCATACCGTCGGTAACTTCTTTAGTTTATGAAGATTCACAATCGAGGATGGAAGCTCTACCAAATTCCAGCAACCAGTCAACTCCAACTTCTCCAGGTTAGTAGCATTTGAAAGATCTGGGAGTTCCTTCAAATGATAGGACCTTGATAAATCCATCTTCTTGAGACTTGAAAGCGGCTGAAAGTATATCACACAGCAAAGGGATGACATGAGAACATGATGAAAAAATACTTAATTCATAAATTTTGTTTGTTTCCCATTGAGAAACATAAAAAAATAAGATATTAACCGGAATTCCTTGCCAGAGTGTCTCAAGCTTGCTATTCCACAAATGGAGTTCAACTAGATTTTCCAGACAAAATCTAAGTGGAAGACTCTTTCTCGGGTAGTCCTTCCAATGAAGTAATCTTAGACAGGGTAGATAATCCATCTCCTCAGGTATATGCAATCTACTTCCCCCACCATATACTTTTAGGAATACAAGATTGACCATTCTTTCAAACGCCCTCGCGCTTATTATTAATTCACCCATCTCTGATACATCAAATGATATACCTAAAATGGATCCATTACCCTAACAAATATTCCAAAGAAGAACTTGTTGGACGCTAGATGATATGCTTAAATAGCAATGAACATGTATGTAAACCCCTAAAACAGAAAACTTACTTTGGCATTTTCTAATACATAATAGATTTGCTTGGCATCTACTAGAATTTGGCGTTCCCAAGGCTCTTGTTTGGAGATTACTTTTATAGCCATCACTTGTAGCAAATGGTGCATTACCACTCTTTTCTTAGAGCAGCGACTTGTCTGTATAAGAGATTTATTGGATGAGATTTTCAACCCAAGTCTAACATTCAACTTGGTTTTTGCCAGCATGGCTGTCATGTAATCAACCGGCTCGAAATTGAAGAAAACTGCAATGTGGAGAAATAGAGTTGATCTTTCTCATGCAACCTCTCATATGCCCACTTTCAACACTTTCTCAATTCTTCCATCAAGAGAGTTTTTCAACCTTGGTGGTTCATCGATCCAGTCAGCCTTGCTCTTTCCCCGCAATGATGACCCCAAAACATGCAGACCCAATGGAAGTTCACCACAAAGCCTTGCAAGCTTCAAAAACCCACCAGGTGGAGAGGTTCATCTAAAAGCAGATAGACTAAATATCTTTAAAGCTGCTTCTCTAGATGGAAAACTCACATGGTATGCATCTTTGATACCATGTTGCTGCAAAATCTCTTTGTTGTCCGTTATCACTATAACCCTACTTCCAGGACCAAACCAGCTGGGTTCGTTAGTCAAAGTCTCTAGCTGATTCAGACTCTCCACATCATCAAGAATGATAAGAATTCTCTTGTCGCATAGTCTTTCTTGTATCACACCTAAATGGCATATCACCATGCCACTTTGGTTTAAAATCGTAGAAAGAAGTTGCTCTTGTAAGCGCAGCATCAAACCATACTCGTCAAGACTACAATTAGAGCTTCCCCTAATATTCTCCATAAAACAAGTAAGCTGAAAACTGCTAGAGAGTCGACTATATAAAGCTCTGGCAATGGTTGTCTTACCAATGCCTGCAGGGCCACAGATTCCAACAATCATAGCTTCATCTTCATTATCTAAATGTAACAAAGACTGTATTTTCTCCAAGTATGCTTCAAGTCCCACCATATCTTCAAAATCCCTAGAGATTGTAGTGTTTAGTTTATTTGAAACATCTTTGGAAATTTTTTTAATCATCCTCGTTTCATTGTCCCTAACAAAATAGAAAAATCATCGTGTTACTCAAATAGTCATGTGAAATTGATCTCCAGGTTCACAAAGAAAATTGCCCAAATCGTATTAAAAAAAATTTCCTCAAAAAAAAACAAAGAAACAAACCAGTTTAGCAAGTGCTCTCCAGCTATGTTGCCAACAAAGTTCAAAGCTTGGCTCCATCTCTACGTCTCCTCCTCTGTTTTACGAGCACAAGTTTCATTGAAAGCGATTCCGAATTCTCCGGTTTGTTTCCGTACATCCGATGGATCTACTCCGTAGAAGACCGTCATCACTAGTTGTCCCATATCTTCCTTGCACTTAAAAATCTCCAGCAACTCATCTAAACACCAGCTGGAAGAAGCATAGTTCTTCGAGAGCACCACGATCGAGATCCTAGATTCTCTAATTGCTTGTGTGAGGGCAGGGGAGATGTATTGGCTTTTCTCGATACCTTGATCATCGAACATAGTAATCCCATTGCAGCTAAACTGTTTGCGCAAATGACTGAGAAATGTTTTGCGGACGTCAGGTCCATGTAAGCTCGTGAAGACGCGGTATCTCAAGGTGCGAGACGAAGAAGAAGAAGAAGACATGAGAGAGGATTGTGAGTTGTTCAATGGCACAGATCGACAGAAATTTGTTGGATAATTCATATTATGTATTGCAGACATAAGCGTATTCACTGTTGCCTAAAAATTGAAATGTTGACCATTGAGCATAAGAATTGAACTGTTGACTATTGAGCCTTTTCAATAAAGTGTTTGTTCTCCGACACGAGAGAGTATTGGGTCCTCGGTTTAGCTTATGTCTCTCGTTGCTGATCGGTTTCCAATATACTGTACAATATTTTTTTCCTTTTCAATATTGATAAGATGTGACCCAAGAATATATATATACAATTGATAAGAAAACTTCAAATTGTTTTGTTTTCATCACCAGATAGGTTTAAACTAACAAACAAAATTTGGTCATTTTAAAAAGATAGATTATCTTAAGTATTTTTTTCTTTAAGACAAGAAAATATATTTTTTGATTTTTCATACATTAACAATTATTGACTAATGGTCTGTAACATTCCGATAAAAGGTAATGGTTTCTAATTCGAACGATTGATAATGTGATATGTTGATTGGTGATCTAGTAAAACAATTTTGATCTATCTTAGTAATAGTTTCCACAGAACAAAAGTTATTATTGGACACTCCTCATATTTTATGAGAAAATGTCTTTTTAATTTGACATATATTTTTTCTTACAATTTTACGTGGATCAAATAGCTATTTGTATACATTCCAATTTATTTGTATATCACTCACTTACTATTAACTAAACTAGAGGTTCTTGGTAATAATCACAATTTTTTTAAAATTGATTAAAAAGAAAGATTAAATGCTATAGTAATTACTAATTAGAACTCTATTATCTTTCCTACGCTAAGATGAATCAATAGTTTTGCCGTGGGTGACCAAATCTCTAGCTACATTGGTATTAACGAACTTGGTGAATGCACTGAATACAACACCTATTGCTTTACAAGGACGTACTAGTTTTTTTGTCCCTTCCATCATATTAGGACAAAACCATTAGTTAGCAAACAACACATACATACATACATTCACACCATCTCCTTATCAACAATTTAGAACACTCATTACAAGATCATATTAAAGTAAAAAGATCCGAAAATAAACTAAAGAAAACAAACTTATAAACAAATTAGTGTGAGTTTCTTTGCTGCGATTTAAACATTAATTTAAAATGAAGAAGGGAAAGAAGAAGATAAGGCAGGTGATCCCAAACTCATTGATGGGTCTTGGTTTCCAACAAGAGATGAACCTTCAACGTTTATGTTAAGATTGTCCCAAAAGAAAAAGCTAGAGCATTGTTGTGAATCTACCCATTGATCATAGCTTAGTTCTTGCCTCTTTAGACATTCGAATGTTGACGCCATATCTCCATCTTGGACATTGCTGTTTTCATTGTGGATGGTGTTATCGACATTTCCCTCTATTAACGCCGGTAGATTATAACTTATAACCGTGTCGATATTTGAATTGGTAGAGCTGTTGAACAAATGTGAAGCCATTGTAGGAACTTGAAACGGCTCTTGTTGAGGAAGATTAATATCCCATTCTTCCGTGTTAGTTGTTAGAAATGATTGTTGGCAAACGTTTCCTCTTCCTCCTCTTTGCGTTTCATGATCATTGTTCTTGTTGTTGTTGTTATTTGTGATGCTGTTTTGAGAGAACATTCCTTCTAGGATAGGAAGTGTTGTGTCTACCATGAAGAGAGGAGGTTTATGAGAGAAAAGGGTTTCTTGAATCTTTATGTTAGTTTCTTGATCATTGGTGAAATTTAAATGGTTAGGAGAATTTGTGATCAAACCGTCAAAATGTAAGTTATCAACATGAGTCGATGTTGTGGTGGTAGAGACGACGGTAGTAGCAATAGATGTAGCGTCGACCGAGTCCAACGTCACAGTATTTATTGACGGTTGATGACGATTGTAATGGTGGTGAGGTTTTCGTATCTTCTTCTTAATCCATGAATTCCAATAGTTTTTTATCTCGTTATCTGTTCTTCCGGGTAAATGACTCGCTATATGAGCCCACCTGAAAAAAAAAAAAAAAAAAAAAAAAAAAAAACCCAATAAGAAAATAAGAGTAAGAAAATGTGTATGTATGTATATATGTATCACATTTTGAGAATGTTCGGTTATGTAACTTGAAGTACACTGCTTAATAGCTCGAGCAAGAGACAAAAGTACAATGAGATGAATGAAGCTACACGTTAAAGATTCTTTAGTCATCGACAGTAGGCTAGTCGTTGCTTCGAACCGTGACCAAACTACACATATAATACTTTAATGTATATGATAAATTGAGTATAACTATAAAATGTAGTATAGTATGTATCCCAAACCCAACAAACTTGTATTACTAAAAATGGTCAATTCTTGAAATGAACTCTTTCAAATTTTCAAAAGGGTTAATTTCTTGAAATTTTTCCTACTAAAAATGGTATTAATATTGAAAATCTTTTAAGAAATTCAATAACGTTCTATACATGTAATATAATACACTATATTGAAATGATTATATATCTATATTTACAAATTTAAGTTAAGTTAGTAAAAATGGAAACCTGTTTCCCACAACTCCATGAAGGCTTATGATCAATTTCTCTTCTTCAGGAGAGAACCTTCCTCTTCTGATATCAGGTCGAAGATAGTTTATCCATCGTAATCTACAACTTTTTCCACATCTTTGAAGTCCTGAAGATTACCAAATATGCATTTTAAATATTACATTTTACAAAGTTAATTGGCTAATGTAATTGAAAACTAATTAAGTACCTGCTTTTTCAGGGACTTCACTCCAACATCCATAGCCATGAGTTGTGATATATCTAATAAGTTTCTCGTCTTCTTCCGGTGACCAAAGCCCTCTCTTCACCTTTTGCTGGTTGCAGCATGAGTGATGACCCATGATTAGTAGCTCCTCAAATTAACTTAGTTATAACTAATCACTTAATCACAGTTACTATCTTAATTTAAATTATATATATAAGTATATCACCCTTTAAGATTTTACTATTTATTTCTTGAGGTATGTTTATTTGTGTTCTTAAGGGTTTGCAGATATATATAAGAGAGGAGAAAACAAAGAAGCAATGGAGAGTTTTAAAAGGGGAGAAGACAAAGGTCGGGTCGGGTCAGCTCCCACGGGTGGGGCCTGAGATATTTCTTCATCGATCTAACCTTAAAACGACGTCTCATCGACTTTCTATTTTCATGTGTTATTACTCGTTGTACGTAGAGAGCTTTTGTTGTAGTATTATTACGTTAAGCCCTTTATCACCTTTACATGTGTTTCTCATTCGCGTACCCTTCTGTCTCCCGCGAAACTTCCTTTGTTTTTCTTTTCTTTTTTTCAAAACCAAATGATTTTGCGACGAAAACTACAACTAATCTTCATATATATTTTACCGTGACTATATAAATCTTGCATGTTCTGTTGCATATAAGTCCTTCCAACTATTTAGTGTGTAAGAGCATCTCCAACCATTAAAACCCCATGAGAGATTTTTAGTATATTTTAATAATAAATTTAAAAAACTATGTTAAGAACCGCTTTTAAAAACTTTTATATAAAAATCAATTCTTAAGAGAAGGATTTTTCATACACGTTTACCGATACAATTAATAATTTTTTAATGCTAAGAACTTTTCTCTAAAAACCTCTCCATTCCACCATTGGAGGTGTTTTAATAATGCCTTAACTTTTTTACGCTAAACAACACGCCTAGCTAGGCGTACAGACTTTGTTGTTTCCCCAATAAAAAAAAAAAAAAAGACGTACAGTTGATAAAATATTGTATCAACATGAATAATTGATTTATATTCAACACAACTTAATCGTCGTTGAAAAAATAATAATAATTGATTAAGTCATGTAGCCGAAATTATATTGATCTCTTTCAAATCTAAGTTTAATAAATAAATAACTCAAAATATAGTTTTAAATTGGTGTACGGTCCAATACCGAAGCTTTTTTTCAGAGAGACAGTATATGGAAACAAACAATCATTACAAGTTTCAAATATAAGCCTTCGATTTAGTTAGGAGACATCAGGAAACCTTGCCGAAAAATGAAATAGCTTCGTTTTTTTTGTTTTTTGGTATTGATAACTTGTAAAGATAGTCATGCTGGTGCAATACTATATAGTAATATATTATGACCATATATGTCACATCAGTTTTGTTCTTTTTGACGGCAGGACTTTGCCCTCACATAATTAAGTAATAATTTAATAATTAATCTCGTATAGTTTGTTAAAGTTACATTCCATTATATATATAAAGTTGTCATTATATTATATTTAGCTTGCGGCACATATAGTTTTGTGTTTGTTATTCAACGTATTATATAAATATCTTATCATCATAATTTTAACATGTTCAAATCTCTTAATTATGATAATAATATATATGGATGAAATCATCAATTCGTCATACAGTAAACATTCTCTTTTTCAATGTAAGCCTAACTAAAGAAGTGTATACAAAGGCTTGCATATAAATTACGATAAAATACATATGATTTAACACAAGGTGCATTGTCTTTTATAACTTTAATTAATTTTTTTATGTCAGTTATGCAAAATGTCCAAAACATTGGCCATACATCACTAAATCACTGTTCCATTAGTTGTGTTATATGTTTTTCATTTATAATCCATCCCTTCCGCTCATTCCATAAAATCTACTCCCTGTTCTTATGTTAAAACATAGTTAGCCAATAATTAATTTCATAATGTTGGTTAATTATTTTTTCGTGTGCTTATGTTAAATCATAGATACCAGGCGTTAAGGGTCACAATGTAAAGTAACTCAGTGTGAATGGAGTTAAAAGTCAATTCGAGTTAAGTGGAGTTTGTTGAGTATGTAACTTGGACATTGATTCAGGTTTAGTGACTTGCACTGGACATTATATCGTTTGGTTTGGTTAAATCAAATGTTGTTAAAGACTGAGTGAAATGGGTTTATCTTTTCTATAAAGAACAATCGATCTTTTGTATCTTCTTCTCTCCATTCTTGAACTTCTCAATTTGTGTTCAAGCTTATATATATATGTGTTATGATCATAATGGATTACCAATGAGCTCCTGGTCGAAACTTAGGTTATATCACCTTGATAGTTCCAAACTCGTAAATTTTATAATCGGTTTCGTTAATTACAATCAATTTATTGCTCTGTCGTCTAATTTACTGTTTAGTTCGTTACTCGTATGTGTGACAAACGGAAAAGGCTATAAGCGCAACATATTGTATTTATATGAATAGGGTTTTATAGTTTTTAGGGATTTGGTTTTTCGTATGCTTAAGTTTTTAAGTAGTTTATGTAATCATGTTAGTTAATTGTACCTTCATGTTTAAGGTTTTGTGTAGTTTATAATTTTATTTATAAATTTGAGAAATTTTTCTTTATTGAGAGTTTTTCTTTTATTAATGAAGTTGAGATTTTTTTCTATTTTCCTTCTCTGTCCACCAAGCCCAACGACAATAATAGAATTATCGACGTTTCTTCTGTATGGGGAGACTCATGTACGTAGATGATATCGATGTAAAAGTGGGACCGTTGGATCAAAGCAAATCAATTACCAAACATCGATGTGAATATGATCGCAAAGATAGGTGACTTTTGCTTCTATATATCGCAATCCTTTTCTTCTATGGGATTTTATAACAAAAATGAAATGAAAAAAAAACTCCTAAAAATTGCCAACATTCAAAAATGAAAAAAAACTTAATATTGCAAATATTCTACTTTAAACATTAATGCATTCAAGTAAGCATTTATTGGCACTAGACTATTCTGAACTCTACATATACTAAATATATTTTTATAATCAATATAGTGATAATCCAACTTAAGCATAAGTTTAGTTTTTTTTTTCTATGATTGAAATCATTAAGGGCTTACCTTTAAGGGGGAGCAATAGAATGACCCTGTTGGATTGGGTCCACAATAAAAAAAAATATGAACAATTTTAAAGCTAGGTAATATTTTGTCAACACGAATAATATTTGTGGTGATTAATTAGTGATGCTAATAAAAGCATTGTGTTACTTAGTTAATTTAAAGAGAAGCCTTTCAAGGGATGGTTGGTCGAGTTAATGATAATCATTTGATTAAGATGTCTCTACCATACATATAATTAAGTTTTCTCTCCTTAATGATCACTCCTTTTTTAAAGAACTGAAAAACTAGTTTATGAAGTTGATGTGGTGTAGCTGCCTAGGATTTTGAGATCAGATTGAATATTTTCCAAGTTTTATATAGTAAGTTGATAATTTTAACTAGCTTTGTGTTTAAAATTTTGAAATTTATTTTTTCTGAAATTTGATTGATAAAACATGAACATTTTTTCTTCTATTCATTGAACGATTTATATTATTGATTATTTATAAAAATAATAATAAAAACTAGTATTAAGGCATTAGAATGGTCTGCCAATTGGTAGAAACACCTCAAACGTTACAAAAGAGAACATCAATTAAAATACTAATTAACTCTAAATATTCTCTGGTGTTGGGCAACATATGGTATTGATACAGACTTATTTGCTATGAAACTCATATTGAAAATTTTGTAACTATATATATCTTGAGATTATGTACGTTGGTTTCTGCGTACTCACGCCGTCATGCTGGAAGTCCTAATTCTAAATATACAATTATAAACTTGAAATATATTATATATGGCCGCCTAACTTAAACTAATTAGCAATTAAATGAAAACAACGTGACCGTCGTGGTTTTGGCCTTCGCTTTTGGAGTTATTTTTGTATATAGACCTATCATAAATTTGGTACAACAATATAAAATTGCTTGATTAGTTTAAAATCCTATGAACTTTAAAGTTATATTCCTAAGGAAAAGAGACATTGACAATATATCAATATTGTCCCCGTCACGGGTTCAGGTTCATTCGGCTTCTTCAAGAATCTGCCATCTTTCATCTTCGGCTTGCTCACACCGTCGAGAAATCAATTCGCGACCAAGTCTCCAATCTATTCTGTCTTAAATTGAGTTATAACATAGACTCAAAAGATTCTTTTGTGTGTGGTTCATTTCCTGCCACTGACACCTGAGTTTGATCAGATGAATATTTTAGGTCTTGTTCCTTTTTCCTCCTCATTTTGGTCTATTTTCTTCAAACTATCTTTGTTTTTCAATTAACTCTGAACTCTGCTTTTAAAAGTTAAAAAAAAAAATCCATATAAGAGGGTATTTTGAAATATTAAAAATGGAGACAAAATTTAATTATGCATTATAAAGAATTTAACCGTAAAATATATTTAAGAAAATTAATATTTAAAGTTTCAATCTGAATTTAGGTTTGCTTTCAATTTTAGATTTTTTTTGGTTTAAGATAATTTAGGTAACTACTGTATAACTAAAAATTAAATATATATATATATAAAAAATGTCAAGATGAAGATGAAAATTAAAGATGTGAGATCCTTTTATATATTTAATCTTTAGTCTTAATATTGATTTCAAAGTAAACATGAGAACTTGTGAAGTGATCATTAGGGGACAAGTGTTGGAGAGGACTATTCATCTTTTATATATACGTAGGTTCATAACAAGTAGCACCAAATTTAGAAACTTTTTTATAGTTTACTATGAGACCTTTCATATAAACACAAATCAAAGCAAACGTCTGATTAAATATACTTTGTGTTTTTTATCAAACAAAAAAAAAATACTTTGTTTTTGTGTATTGAGAAAATAAGTAAAACATTGGGGTTAAATTCCTAAATAATTTTATAAGTTTCTATTCAAACTGAAACTTTTTTGTTGTTGTTGTAAACAATTCAAATTGTGGTTTTTCATGATTAACATTCCTATATTTTCTTTAACAAAAAAACAAATTCTTATATTTTGCAAACATGGAGTAAAACATAGCGCCATGCAGATTGCAGTTTGAGTATTTTAAAACCAATCTGGGGTCTGGACGTTTTATAGCCCAATTTCTTCTCTTCATCAAATATGAATTGAAGTTAGAAAATTTTTCCCCCTTTCCCAGAGTCCACCAAGCCCAATTTAGCTTTTTTCTTTTCTTTTTCTTTTCCAAACCATCATGCATGATTAAAGATAACTCGCATGTTCTCAATAAAATATGAAGATTCCAAAAAAACTTGAAGATAATAATATTCTTGTTCCATAAACTTATGAACAATTTGAATCTGAATTCTTTTCAGATTTTGAAAATTCAGAATTTATTATTGGAAATTCAAATATGATTGCCACAGTTTTTATTTACCAAAAATAACTATAAAAAAAAGAGTAAACTTAATTTAATAATTAAAAAAATAAAGAAAACTGCGCACGAAGAACGGGTCTCAAGCTCTCCGACAAGACATGCGCACCACAAATTTCTTCAGTCTCCGTATATTAATCCTTCATTTCCAAAACCTTCCCAATCTTCTTCTTCTTCTTCTTCTTCCTCCTTCAAAATAAACAACAAATCATGAGACCTGCGCAAGATAATCAAGGATCATTCCTTGGCCGTATTAGTATCCGTCGCAATCAATTCGTCGACGTTAACAACGAACAAGAACAAGAAGATCTCGAGCTTTTCCAAAAACACATCGCCGATCGTTTCACCGAGCTTCTTTCTCCTCCTTCTCAACCACCACCGTCTGATGAAGCGAACACGGTTGCTTCTGTAGCCGCGACGGAGCAGATCATGTCCGTGACCTGGCTTCGTAAGCTAATGGATGTTTTCCTCTGTTGCGAAGCTGAATTCAAAGCGATTTTATTAATGGGTCGTGACCCGACTCAGATTTCTAAACCACCGTTTGACCGGTTAGTTCCTGAAATGTTAGACCGGTCTATTAAAGCGCTTGATATCTGTACCGCCGTCGTTAACGGAATCGATTCCGTTAGACATTACCAACGTTTAGCTGAGATCGCTGTAGCGGCTTTGGAGCAACGTCCGTTAGGAGACGGTAACGTCAGGCGAGCGAAACGCGCGTTGGCGAATCTCGTCGTTGCGTTGAGCCTCGAGGATAAAGAGAATGTAAGCGGCGGAGGTGGTGGTGATGGCGGATGGAATAAGACAACGGAGAGATCATGGTCGTTTGGTCGTCGTAGCGGTGGATCTTCGGCGGCGAGTAAAGGAGGAGCGACGATTGGTCAGCTTAAATCGTCGTCGTGGGCGGTTGGGAGGAATTGGTCGGCGGCGAAGCAGATCCACGCGATGGCGACGAATCTGACGCCGCCACGTGGCAACGAAGCGGCGGGGTTGCCTCAACCGATGTTTATAATGAGCACGGTAATGGTGTTCGTAATGTGGGTGTTAACGGCGGCGGTTCCGTGTCAGGAGAGATCTGGATTAGCGAATCATTTACCGGTGCCGCCGAAACATTTGAATTGGGCTCAGAGTTTGATCGGAATTCATGAGAAGATCGGAGATGAGTGGAAGAAGAAAGAGAAGAAAGGATCAGCGGGATTAATGGAGGAGATGACGAGGATGGAGAAGCTTGGTCACTCGTTGATAGAATTCGCCGATGGATTTCATTATCCGGAGGAGAAAGATGCTGCTGAATCTGCTACGGCGCAAGTGGCAGAGATGGCAGAGATATGCCGGAGAATGGAGGAGGAGCTTGTGCCATTGCAGCAACAGATCAGAGAGGTTTTTCATAGGATCGTGAGGAGTCGTGCGGAGATTCTTGAGGTATTGGAGCAAGCTGGAAAACTTTCGGCGCCAGTTGTGTAAAGGTTTTGAATTATTGGGATAAAATTCGAAATTTTGTAACTCTTTGGGGGTTAATAGGATATTTATTTTCTAGTTCTTGTTGGGCTTTCAGAACTCTGGATAGGCCCATGAGGCCATGACATGTGTCTTTCCTTCTTCTTCTTATATTTTTTTTTTTGTTGAAACTTTCTTTTTATATATTTTTTTTGTTAAAATGTTAAATTTATTGATCAACAAAAATGTATATGTGCAAGAGTGGAAATTGCAAACTGAAAAAGCTTTTACAAAGAGGAAATGAATCATAATCTTTTTATAGTTTTTCATGTTTAATTTTGCTAAATTTTATTATATAAACGTTAAACACATTCATGAGAGTTCAACACATATCAAAAATATTGTTAACAAGATTAAGATATATGTCAGTTAAAATATCATAGAGTATATAGATATGTATCAAATCTATAATTTATAATTAAAATGAAATATTTAATATATCAACCTAAATTTATCAAAAATAAAACTATTAATATATAAAAAACGTACAAAAATATGTATCTTATATGAAAAAGGAAATTTTCAAAATTTTAAAATCTATTCAAATTTAAACAAAGTGATAAAAGAAAATTGCTCAAACATTTAAATAAAAAAACTGTAAAACAGTTCCTTATCTTATTAGGAAAAGGAAATAAAACATATTTTCAAATTAAATAATAATTATGATTTAGAAAGAAAAAAATATTTATAACATATATAAATAATAAATTGGAAACTAGATATAAAACATTGTTTACGTGTGTATTATAAACATTAACTTTTTATTAATGAGACTGAGCCATGTGTTAGTCAAAACATCAAATATCAACACATATGAAATCTATAGTTTATAGTTAAAAAGAAAATTATTAATATATTAACCTAATTTTATTGAAAAGAGACTTATTAATGAGATTCAAAACAAAAACGAAAAATTTCTTATCCTATCTGAAAACAACACATGAATTCGTTCATACTGTATATTCAAATTTTAAACAGAATGAGAATAAAAAATTATAAATATATTCAAATAGAAAATCATAAAAGTTATTTCTCTTATCGAAAAAAGCAATAAGGCTCAAATTTTAATTAAAGTGATTTAGAAAATAATTAATAATCATATATATAACATAACTAAATAATAAATTAGAAACTATATATAAAACATGATTTATGTGTGTATTATAAAACATTAATCTTGAACTCTCTCAAATCTCATCCGAAATCGACACGTATCAAAAGATTTTTAACGTAATTAATACATGTGTCAGTTAAAATATCAGATATCAGCAAATGTCAAATCTATAATTTAAGTTAAATGAATTTGATAATATATCTATATATAAAACATTATTCACATGTGTATTATAAAACATGATTCGTGTATAATTGTGCATTTTTTGAATATATATTCTTTATTTTATATTCTAATTTTTTAAATTGTATTCGTGATATCATAAATAATGACCATCCATTATTAAAAAAAATTAACCAAACGATAAAATAGAGACATTTAACTCTCTATTTCCCTAATACTATATGTAAATTTTATTATTTGGTTTATAAATTGAGTGTAATCCAATCCAATTATTTTATTTTAATTGTTTGTGTTAAATGATTCTTGTTTTATTTTATTTTAAACCAAGAATATCTCACTTGTGCTGTTTTATTTTATTGTGTTTGATTTTTGGAACTATATATAATATAACATGATTAATGTCAAACCTAGAAAATATAGATAGGGTCATGAATTCTATTACTAGATCTTTGACCTAGAGATTTGTGATAATTTGAGTTTAATTAAAATTTGAGAAGATTTAGTTGAATTTTGGTAAATTAAAAAATTTGTTATTAAATTCTCTGAATTTTTACTTAAAACCATGAGATTTTGATCTTTGTATGATCAACTAATAAATTCCTTGAAATTCCATCTAAAACATTTAAATCTAATTATTTATATGTTTTCAATAACAATGGATTTGATTTTATATTTTTAAATCATCAATTTAACAGCACAAAATTTTAAAACTAATGTTTCAACAATATTAAATTTATCATTTTAACTCAAATCCCTCCAAATACTCAATTCAATACACCCCCTAGATCATTACTTGCATTTCATGACCATATATAATCTTAAAAATAATATACTTCATGCATTCACAAATTGGTCAAACATTCTATGAATTCTATTACTAGATCTTTGACTTGCCCTTCATGACCATATATAATTTTAAAAATAATATACTCTATGAATTCACATACTGTTCAAACACTCCATGAATTCTTTTTCTACAGTTATACTATACGTTTTCATTCGGAATTTATATAGACATAGACGGATCTAAAAATACAGTATGTTTCTATGAAGGATTTTAGTAATGTTTGTATGGATTAATGCATAATATACAAAACCAATTGGATACGTAGAGTAATCGATTTTTATTTTTATATATAACAAGCAATATATAAATTTGAACCACACCAATTTTTTGTATTTAAAAGCAAATAAATTGTTGTGGTTCAAATTTATATGTTTTTTAATTTAATAAAAAATTTCAGATGTAAAAAATAATAAAACTTTTAAACCTGATTTGTTTATTTACTCGATGTCTCCGTATTATCCAGATCGATCACCTACAATACAAAAACGTTACAGAATATTACGACTATCTATTTGGCAGGATAAAAAAAAAAGTCGCTTCTCTTGTAAATTTTTGGTTAGAAAGGACAAGTGAATAAAAAGCAATAAGACAAGTCAGCTCCATTCTTCACTGTCCCATCTTTACATCCCAATTTCAAACAAACTCACTCACTAAATCTTTATGCCCTTTAGCTTTGTTCTAGAGCCAAAACTACAGAGAGATTTCAATAATTTAATTTCAGTTTTTTTTGGCTCTTCTTATAAACAAATGTCTCCAGGTCCATCTCTCTCACTCACCACCACCTTCTTCCTCGATTTTCAAAAACCTAGATCGAAATCTTATCTCTCTAATCTCTTCTCTGTTTGTTACAGTTCGAAGAGTCATGGCGCTAGCATCAACCACGTTACCAACGAAGACTGGATTATCTCTTTGGTGTCCGACTTCTCACTCTCTCGCTCGTCGTTTTCCCGCTCGTATTTTTCCGATCGGTTCTAGAACCTCTTCTAGAGGCCTCGTCACTGCTTCGTTCGCTAACGAGAATCGCGAGTTCGTATAATTTCTTCCTTATTTTGGTTTCAATTAACGAATGTGTATGCGAATTGAGTTTTGGATTGTGTTGTTTTAGGTTTGTGATTGTTGGTGGAGGAAATGCTGCTGGTTATGCTGCTAGAACTTTTGTAGAAAATGGTATGGCTGATGGTCGTCTATGCATTGTGACTAAAGAGGTGAGAATCAAATCGATCGTTGAGTGTTTTCTTCATCAGTTGATTTGTTTATTTGTATTTTGATTGTTGGATTTGTTGTTGTTGTTAGGCTTATGCTCCATATGAGAGACCTGCTTTGACGAAAGCTTACTTGTTCCCTCCAGAGAAGAAGCCAACTCGTTTACCAGTAAGCTTTAGCTTACTTTAATGTTTGATTCGATCAATTTGAGTGGTTGTATAATTGCAATTGATCTTAATTTTGGCTGATTTGAAGATTTGTATGATTTGGATTTTCGTATGCAGGGATTTCATACTTGTGTTGGAGGTGGTGGGGAAAGACAAACACCAGATTGGTATAAGGAGAAAGGAATTGAGGTAATTTTTTTCATCTGATACATTGAATATTTTACAAGTGATATGTTTTAATTTTATTTTTCCATGGTATGTGTGTGTAAGTGAAGTTTCTTTAGTTTGTTTTAATTATCTAAGTCGGATTCTACATGAGTTAATGTTGTTGTTTATAGTTATCTTGTGTCTTACCAAATGCATTTGGTTTAAACTTTCAACAGGTGATATATGAAGATCCAGTGGCTGGGGCTGATTTTGGAAAGCAAACCCTCACAACAAACACAGGGAAGCAGTTAAAATATGGATCTCTAATTATCGCTACAGGGTGTACAGCCTCTAGGTGAGTGAAATGACATTTTATTTGTAATGAATTGATAAACAACATCAGAGAAAGAGTATTTCTCAACCATGTCCATTGATATTATAAAGTATTTGCTTTTTGTTTTAAATGTAGGTTCCCTGATAAAATTGGTGGTAACTTGCCTGGGGTTCACTATATTCGGGAGGTTGCAGATGCTGATTCACTGATATCATCTCTGGTAAGCTAAAGGTACTCTTATTAGTCATATCAACTTTAGAAGTGTCACACTACGCATCATCAGGAAGCCCTAAATTCCCTTGGCAACAAGATAACCTTCGAATATATGATTCAGGGAAAGGCAAAGAAAGTTGTCATTGTTGGTGGTGGCTACATCGGCATGGAGGTTGCTGCTGCAGCTGTTGCATGGAATCTAGATACAACGGTTACTATACCTTTGACTTTAATCTTTAAATTTTGCTAGTAATGAAGTATATTTTTAGTCATTCGATTTATGAAAAAAGTTCCTGGAAACGTTTAGATAATATGCAAGACAGACACTCATGCAATCTGCATGGTGCAAAAAATGTATTTTCGCATGAATATATTAACTTACAGCTGGGTTTTGGTCTTTCCCCTGTGCAACAACAGATTGTATTCCCTGAAGATCAGCTTTTGCAAAGATTGTTCACTCCATCTCTTGCTCAGAAATACGAAGAACTATACCGTCAGAATGGTGTAAAGTTTGTCAAGGTAAGATATCAACCCACGATCAGTGCCCTGCAAACTTAAGAAATTCAGAAACAAAGTGAGTAAACTTTAAGTTTCTCTTTCTGTTGAACAGGGCGCTTCCATAAATAACTTAGAAGCTGGTTCGGATGGACGTGTAACAGCTGTTAAGCTTGCTGATGGGTCTACAATTGAGGCAGACACGGTATAGTTGTAGCTCAGCTTCACATTTATTTTTGGTCTTAAAATGATGCAAGTCTCAAAATGATGCAACTTCAACAACTCTGATCAAATGAAAAATGTGATGGTCAATGGAAAGCTGACTTCTGTTCATTTTGTGCATCCTTACTTACTTTACAGGTAGTGATCGGAATTGGAGCTAAGCCTGCTATTGGCCCCTTTGAAACTTTGGCCATGAACAAATCTATTGGAGGAATTCAGGTATTGTTATAACAAAACATCTGGATTTAGTTTCCAATATTAATCGGTTTTCGAAGTTATAACTTCATGAGAAATTACGTCAGTATTTTCGAACAATCAAAAGTCTGATAAGAGCTCAATCTTCGACCACAGGTCGATGGCTTGTTCAGGACAAGTACCCCTGGAATTTTTGCTATTGGAGATGTTGCAGCCTTCCCTTTGAAGGTACTTTTGCTCCTAGATAATACATGTTGAACCACCAATCTCTTGCCCTGTAAACTCATCATGTTATTGTGTGATGAATAGATATATGATCGGATGACTCGAGTTGAACATGTTGATCACGCCCGTCGTTCTGCACAACACTGTGTGAAATCGCTGCTCACGGCACACACTGACACGTAAGCTACTCCTACCTAGCTGATCTGTAGACTGTGTGTAGCTTTCAACAGATCTTCACCTATAAGTTCCTGTCTTTCTCAAAATGTTGCAGGTACGATTATCTTCCATATTTCTACTCGAGAGTATTCGAGTATGAAGGCAGCCCAAGAAAAGTTTGGTGGCAGTTTTTCGGGGATAATGGTATATCTCTCTAGACCAGAATAGTACACATCCCAAATAATTGATCTCTCAAAACAACATTTCCAGTGTAACTAAATCACTGATTTATATTGGCCAGTGGGAGAAACAGTCGAGGTTGGAAACTTCGACCCAAAAATCGCTACCTTCTGGATTGATTCTGGTAAATCATACCTTCTACTTTTACTCACTTCTCTTCTCACTGTTGACCACCTTTGCACAAACACACGGCTTAGCAAATGAACTAATTTTGATTGTTGATATCATAACACAGGCAGGTTGAAAGGTGTTCTTGTAGAAAGTGGATCGCCTGAGGTAAGAGTCTTTCTTAGTTAACTCCCAAGAACACCTTGAATTAACCGATCCTTAAAACATCATGTTTCTTTTAATCCACACGCATATTTCTTCAAATCTATCTTCAAATACTAGAATTGCATAGTATTGTAAATACAGGAGACAGAAATTAGAAATATTTTGAAACTAGACAACTGCAATTTCATCAGAATGGGTTTGTTTGATGTATGTATAATAGCTATATTGGGGGTTTTTAATTCCTTCCATTATTGTGTATATCTCTTAAAACAGGAGTTCCAGCTTCTACCAAAGCTAGCAAGAAGCCAACCACTTGTCGATAAGGCTAAACTCGCCAGCGCATCTTCAGTCGAAGAAGCTCTCGAGATTGCTCAAGCTGCTCTACAGAGTTAGAGAGAAGTAACTTCAAGTTTTTTTTTTTTAACGCAACATCTTTAATTCTCCATGGAAAAATAATAATTTATAGAGAGCGTTGTTGTCAATATTCTCCACGAATAAAGTGTAGCCTCTTTTTGAGATAAACATATTTTGCACAGTAGAGAGCTGTGACTTTATACAGAGAGGTCGTGTTCTCATGATCTCTGTGTTTTATGAATAGCTAAAATGTTTTGATTTTATTTATTTATTTCTTTAATCGACTGTATAAACCATAAAGCAAATTTTATAAACAATAGTGGAGACTTACCCCACACAGGGATTTGTTTTGCGGCACGTAAGAACCATGATGAGATGACAACGACCTGTCAAAAGGTTTCTGCTGTCTACAGATGTTTCATATGAAGGTTTGCATATATTACTTGAAATGAATTTAACTTTTTACAGCCTAAATAGAAATTTTTTTACTCGCTTCAAAAAAAAAAAAAAATTACTGTCCGTTATTTATCAGCTTATGATCCAGCGGAACCTTTTGTTTGGTAAAAATCTATGAATTTGGGAAAAAATTCGACCAATATGTCAAAAATGTTATGTGCTCCATAGACTATTTCAACAGAGTATTTTTTTCTTCTTCTACAGATTATATAACTCCCAAGGATGACTAATTCTAGCAACAAGGGTGATTCCCATTTCAAGTGGTGTCCTCGGCCACTCAAATCAGAGAATCGACACATTCATTGTAACTTGCTCGGGAAATTATTCATTGTAACAAGTGCATACATCCCTATCAGCACTTTCTGACCACCTAATCAAAGGTACTGTATTAGTACTTTTTTATCGCCATAGTTAGTTGTTTTTTTTTTGCAATTTCATGTCATCACTCATTCCCACGTTATTATTATTATATGAAGCAGTCATGGGTTTTGAATTCTTTTAGATGTTGAAATTGCAGCTCAAAGCTTGTTAATTGAGTTGGAATGTCTCACTGATGAGGCAGCCCTTGTAATAGATAAGGAATCAAGTGATGATGAATTGCTACAAGTAACATGTGATGAAGTAAGCTGTTAAAAAACATTCGTTTCTCCAATAACTAACTACCTTGTATCTCTGACTCTGACAATGGTTTCAATGTTGTTTGTTTTAGGAGAAGGAGACTGTACATTTCTCTCAAGTTACTGAGTACGCTACAGTTATTGCAGTAGTTTACAGTATGGTGAAGCACAACTATGCGATGCAGGTATGCAGTTTGAAAAATCTTCTCTTCATGTTTGATCTTTTAAACCGAAGAAAATATTCCCGGATATTTGCTTTGCAGGAAAAAATTGTGAGATCACTTAGTTTGAAGTCATCATCTAGTGAACTAGAGACTTACAGTCTTATGTGGTCATTGCGTCCGTTTGTAGAAGACGAGATTATGAACAGAGCATGGAAATGTATTCACTAAAAAAAACTTTTTTTCATCCAAGAACAATCAATATAAATGCAATAGTCATTCGTTTATAAATATCATAAACGAATAACCTACGCCGAAGAGATTATCGATCATAAGCTTCTTAAATGTGAACGCCGAATTAATGGTAAAACTATATTTGATCTTATGATAAAGATGAATATAAGTGACTTTTTTTATTAAAAGAAGAATCTAATCTCTATATCAACTAATATTTATTACTATAGTTGATTAGATGTAAAATTTGTTCTATGTTTAAAACAGTTACGATTATAATTGTACGGTTACAATTATACAGTTAACCAAAAACTGTTTTTATACGGTTAATTAACGGTTATAGTTGACATTTACGGTTAACCAAAGGAGTATATTTTTACGGTTATGATTTCTAACTATTGTATACGATTACTGTACGGTTACGGTTGAAAGTGATACGATTACGGTTAGATTTTGGCCATACTTAAAACACCATTATTGGTCATATTGTCATAGGTATCCTTATAATAAATTAGTATTAAAATTTAAAGACACTTTATTTTTATGGATCTAAAATGTTTCCTATAGACACTAGTGCTAACTATTCACACATCTAAAGACACTCTATTTCTTTTCTTTTATTATTTATATGTTTAAAAACACTCTCATAAATATTACCAATGAAGATGGTTTTAGTAACTATTTAAAACTTTAGCGTGACATATTCTTGTGAAACAAGAAACCATAGTATATAGTATATAACAGAGAATTGATTGGAGGTTTTTAAGATTAATAAAAATGTGAGATTTGTTATAAGAAAAATGCATGACTGCTTAAAAAATGCTTTTCTGAGTTTTTCATGTTCTATTTTTTTTTTACTGGGGAAGAATTGCAAATTGCATACAAATATGGGATTGGGATGCTATTAGTTGGTACTAAAAACAATTGATGAAAAGTGAAAACTATCAGAAAAAGAAAAGCAATCGATGAACTTATCATAAAAAGGGACATTGGAAGAATCTTTGACAAAATAAAAAAACTTTTGAACTGGTAATTACCAAATATAGAAAGTAGAAACGATTAATATTGGTCCATGAAATTGCAAAAGGACCACAATATATAAAATAAAATAAGTGAAAAATCCCACACCGACTTCTCTAACAAGTGAACTCCACGCTCTTGTTTTTTACTCAAGAAAAAACATTTTATTTTTATTTTTAATTCACATACCACTCTGATAGTTACAAAAAAAAAATTAATCGAATGTGAAATTCCTAATATAGTATTTACCTTCTGTTCTACACGCATTACATGTGGCGGTTTGTTATTTGGTATATAAAAAAGCCTCGACTTTTTTTACTGTTCGCATCTTCTTCTTCTCTGTTCTACCAAAAAGAAAAATGAAGGTAATGTTTTCAAAGTACAAAAAAAATTAGGCTTTGATTTTGTAGACTTCAAGTGGTTTTGATTAATGGTGATTTTTTGTTCTCTTGTAGAAAATGGTTGTGATGATAGATGTTCATGACGACAGCTCAAAGGACAGAGTTCTTCGTACAGTTGCTAGCTGTTCTGGTAAATCACAACAAAGCTTCTTTGATTGTTTGTCTTGTTCATGAGTTTTTTTTTTGAAAAGAGAAAACTTTTTTTTTCAGAAACTCTGTTTTGAGATTCTTTATGGGTTTTGAGTTTGAAAACCGCAAAAATCTTGTTCATGATTTTTTTTTTAATTGAAAAGACAAAAGCTTTCATTACAGACATTACCCGTTTTTGAGATTTTTTATGGGTTTGAATTAAAACCTCTAAAAGTTGATTCTTTTTTGTTTTCTTCTGCTCATGAGTTTATACTGAAAAGCCAAAAGCTTTTGATTTTAGCATTCACTCTGTTTTTTTGGGATTCGTCATGGTGGGGTTTGATTTGATACCTCAAAAAAATTGAAATCGATTTTTGTATTATTCATGAGTTTTTAATGAAAAAGTAAAGCTTTTTGTTACTCACATTCTCTGGTCTTGAGATTCTTAATGGGTTTGGATTTGAATCCCTAAAAAATGATTTTTTTTTGGTTCTGTTCATGAATTTTTATTGAAAGGCAAAGCTTTTGATTACACATACACTCTGTTTTTTTTTTAAGATTCTTCATGGGTTATGAATTAGAATATGATCCGCTAAAAAGTAATTTTGATTTTTGTCTCGTTGATGAACTTTTCTTGAAAAACCAAAGCTTTTAATTACACATTCACTCTGCTATTGTGATTCTTTATGGGTTTATGAATTGAAACCCCAAAAGAAAACGAATGTGAATTATATCTTGTTCATTAGCTTTTGCTGCAAATCTTTGAATACTTACATCACATGCTCTGTTTTTGGATTTTCTTTACATTCTTTTTCAGGTTTGACAACTATAACAATGGATTCAAATCGTGGCAATTTAACAGTCATTGGTGATTTCGATGAAATGAAGATACTCACAAAACTCAAAAAGAAATGGAACAGTGCAAAAATGGCTACTTTTGGAACATTTGATGCCAAGAAAGAAGCCGAAACCGCCGCAGCTGCTGAAAAGAAGAAGAAGGAAGAAAGTGAACGCAAAGGACTGGAATCTCTTAACCGCCCTCACCGTGAAATCCCTGTTTATCATCCTCTGCATCATTATCACACCGTTGTATGCGAACATGACTACTACAACGGCTGTGTCATCTCTTAGGAGTCTCAAGTCTTCAATGATGCTTTAGGGATGATCTCATGGATTCGTAATTATCTTCTATGGCTACTTCACTTAAAAGTTAAAACTGTTTGTAAAAACTAATGGTGTCTATTTTTAGTTTTAAAATTCGGTATATATAAGAAAAGTGACAACAATGTCACAATTTTCATGTGATGAAATGTCTGAAATATGAAAATGACAGACGGAGAAAATTGGGTTAGTCAAAGACACAGTTTCCAGTTTTAATCTCAATGAATCATCATCAACATTATCAAAATATAATTCGATTTCTACTGCTACAAAAGGATTAATAAGCCTCTAAAGGGTGTGAATTTACAATCAAAAGTATGTGTTTTTTTATTTATTAAGATAAGACTTTAAGGAAGATGATAGAGAGTTAAGTTTGAGTTTATTTCTTCATGAGGAGAATAACAGTGTGTGCTGCAATGCTTCTGTTTTCTCCAAGGCTATCAACTTTCTCATGTGTTTTGGCTTTTAAGTTCACAACAGAAGGATCAGCTCCAAGAAGCTTGGACAGATTGGATCGTATGGTCTCCTTGTGAGGACTTATTTTTGGTCTCTGGAGAATCAATGTCGCGTCTAGGTTTCCTATCTCATACCCTGCCTCATCCATTAGTCTCACCTGAAAAACCCCAAGATAAACAAAACCTAGTCTCAATCAAGTTCATTGAACACAACCATCATTTCTCTACAAGAAACTAGCATTTTTCACCGTTATAACCTCATTACATACAAGTGATCATCATTTAAAGCTTCTAGCTTGATTCGTATTAGCTTCCATGAAATCAACATTCACAGTCAATCATGGTTTTGAGCTTAACAAAGTTATATACACTAAACCTGACCCCTGATTTAAGACCATGGATACGAAAGAAACTCTAAAGCTTCAAGCTTGAGTAGACCATCGTTAACATCAATCATACATGTGTTGCCTCCAAGGAAAATGTAACAATACAAGACTCATTCTATAATTCACCAACCCAAGATAAACTCAAACTGATAAAAATTGAGTTATGCCTAGGCTTTGCAAGACAAAACTCATATATATAAGATGGAAGATTATAACATAGCATCACTTGAGTGATCACAACAGTTCAGGGATAAGACTTTGATCTCCACAATCTCTTTTACTTTCTCTATAGATGAAAACAATCTACACAAGAGTATTACAGAATCTTCATATTAAACTAAGCAAACCCCATCAACCTATGAATCTAGCTTGAATTCTGAATCATTCTACAAAACACCGCAGACAAGTCCCATCAACCTATGAATCTAACTCATTCTAGCTTACAGACTGTAAAATTGAAACATCTCAAGGTAAAGCAAAAGAAAGCTTACAGCTTCTTTGATGAAGACAGATGAAGCAGCTCCTTTCCATTTAGGATCAGAATCAGGAAAAATCTGACCTATATCAGGTAGCCCTAACGCTCCCAAAATTGCATCCACTACACAATGAAGCAACACATCGCCTACACAAATCCAAAATCATCAACAAGTTCAACAACTGTAATCAAAGCCTAAACTCTAATCGTAAACATTTTTACCATCGGAGTGAGCTTCACAGCCTCTATCATGAGGAATATCAATCCCACCGATGATCAGAGGGTACCCTGCCTCTAACCGATGCAGATCGAAACCGTGACCGATTCGAAACGGAAGAGTTTTGATTGATTTCTCTGAAATCACTGATTCATTGACGCCGACGGCGGAAGAAGCAGCTAAAACCGAGATTGGAGGACGATAAGAGAACGAAAGAGACTTCTTCGGCTTCCGAGAGCTGATCTCCGCCGCCGGGAGAAAGAATGGCGTTTTCGTAAGTTGAGAGTGATAGAAAGAAGAAGACAGTAGCTGATGAGTACAAGTAGTAGCCATGGCCATTCTTCTCCGATTTATCTCCTCTACTCAATCCTCCACTAGTATATTTTTTTTTTGTCTTTAAATTTATAAAATATGACATATGTGGTGGAAATTTTCAATACTTATTGGGTGAACAAATGCAAATTAACTTATTACATTTACTCCAAGCAATGAAGATTACATTCTAAACAAAACTTAAATGTAGATTTATTATGAGATTCAGGTATATCCAGAGCCTCATCATTTTTTAAGTATGTGATTAAGAGCCTGACTTGTTCACCCGCAACCATCCGTAAACTTTGTGTTTGCGAACGGTTACGGTTGCAAGCGTTTTATACCAATTATGCAAATCGTAAAATATCGCTCCGAACCGCTTGAAATCCCTATATTTCAAAAGCTCTTTCCAGCTATCGTTTGCGGCTGTGTGCGGTTGCGATTAGTTAAAAAATAATTAATTTTTAATTTTTAATTTTTAATATTAATAAAATTTTACAAAAAAAAAATCAAAACAATTTTTTCGAAAACGAAAAATTTATTATAATAAATTTTTAAATTTTTTTATATATCTACTAACTAAACTGAAATATATTAAAAGGTATGAAAATATTTTCTAAATAAAAAAAATGTTTCAAACCTCTTAAAATAACTAATTTTAAAATTTGTTTAAAACTTCACTTTTAAATTTTGATTATGGTAATACAAATTTTTTTTTATAAAAATTATATATTTTAAATGTCTTAAACAACATCCGCAACCACTACCAACCAATCAATAATTTTTTACAAATGCATCAGTTTCTATTTATTAAATTAGTCGTACAAACCACTTAATAATATTTATAACTGCAACTGTCCGCTATTGCAAACTTTCGCATTCACAAATACAACCGTCGCGTTTAAATAAGCCGAGGTCCTAAGCCTATATGTGATGAACAAATTGTGCAGCAATGTTTTAAACTTCGAAGGATAGATATGTAAAAGAAGGTTTAAATTGGGCTCTCATAAAAGACATATTGGGCCTATACTTACTGTAGCCGATTTAATATACGATAAAATCTTAACCGTCGATCAGGTTGCAGTTCCACTGAAGTTTACTAAAGGCCGCGTTGTAGGGTATAATAGCTCATCACTTCTTCCGCTTTAGGTTTTCTGCTCCAGCATTCCGTAAACTCCCTCGCCCACTCTTCTCTTATTCACAACGGCGACGAATTGTTTGCAATAGATCGCCGGAAAATTACAAGAGGAGATGGCGGCGCCGGAAGCTCCAGTTAAGTACGTCGGAATCCTAAAGGAATCCGCTGCTTTCAAGCTTATGAAATCGATGGTGAGTAACATTTGCTGAATGATCTTAATGTGTGTAGAGATTTTATAAAGACCTAATTTTTTTGAATTGGTAATTTTTTTTAGGGTTGGGAAGAAGGAGAAGGACTTGGTAAAGATAAGCAAGGGATCAAAGGTTATGTGAGAATCAAGAACAAACAAGATACAACTGGTTCGTTTCTTCTTCTTCTTCTTCTTAATGGAGATTAGAGATTTAAATTTATTTAAGTACTTTGCATAGATTGAGTAAATGTGTGCGTTTATGTTTAAAATTATGAAATTGGGAGCAGGTGTTGGTGTTGATAAGCCAAATCCATGGGCATTCGATACTACTCAGTTCGATAACATTCTCAAGAAATTGAAAGTGGTAATGGCTCTGTCCATCTTTGTTCTTAGCTAATCTTTTTCAAAATTTGTAAATGATTTCAACCTTTTTGATTGTGTTATTTGTAGCAAGCAGCACCTACCAGGACTAGCAAGAATGATGATGGTAAAATCTACTTCTTATTAACCTTAGTTATTTCTTGATTATGAAAATTGAATTATCCTAGTGACTTTTTCTTTTTCTTTCTGTGGCTTATGTATGATAGCTGAAAGTGAAGATGATGCTGCTAAATCTGAACCTGCCAAGTCGAAGACCGTTGCTAAGGTCACTCGTCCGCAAGGAAGGTATAAACGTAGAGAGAAAGGGAAGCATGTCAATTCGTACTCGTCTAATGATCTTGTTGGAATACTGGTAAGCTTGCTTTCCAATATGTTCTCTCTTATGACCAAGTTTTATATGATTAGCATTACTCGTAATTTCTACTTTTTGTTATTTTGTGCATATTTTTAGGATATTCTCTGCTATCACCATTATGTAAACTTATCGCTGTATGAAAGTGATAGTCTTAACTTTTGAGCTAAATTATTTTACTGCTGTAGGCTAAGAAAACTGAGGAGCCTTCTCCTGCGGTTTGTGACATAGCTGATACTATGGAGATTGAAATTATATCTGAGGACCAAGATGCTAGTGTTAAAGGTGATTAGGTTGTCCTCAAATCTTGAATTGTGACATTTTTACTTTTTGTTTTCTTTGAGCTGAAAACGTATGGATCTTTTGGGCTGAACAGAAGAGAAAATTGAAGAACCTTCTTTGGACTGGTGGGGATTTCAATCCGGCTTTGTCTCAGGCGGTCTTCTTGGAGCCAAGTCTGGCAAAAAGAAATCATCAAAGGCTAACGAGAGAAAAATGTTTAGTGAGAACGATCAAGAGAATCTTTACAACCTAGTTCAGGTATGTGTGTTTATTATCTCCTCCCACTCATCTTTGCAAGCTGTTTTTGGAAAAGAGGTTGGAATCTAATATCTTGGTGCTGTGAAATGTCTGTAGGATAAAGCCACGGCAGGAAAGCAAGGACTGGGTATCAAAGACCAGCCAAAGAAAATAGCTGGTGTTCGTTACGAAGGGAAGAAAACATCTTTTGCTAACAGTGATGATGATGATGATGATGATGACGAAGAAGAAGAGGAAGAGGATGAAGAGAGTGAAGAAGATAATGACAAGGACACTGTTATTAAAACTTCTCTTCCTGTGAAAAGGAAGCACGATGAAATCATTGAACCCAAAATCAAGTTAAAGAACCTGTGCAAGCAGATTCTTAAAAAGGTTTGTTGTCAATTTACTTTAAGCAGTGATTGTATTCTTCTGAAACATCCCACCCATACTGACCTATATGTATATGTGCAAAAACATTCTCAGGATGCGGGTAGTGGTGGGTCCATGAAGATTAAACAGCTAAAATCTCTGATCGATGAACAAGCACCATCAGTTCTTTCAGAGTTCTCTTCAAGAAAAGATGCTATTGCTTACTTGAAACTTAAGGTAAATACAAACTTAGCTTATCTTATACTAAATCCTCGTACAGCATACATGAAGCTTATGAGAGATTAAAGGAATGTGATGGTCGAGTTCTCATTATTACTATAGGAAGTTCATAGTTGTCATTTTTACTGATGTTATACGAATCTGTTTGTTGCAGCTGGAGCGAAGTGGCAAGTTTGTGGTGGAGGGAAAAAATATCAGGCTCGTATCAAAAAAGAAGTGAGAACAAATTTTGGTTGGAATTATTATTATCATTATACTTGCATAGGAAGAGTGGAGATTAGGACAAGTTTTGTTACTGAATCATCACCATGTCGTATGTAAAACAAAGATCATCTATCAATTTGGAAATTTTGATTTGTTTGTAATCTATTTATAGTCTATGAGAGCTTGCATAAAACTTCAACCCTAGTAAGTTGTTTTAATCTCCAAATATTATAACCAATAAAAAGAAATGTGTTGGTAGAATTGCTTACATGTTGGTGTTTGAAGTGTTATATCAAATGTATTTGCCCTGCACAATCTTGGTTGCTATATACTTACCGAGATAATCATAATCATGGCAATACAGAGCTTCAATCTCTGCTCTTTTACCAGTTTGAATCATCAGTGACAACTCATTTCTGTAGTTTTCCTGCTCAGAAGTTAATATCAAAATCAATTATGGTATTAATCGTATTGATTCGAATCTTAGAATTGTTTTCAACTGAATATAACTACTGATCTCTGCTTATAATGTTTAGTTAGTTTACCTGCAAGATTTTGGAGGACATTAAGCTTTTAGCAATCTGTAAGTCCTTGGTTTTTGAGGAACCAAAGACTCTTCTGGTATTAGATCAAGATCATCTCCTCGGATCCCAATCCACTTCACATTGCAAGCTAAGACAAGGCAAAAAACTATCATTAGTAGAAACTTGGAGGATTATTTCATGTATATAGCGAGTCTTTTTTTACCATATCTGTAAGCTTCAAGACCCATTCCTATGCTCCCAAACTTGAAGGTGCATAGTATAGCTAACCCAGCTGGATTCCTTTCAAAAATTTAGTAGACTTTCTGAAGTTATGAGCACTAAACTTTTTTCTAGGCAAAGAGGAGAATGTTTATTTAAAGCAGCTAACCAATCTACTAGAGCAAGAATTGGCAAATCAGGAAAAGTTGTGCTCATCCGATGAAGGAAGAACCTAAATGATTCAACTTTCAAGCTACTCAATATCGGTGACTATATTTGCAAACATGGTTTAGTTATCTGAGATAAAAGAATTGACCTTGTAGCAATATCTGGATACCCTTTCGCAGTGATGAACACACAAGGAATGTGGCTAAACACACGATCTTCCACAAGCCGATGAAATATCGCTTGCTAAACACAGATAATAAATTTGAGTTATTATATGGACGATTATGTTACGTCATATGCACTTGATTGCATCAAGAAGATAGATAGACCTTTTCCACAAATATAATATACCGAGCATCACTTCTCATAATGGTATTGTCTAGCAAATTCAAGTCTCCTGATATAGTGAAACCTGAAGAACCACAACCTGAACAATCTAGAGCTTTACCTGGTTCCTAAGTGGTCAGAGATCACAATCTTAGCTAGAAACATAAGAATTCATCTTAGAGCTAAAGAGATTGATTAATATTACTCACTTGTAGAAATAACCTTCCAGCAACAAGGCCTCTGCTAGAAGCCATAATCCCAAGACTATATCTACTACAACGTAGAAGTGCTACCACATCTGTTCAAACCCAGTCATGAAAAAAACAAAATCAAACCAAAAGCTCTCTTTAAATTCTAAATGTAAATTAAGCTTTTTAGATTGACCTTGGACAGTTCTATTGACTTCAATCTGAGATGAAAAATAGTCTGGTGAATCACAAAGCAATTTATATAAGAGCTCTCTTTGTGTCACTCGTTTCTCTTGTAGAAGAATCTGAAAACATATTTCCATAACTTTCCACACTGTTTCAATCAATCATATAAACCGTTACACTCATATGAATTTGAATCAAAGATTTAGAGAGAACATTGAAGTAATTCATTTACTAAAAGTTCATTGAGGAATTAATTTACCACGAACAAAAGCTTTAGCTGTTTTTGCATTCTTCAATGAACTTTTAGTAAATGAAGTAGAGAGAAATATATATGAAACATCTGTGAGTATTCCTTTGTTTATAAAGCTATTGCTTCTCTTCCGATTGATCTTTTTCAAAACGAGAATTTCAAAAACCCAGAAAACCTCGAATTCGAGAAAGAGTTAAGATCTAAGAAGCGGATTTAGGAAATTAGTTGCTGAGAAAGATCAGTAGTACCAGAGAGAGATCGGAGATTGCTGGATCTGGAGAATTCAAAATTCTGAGGAGATTGAGAACTGAAACTTCGATTCTAGCACGAGCCTGTAACAAGGATCTTTGATTACAATCAGAAATCACAGTGATTCGATAATCGACAGTGAAACTTACTTCGTGAGGACGAAGAATATCAGCGTAAGAGTGATACTGATCGGAGAAGAACCTCATTGATGACAGTCATGAATTCTCCTCCATTTTCCTGAGATTTTTTTCGATTTTTTTGGAAATTGCAGTGAAATTATATTGGGGGGGGGGGGGGGGGAGAGGGGCGCGCTAAGTTTCAGGATTTGAGATTTACACTGTATGCCGTTTCATTAGTATGAAGCCGGCATGCAGTTCATGAATCTTTTCGCGGAACTTCAGTACAGTATTTATCTCTTGTGACCGGATTAATTAGTAACTGATGATACATAAATGATAATAATGTGACCATATTTAAAAAATAAAAAAATTTGTAAATCTCAAGTATTAGAAGAAAATAGTAATACCATACTCATGCGAAATCTTACTTATTTAGTTATGCATTTATAGTATGTGAAACAAGATATTTTAATAAGAGTTAAGACTATAGTTTTTTTGTTTGTTTGTTTGATAAAATGTGAATTTCTATTACCGAATGGAATAAAGTATACTTACAAAAGCTTTAGGGGGCAAGCAGTTTTAATGGCCAACAAAAATTAAAAACCTAGATGAAACTATGAGACCACTTTGAGATGAACAGAGTTAGGAATTCGCAAACCATTGGGATAATACACAACCACAACCTTTGCGGAGGTGTTGAGCCAGAATAGTGTCCTTAACACTTCGATCAATCTGATTAGAGATGAGAGCCGAAGACTGAGAGATGGAGTTGTGTAAACGGTTGTTCCTATCGCGCTAGAGAGAAAATCACTAAAGAACGCTAAGAAAATCAAATCTAAAAGCGATAGAAACAAACACAAGACGATGAAAAATTACTTACACTAATACAAAACAAGACAATAGAAAACAGAGAGAAAATCTCAGAGAATAAACCATGTGAAAGTCACTAAATATGCTTAAGAACTTTAGGTTCTCTGTTAGTTCTTTCTTTAATGCTAATTTATGATTTATGATGCATTCTTCTAATCACGTCATTAATTTCTTAGCTCTGAATGATTTTATTTTCCAAAAAAAAGTAATGTTTGCATTTGCATTCTCATTTGCTTTGTAAGTGCTTTTAAATTTTCTAACTCTTGCCTCTCAACAACAACATGTTCTTCAAGACATTGTCTCTCAACATCTTCAGTTTAAGCAACCACAAAATCCTCAGCAGTTTGAGAAGAATCAGTCTGACTCTGACTAGAATCAGTCTCCTCAGTCTGAGGAGAGTCAGTAGTAACCTTCTTTCCCTTTCCCTTTCCTTTATGCTTCCTCTTCGTCTTGTTCTTCCTTAGCTTCTTCTTTTGCTTATTCCTCTGCTCTTCAAGCTGTGACAACTGTTTAAACACAAGTTTAAAACAAGATTAAACAGATTGAATTTTTTTTATTTTAGTGAACAATTAAATAAAACCTGCACCTTGTTCTTAATATCTGCAAAATCGACTTTTAATTGAGATATGGACTCTTCAGAATTGCCATAGTAACACCAACGGTTTCTCCATCTTCTAATTGGGACTTCCAAAGACTTGATCTCTGAGTGAAATTAGTCTTCACATTTTCCAAAAGTTGGATTGTCTCTTTACACTTAGTAGATCCCAAGGACTCCACCTTTTTGAGCATTAATCTTTCAAACTCTTCTACAAGTTTTCCTAAAACATCCAATTCTTTAAGAGTATCTACCTTTTTCTTCCTCTGCTGCTCATCAAGCTGTGCACCCCGAGTGATGAGTTTACTAATAAAGATAGACTCACAGAGAAAGAAAAAAACTGTGAAAAGTTAAAAAATCATCAGGTCAAGTGTTTCATGATTCACCAAGTCAAGTTGGTCCTTCCCATCAGCTTTCATCGTCACTATCAAGTAAACTAGTTAATTGTGAGTTATGAGTTTACTAATAAATAGAGATTCACAGAGAAAGGAAAAATCATGAGAAGTTAAAAAATTAGAAGAAAATCAAAGAACAAAAGCGTGAAAAAAATCGTGAGAAGTTTTCTAGAAACATCCAATTCTTTCATAACATCTACCTTCTCAACAACAATATTGGTCTTTCCCTTCATCGTTATTTGTGATTTGCATTCTCATAGAGTTTACTTTAAAAGTATAGGTAATAACCAAAGTAGTATTTATAATAATGTTAAAATAAGTAACATTAGTTAACGAACATACTCACTGTTTAGTATTTAAACCCCACAACTGGCATACTCTTCATTTTAGCCAATATATTATTTGGTGATGCTATCAGTGTTAGTATTAAACTTGGTGGTTTAGTTAATTAGTAGCTTATCACAGTTTAGTTTGTGCACAAATGGCACATATTCAGTTAAGAAATTACTCATAGACTTCGAACTTCTCAAGTCAGAAAATAGTCACGCTAGATATACTTGTTCAATTGATATTCTCGTTGGCGATCATTTACTTGTTCCAAATTTTGTTCATACATCTCATTACCGGATTGCATCTTCTTGATGTTCAAGTAAGAATATGAGCAAATAGTGAATTTTGTATAGTATTTATGTAGTGGAACAATTGTTAAAACTGTAGTCAATACTTTAACTAACACTGTTAACAAAAAAAAATATTTTTTTTATTTAACCAGAAAAAGCTAAAAAAATAATTAGACGAAATAAAAAAATAAAAAATAAACAAAAATAATATAATAATAAATTCTTTATTTACAGTTATAATAATTTTATTTAAATAAAAATTCATATATTATTTAGTTAATAATTAAAAATATTATTTTTACATTAAAAGTTTTATTTAGAAAAATTATTTTATTAGATGAAATTATTTTTACTCTTATATATATAATAGTTCTTTTTATATTATTAACAAAAACAATATAAAAATGTTAACAAAATTAATTGATTATAATATTAAAATCTTATTTTATAATCAATTAATTTATTTTTTCTTTTTTTATACGTTAACATTATTAATAAAATAATTAACTATATATAAATTTAGCTAATTTATTAAAGATGATTATATATAATTAATTAAATAAAATAATTTTTATTTAGAAAATATGTTTGCTGTTATATATATATATATTTTTTTTTTTTTCATTTTTTCTAATTGTTTTTATTGGTTTTTAGTTACATGGAAAAATAATATTTTTGTTGGAAAAAGATTAGATTTTGTTAATGGTGTTTAGTGATATATCATGGTTTTTACTGACTTTTAAGTCATGATATATGTATATAATCGAATCTTTTATGTGTCTTTCGAATCTTTAATAGATTTATATACGAGATCATTTGGACATTTGAATAATTATATTGGAAGAGAGAGAGGCGCCCTAAGTTTCAGGATTTGAGATTTACACTGTATGTTGTATTCATGAACCGATTAATTAGTAACTGATGATACATAATGATAATGTGACCATATTTAAAGATATACCATACTCATGAGAAATTTTACTTATTTAGTTATGCATTTATAGTATGTTATAAATTAACACAAAGTGAAACTATATATATATATATTATAATTTTGAAGTTTAGACTTAAATCCTGATCTGCGTTGAAGCCATAATCAGTTTTTAGTTCATCTCTTATAGAAATGTCTTTTCTCTCAAAAGGAATTGAAAAATGGGCACAATGAAACCAACTCCAAATGCTAAATCACTAGTTAACCACACACCTTTAGTTAAAACAAGATATTTTTAGAGTTAAGACTTAAGACTAAAGGTTTATCAACATTTGATTTTTATAATATATAAATGAAAATGAGAAGCTTCCACGTGCATGCAGGAGTTTGCATAAATTAATTCTGCTATCCTGTTGGGTTTATTCGACCGGTCAAAAAGATTCTTAACAATCACAACAACAATAATTTGCTTAAGTTCGTTTATCCGTATGTAATGCCCAACATTTAAGCTACTTCATGATTTCTATAAGTTTCATTTAGTATAAATCAATAATCAATCGAATTCTCTTAGTGAAACTTATATATAAAAATTATGAAGTCGCTTTAAATGTCCTAATTCACAGAATTCTTCTGGTATTAATTCATTATTGAATATATAAAAATCTATTCTCATACAGAACAAGATAATATATATAGTAATTTAAAATTAAACTGAAATTTCAATTTTAGCTAATTTTCAATCCGAGCAGACGTGCATATTTAAGCTCAAGACCGTGCGAACGTCATCAATATATACAAGGATGGGTTTGGTATACTATATTTAACCACACGTACGAAACGAGAATAAATTAAGAAATAAGTAGTATTATTTTACTTCTCTTTTTGATAAATATTATTTTACCTCTTACATGGGAATTTATTAGCTAATTAAGCCTTTACCAAACATTCCCTCTGTCATGGGAAAATATCAACAAGAACTTTGACCATACATGTCATGGATAGTCTATGAGACATAATTATTTAGATAGTCAAAAAATACTCAAATACATATTACTGTTTCCGTAATATATATAGTTTATCTATATGGACAAACTATCTTCAAATGTATAAAAGACCATTCAATATATACCATCCCTGTGTCATTACTTTTAAAATATTTACTATTTACATTTTAAAAGATAGATTTAAGTAAATTTCGCATATAACATGCATTTTAATATATGATTCTATACAATATATAGTTCCAAAATGTTGTAAAGGAGAAAAAGAGATATATAGCTAGGAAAAGGAGAGACTAATTCCAAAATGTTGTAAAGGAGAAAAAGAGATATATAGCTAGGAAAAGGAGAGACTAAGGCAGTTGAACAAAAAGTTAGGTGAATATAGTTGGCCTCAATATTATGCTCTTTTACTCATTCTTCTTCTTTCTTCCCTATAAATATCCTTATAATCTTTCTTCTCCTCTTCTCCTTCTTCTTCTTATACATAAATACACATACATACGGCGAGAGAGAGACAGAGAGATAAAGAAAGCTGCATAAACAATGGAAGGGGTTGACGACACAAACCCGATGTTAACCCTAGAAGAAGGCGAAAACAACAATCCTTTTTCTTCCTTTGATGATAAAACCTTAATGATGATGGCTCCTTCGTTAATGTTTTCTGGCGATGTTGGTCCATCTTCTTCTTCTTGTTCTCCTGCTAGTTTTCATCTATCTGCTCAACCGGGGAACTTTCAGGGAGGAGGAGGAGAGATGGGAGGGTTAGTGAGTAATAATAGTGATCGTAATACGAATTGCAATAAAGGAAAAGGGAAGAGATCGCAGGAAATGCAAAGGATAGCGTTTCATACGAGGAGTGATGATGATGTTCTTGATGATGGTTATCGTTGGCGTAAGTATGGTCAGAAATCTGTCAAGAACAATGCTCATCCAAGGTTCTTCTTTTACTCTATATATCACTTTCTATATGTTTATTAGTGTTTTAAAATATACATATGACACGTATCAAAAAAAAAATATTACATATGACATCGTTAAAGTAGATATCGAAATTGACCTAATTACACACATACTATTTCGTCACGTGTATATTTTAACTGAAAATTTTAATTAGTTTAACAACCTAAACGATCGAAGTCATCAATTTGAGTTAGCCCAGTCGCATTACGTTATTTTGTGTCTTGGAATTTTAGGGTGTTCATCATATGGTTTATCTAAACCGATTCCATAATTAAACAATCCAAATAAAATTGGATCATATTTTGTTTTTTAAAAGGTAAAGTATATTATATATAATCGATCATACCCCATATTTGGATCATATATAATCGAGCATACCCCATATTTGGATCATATATAATCGATCATACCCCATATTTGGATCAATATTTCGTACTTTTAACAAAAAAGCAAATAACAATATTGGTCTTGGCCTAAAAACAAACACATGAAAAAAAAAAAAGTTGGAATAATCCAACAACAACGGTGTAAAAAAACTTCTTAACTTCTAAGCGGCCACAACGTCATATTTCGATGACAGATCATTAATCCAAATATCTAAAACGTTAAAACTTTTAATGGAACAACCGAACAAGTTGAAAATCATATCAATTAATGAAACCGTGATAATAACACATTACACATACATAGTTTATTATCAAGAAGAAAAAAAAACATGCATGGTTTGGTTGTGCCGTTCGTCTAGTCTAAGTACATGTATAGTTTGGATGATGTTTTTGGAGATCCAAACTAACCCAAAGTTTAAGTTAAAAATTAGTTAAAATTTTCTACATGCATGTACTTAATCCGATATACAAGATTTATTATCTCGAATTATCGCCGATCAAACCTCATGATTACTCTTAATTTAAATTTCGTTCCATAAGATTTAACTAGACCCAAACAAAACTTAACATCGATCACATATAGATTAACCTGGCACGGTAGCTTAATTCTTAAATACAATATATCATCTATGGATTGATTTATTATTCATTAATTTGTTTTTGCAAAATAATAATTGCAGGAGCTATTACAGATGTACATACCACACGTGCAACGTGAAGAAACAAGTGCAGCGATTGGCTAAAGATCCAAATGTCGTTGTGACAACATATGAAGGTGTTCATAATCATCCTTGTGAAAAGCTCATGGAGACTCTTAGTCCTCTCCTTAGGCAACTTCAGTTCCTCTCCAGAGTTTCTGATCTGTAATCGAATTTTAATTAGTGGTGTAATTAATTAACTCTGCTTTAATTGCTTCATTGACCTACCATCTCCCATGCAAGAGATAAATGTATAGAACAAAACTGAGATCACAATTGCATGCTTTATGTTTTATTGAGATGATCATGTGTTTGCCTTTTTGATTTGTCTAATTGTCTCCAATTGTTTGTTTAGTTTTAGGTGAACGATCATATTTATAGGCATTGACTGGACCAATTTTGAACTTAGAAAATGTTAATCCCTAAAAGAAAATATATAGGAGAAGTATACTCATGAAAATTAAACACAACTGAAAGTATAGGAAATTCACCTAGCTAGTACCAAGGTGGTGGTGCTTCGTTAGCTAGAGGGAGAAACAAGTCACGAATCATTTCATTCTTTATAGTTTCCAAAGTCGGTGTTCTTTCCGTAGCTTCTTTATCAAAGAGAGATTTCCACAACTCCAAAATGTTAGACTCTATCACATCCCTCGCAAACCCATTCGCATCTGAAACAGCCTTCACACACCCCAAACTTCTCCTCTACCTTCTTCATCCGTTCTTCATTTCTCGACGTAATATTTCGGCCACATTCTCCTCCTGCTATGAGAAAGTAGACAAGGCAATTCAGACTTATAAATCCAGATTTAAAATTATCCAGAGTTGTCCTGATCAATTCCCATTGGACCGAATTGTTGCCATCATTCTGATATACTCCATTCTTTGGTTTGATATCTTTTGTGTAGACATAATGTATAACACGAAGAAGCCTATCAAACACATGAGTTTCATTAATCACATGCCTTCTTGCATCTCTCCATACTCTATTCAAGAACCATAACATAGTATGAATGTTATCACACAACAAAAACATCGATTCAACCACATATAGGGAGAGCTCAACTAGTAATCGCACGACCTCCACTTTCACTTCCTGCATTGCAAAATCCTTCCTGCAAGAAAAAAGAAAAAAAGGTCAATACGAAGACTTTGTAACCTAACTGAGTGAGTATGCAAAACTCTCAAAGAGGCTAAGTAATAATACTGACCCTAAAATGTAAGGAGAACATACGGGCAATGCGAATATCTCGCTCCGCATTCGTTTGCCGAAAAGAGGCGTAAACAGGTCACTAAGAATCTCACTCCTTATCACTTTGGACATTGCTTTTTTTATCAAGGCGAGTATTCCACAAGTCAAATATGTTAGACTCTATCGTCTCTCTCGCAAACCCATTCGCCTCTAAAACATTATTTGTGGACCTCAATTTATCCTCTGGATTCTTCAGCACCTCTTGCTTGTATTTCTCAATAGCAGATGATAATTGTCGATCATCAAAAGAATGAACTTTTCTTCGGATAATTATATCAAGACGATGCAAAATTATGATCCCGTCGGCAAAATCCTTCCAAGTGGTACTGATCAATATAATTCCCATTGAACCGAGTTGCCACTATCCTTAAACACACCATTCTTTGGTTTGATATCTTTTGAATAGACATAATGAATAACACGAAGCAACCTTTCTAACACGCCATTTGGGTACGGTATTACATATCTCCATAACTTATAGCAAAACTCTAACATAGTGTGAATGTCATCACACAACAAGAACATGGATTGAGCCACATATAGGGAGAGCTCAACTCCTAGTTGCACAACCTCTTCTTTCTTGTCCTTCTTCGTAGAGACCGTCCTTGAAAACAAACAAAAGGTCAATATTTTGACTTTTGTAACCTGAATGACTAAAGAAAACTCTTAAATCGAAGGGACTAAGTAAGATTCACTGACCTTGTAGTGTATGGATAATATTTGTATGATCCAGTTAATGGACGGATACGACGCGGAACAGCAGAGGTCGATCTTGATTCCATCTCTGGAATCCTAATAATCAAAACATAAAGATAAAAGTTTACAATAATAACCAAAAGCCAATTAATTTCACAGGAGAAATTCTAATTTCCAAAATTTTAATTAAACAAGTATATAAGAAAAAGTTAGGAGTAGAGATCAAACTTTAGGGGTTTTTTTTCTTATCAAAAAAAACCTTTAGGGCTTTCTGACTTCGGTTTCTTTAGTGAGAATATGAGACTTAAGACCGAGAGAAGCTAAATATACTAAAGGCTTTCTTTAGATGTAAAGATGGGAATAAAATACATAAATCTCCAGAAAGCAAAAATTCAGTTTTGATTTATAGGAAGCCTAGAACTAAACGACCTGGGTAAGGTAAACTTCATGATTTAGTTCGTAATTTTTTCTTCTCATTTTTGTTTTTCTTTTGTAAATTAAAAATTACATAAGAAAGATTAACAACTATATTCACGTATTAGTAATATATATATATACATATATATATATATATATATATTTTTAATTAATTAATTTAGGTACACAATTTTGAAAGAAGATTTTGTTTCCGTATTTAAAGGAAATCTACATTTCAATTTAAAATTAAAATAAAAGATATTGTAAATGAATTGATTTTTTTTTGTGAGTTAAGAGAGATGCTAGATGTACATTGTAAAATTAGGGTTTTGACCAAAGATGGAGCTAGCAACAGAAGAAAATGAAAACCTACAAAAGAAGAAGACAATACTCATCGATGTCTAGTTAAATGTAACTATTCGGTAAAGTACGTGTTAGAACTCTGTTCTTCCATAAGATGGGACAAGGAAATGACTCTTGATATTTTGTTACTCATTATGTGTTATTTCTTTTTGTTAAAATTTGACTTTTGTAATAATTACTACAATACCTAACGTGTATTCGTTGATTTTTTTTATATGGATAATTATATCATTTTTATCCAACAGGTTTCGATAATTTGAATTGGGTACCAAAACAATTAGGGTTCCCTATAAATCCAACATTATATAGATAAATTATAATGTTAAACTCATTATGTGTGATTTTTTCCCTTATTTTTCTTAAGATTTGATTTTTCTAATATAATTTCTACAATACGTAACAGTTATTCGTTGAAAATTTGTTTTTGATTGATATGGATATCATTTTTGTGATTTATCCATAATATGTTGGTATAAATCCAACATTAAACACATATCAATACAATCAAATTGTATAATTAAAAACATAATTAAATTCTCAAAAACGTCTACATATTTAAATTTATTAAATTTTCATTTTAGATATATTTTCCTCCCACGCAATATGCGGATCATATTCTAGTATATTGTTATTGTGCTATAGATCAATTTTAAGTGAAGTTTCTATAGTATGATTAGTTATTACGTACATAGTAAAACCTACAATGAATATATTATGTGTCAATTTGTGTTTAGTAAGATGATAATGTATATTTATCATTGATTTTAGCATTACTTATAATATATCCAGTAAATAATTTTCTTAAATTTAAATCAATATTTACTAACATATAATATTATATTAGTCTCTAATATAACATCTTTCCAAATTTAAGAATAGTTTAGAATTAAAAATAAGGATATATTGAAAATGGTTTCTTTCAAATAAAATCAAAAGCTTTCGGATGTCAAATTACGAAGAATGCAATGGATTTTTTAAGAAATAATGAAACAGCTTCAAGTTATATATCACTAGAAGCATGGAAAAGTGTTAGTCAAGGTTTTATATCGATAATATATCAAATTATAACCCACTATATATAATTAAAAAAAAAACAACTTACGGTACTTTTTCTTGTGTGTTGTCAATAAATAAATAAAACTTCCATGTTATTATGTAACTCAAGACACTACTGACTGTAGACTGTTGTTATGATTTAATTCTACTATGCTTCTTGGCATTCTTCTCGTTGTTCTCTTTGTCTTATCTTGTTATGTTATAACTGTTACAGATTATTGAAGTTGCAAGCAACATTGAAAGATCTAATCAAGAAGCTAGGAAGGAGACATTTTTGAGAAATGGTATAATATGGGAAAGCTCTATTATTGTCAACAATCGACAAAAGATTATGCCAAGAACGAGCAGAGAGTGGTGTACAGATACAAGGCAGCGAAACAAGGTAAGTCATGCGCTGAACAAACTGTTTTCACCGAACAAACATTGTTGTTCCGCAAGAAAGAGTGTTCAGCAAGTTATTGATACTTGTTTAATACATTACTGAGTTCCAACATGGATCGATTTCTATGTTAAACCTAAAAAACAAATCAATCTCGGTTCTAAGCAAATATAATTTAGAAAACTTATAACTTTAAAACAAAATATAAAACTAGAGGCAGAACCAAATCAAAAAATACCAAACTCTGATCCGATTAAAGCTGCTCCGAAGCAGAAGAAGATTCGGAAGGATCAAAGACTTGACCAGCGAACAAAACAGTTCCGGTCTTGTCTTCCCTAATCAAGAAAACAAATGGATGATCTGCCACAAAATATATCGGAGGAGGACGCTTAGGGGCCATGCCCCCAGTTGAGAGACGTAGAGCAGAAGCAGCCACAGCTTCAGTACCTTCTTCATCGATCTCAATCAAAGCCTTGTGGTGCAATAATACATCCAACTCAAACTCACTGAAAACACTTGAAGCTTCAAACCCGAATTCAATCTTAAACTTTGGAATTCTGAAGTCCCCAACTCTAACTTCGCCTTCCGGAATGTGACTATCCAAGAATCCACGAGTAGATGTCATTCTCTCCAAAAAGTTATCCAAGTCCCCTATCTCGTCCGGGAGATAGAAATACATTGAGAACTTGCGGTTGGTATCATCACGGCCTTGTCGATAAGGAAGCCTGAGGACCTTGAAACCATCATAAACCTTTACAAAATGTTGCTTATGACTGCTCATGAAAGGCACAGAGACTGATTTGTCATTGAGAAGGTAAAAAGGACCGTGTTTCGTCAATGACTTATTGAATTCTTTTTCCCAGCCTCCTTTGAAGTACAAGGCGTTTCCATAAATCATGGTGGTTAGATTTGTAACGGATCCAGGAGGAAGAAGATCTTTAATGAGATCATTGGTGTGACGTGTAGCCCACGACTTCACCTCCGTACGCACTTCTTCGGCCTACCAAAACAAAAACCATATAATCACAAAACCACAACATAATCACTCTTTTTCACACATCTCATAACCTAAAATCTAATCAAGCAAATATGAAATCGAAAAGATAGATATTTCTGAAACAAATATAGAGAAATCAGAAACTAACCTTGGATTTGAAATCAACTTGAGCAAATTCAGCCTTGAAGTAATTGATAATGAGATCTTTCGACGAGGGAGTAACTGATAGCGATTTCTCTATCCATACTCCATTAACCACCGCGATTTTGGGCCCACCGTTCACTTCCGTCGACAAGGACGACGGAGGCGATTTCACTGAAAACTGTTTTGAGTTCGTCGGTGGAAGAAGACCTGGGAAAGGAGAGGATGGAGGATTTTAACGTTTCGTCGTCGGAGGTAGCAGCGGCCATGGTGAGAACGGCGTTGATTGATGCCGGAGAGAAGACGAAGTTAGAGTTTTTGGCTACGGCAGAGATTACTTTCTCCGCAAGGAACAAAGAAACGTCGTTTTGTTTCTTCATCGCTTTTTTCACTTTCGGACTTACGTTTACTTGTGATTCGTTGACTTTTTGCTTTTTCTTCGAAGGATCTGCGATTTCTGATGCCCTGCTAAATTTTTGTCTCTTCCCTATTGAATCCATCTTTGAAGATTTATTCTAAGCACTCTATCGCAGAATAAATTAAACCTTGAATCGTTGAGACTGTCTCTGCGGCTCACATACATGTTTATATATAGAAGATATATGATACCTAGTTTCTAATCAAGATTAGATACCTCGTTTATCATATATTTTTGGAAATTAAAGAGATCTATCATATATTTTCTTTTATCATAAAATAAGATTTAGGATTAAATTGAATATATAATTTAAATGTATCAATTTTTATACTGTTATTTCAATATAAATAAAAAACTTTGACCAAAAATAAAATATATTTTAAGTCAAATTTCTAAAGTGTATTAAATATGACATAATAATATTAACATTTTACCCAAAAAATGACGTAATAAACATTACAATGAATATGTGTCAATTTGTGTTAAGAAATATTATAAATTTATTTATTTTTTTACTTTAAAATCTGGCTCAGAGCTTGAAGCTGTTGATATGAAGTAGTTACATTTTTTTTTTTTAATAGATATAATTAGATAATCCAGATATTTGCGTGTAAATTAGTTTGTGAGATTCAAGCTAGTTTATTCGTGTGTTGTTCATGTGGATTCAACAACAAAACCCCCATCTCCATCGTCACCATCGTCACATACTCCATTCAAAGTCGTAAGCCTTGAGATCACATGAGCTATAAGAAAGGTGGATTCCGATCCTATATTAGAAGACCTTTAGATCTTTTGGGCATATATATAAAAAATATTGCAAGTCCAAGAAAACTAGAGTTTTGGCCATATGATCCACTCATACTATTTTATTCTTGGTTCGGTTTTGTCCCAATAGATTTTTCGAACAAGATTTTTAATGAGCCTTGTGCCTTATATGTTCATCTATGCTAACCTCTAATCCGATCCATCATTTGGTGTGGCTCATTTATCTATCTCTTATCTTTCTATCTTTGTATTTTGAATTTGGTCGTGTGTGTTTATTTGCATGGTCCTACTCTGAGTTTTCGAGGCATGTCTCGAAACTCATCTCTCTTTCTTGCTTTGTCTCTTCTCCTTCTCGCCTCCTCTTCTTTATATGGGGGTCGAGATCTCTTGTAACAATCATCTATCTTTTTAATCAAAATCTCTTATAAACATATATCATTGCTGTTCGTTTTCGTATGATTCAAACTCGAGGCTCTTAGTCTTATCAAAAAGACTTTCTGCATCATTTTGTGGCGACATTCAATACATTCACTCGCAAAGTGCTCGTTAACCAGGTCTTGCATCACCTCGTAATTATTTTAACCTCTCAGTGTCGATTTTGGGTCATGATCCCTCATCACGATCGCATCATTTAAAATACAATGTGTTTCCATAAATACAGTCCGTCCGTGTAGCTAGAAACGGATCCACGATGAATAGATATTTGATTAGACCATTGGTGTGTTTGAAGCCCATGAGTTTACCTCCTTACACGCTTTTTCAGCCTTCAAACAACAAAACGATCATCATAGTGATTTAATCTTTTTTTTACTAAGCACTTTGTTCTACAATTTCATAAATTGTCTCTCAAGTCATATGAAATTATTTCATAATGATTTATTGTAATTTAGCGTTTTTTTCGATAAGGAGAGATTTTAAAATCCAATTTTTTTTATAAATGATCAGTCAAATAACCATAGATTTTGGAATGATTTTTAAAAATACTAGATTCAATAAGGCATGCTTATTCAGGCCAAAGACTAAGCAAATCATCTTCTTCAACTCTGAAACAATAATTAATGTATTAAACCCAACTAACCATGTAACCAAACTGAAATCCCACCAGAAACAAATAAATCTAAAAATATAATTTAGCAAATTATAACTTAAACAAAATATAAAACTACAGACAGAACCAAACTCTGAACCGGTTAAGGCTGGTCCGAAGCAGAAGAAGATTTGGAAGGATCAAAGATTTGACCAGCGAACAAAACAGTTCCGGTTTGGTCTTCTCTAATCAAGAAAACAAAAGGATGATCTGCCACAAAATCTATCGGAGGAGGAGGACGACGTAGAGAAGCCCCGCCTCCACGGCGGAGAACAGTAACAGCTGCAGCTTCAGTACCTTCTTCATCGATCTCAACCAAAGCTTTGTGGTACAATGACACATCAAACCCAAAGTCATTGAAAACACTTGAAATTTCAAACCCGAATTCAACCTTTAACTTTGGGATTCTGAATTCCCCAACTCTAACTTCGTCTCTCGGAATGTGACTATCCAAGAATCCAGAAGTAGATGTCATTCTCCCCAAAAGATTATTCAATTCACCTTTCTTGTCCGGGAGATAGAAATACATTGAGAAGTTTCGGTTGGTATCATCACGGCCTTGTCGATAAGGAAGCCTGAGGACCTTGAAACCATCATAAGCTCTTACATATTGACGTTCATAACTGCTCATGAAAGGCACAGAGACTGATTTGCCATTGAGAAGATAAAAAGGTTCGTGTTTCGTCAATGACTTCTTGAACTCGTTTTCCCAGGCTCCTTTGAAGTACAAGGCGTTTCCATAAATCGTGGTCGTTAGATCTGTAACGGATCCAGGAGGAAGAAGATCTTTGATGAGATCATTGGTGTGACGTGAAGCCCACGAATTCACCTCTGTACGTACTTCTTCGGCCTACCAAAAAAAACAATAACCATATAATCATAAAACCACAACATAATCACTCTCAATATCATACAAGTTCGTAACCTAAAATATAAAGCAAATTCGAAATTGAATATATTATTTATGAAGAAATCTAGAGAAAAAAGAAAACTAACCTTGGATATGAAATCAACTTGAGCGAATTCAGCCTTGAAGAAATTGACAATGAGATCTTTCGACGAGGGATTAACTGAAAGAGATTGCTCTATCCACACTCCATTAGCCACCGCGATTTTGGGCCCACCGCTTTCACTTCCGTCAACGAGAACGACGGAAGCGATTTTTCTGAAAACTGCGTTGAGCTCATCGGTGGAAGAAGACCTGAGAAAGGAGAGGATGGACGATTTAAATGTTTCTTCGCCGGAGGTAGCAGCGCCCATGGTGAGAACGGCGTTGATTGATACCGGAGAGAAGACGAAGTTAGAGTTTTTGGCTCCGGCAGAGATTACTTTCTCCGCAAGGAATAGAGAAACGTCGTTTTGTTTCTTCATCGCTTCTTTCACTTCCGGACTTACGATTATTTGTGATTCGTTGACCTTTTGCTTTTTATTCGAGGGATCTGCGATTTCTGATGTGCTAATAAGTTCTTGTCTCTTCCCTTTTGAATCCATCTTTTAAGTTTGAATAAATTAAACCTTGAATCGTTGAGAACTGTCTCTGCGGCTCAACCACTCACATACAATATATAGAAGATATAAGAGACCTAGTTTCTAATCAAGATAGAACTAGGGTTTGGTTGGTGGATCGTCCGTCAAATATTAATCTGCTTAGAGAATTAATACAAAAAAAAAAAAGAAGGTAAAAATATGTAAGTTGTACTTAAGAGATTTATCATATATACTTTTATGATAAAACAAGATTTATGATTAAATTGAATATGTAATTTAAATGTAAAAAAATATTGTTATTAAAACATAAATAAATTTTAAGTCGAGTTTCTAGAGTATGATTAATTACGTCATAATAAACATTACAATGAATATATGTGTTGTACAATAATCTGCTTAGAGAATTAATACAAAAAAATAAGGTAAAAATATGTAAGTTGTACTTAAGAGATTTATCATATATACTTTTATGATAAAACAAGATTTATGATTAAATTGAATATGTAATTTAAATGTAAAAAAATATTGCTTTTAAAACATAAATAAATTTTAAGTCGAGTTTCTAGAGTATGATTAATTATGTCATAATAAACATTACAATGAATATGTGTCAATTTCTGGTAAGTAATACGTATTATAAATTTAATTATTTTTTTTACTTTAAAATCTGGCTCAGAGCTTTTGCCTTGGCGATGAAATTCCACAAGAAAATCACCATATAATGTTTTTTTATAGAAATTGTTGATATGTAGCAGTTACAATTTATTTTTCTAAAAATATCTAATTAGATAGTTTAGATATTTTATAAATAATCTGATAAGCAATGTTTTGAAAACCGGATCGGACATCGATTCGGCATCATCACTGAATAGCTGGCCGGACAGGTTCAACCGGTTGAACCGGATTTTTGAGTATTTTTATTTTTATTATATATATATATATTCTAATATTAAACTTAAAGAAACATAATATATCATTGAAAATAAATTATTATTGGTTGATCATTTAAACTTATAAAAAATAAATAACAAAAAATCAAACATGAGTTTTTCTCTAAATTTTAATATAAAATAATCTTTTATAGGAGAAAACTTGAAAAATGTAAATAAATTTATAATCAATTTATTTCTATTAAAATTAATTAAAATTGAAAAGTAAAAAAATGATTTTAAATTATGGTTTAAATTTTAACTCAAAATATCTGATTAATAAAAAATATGATTTAATTTTGGTGAACCGGGTTTTAGTGTTGAATCGGATTACTGATTTTACCGGTTTTTTGTCGGTTTTACTGGTTTTGTTCAAATTTAGGTTTTGTTTCAAACCGGACTCGGCTAGGTGGTTGGTTTCCGGTCGAACCGGTCCGACCGGCTGGTCCAGTCCAGTTTTCAAAACCATGCTGATAACCTTCAGATTAAATTTCAAGAGCATTGAGTAAAAATGTTTTGTTATACCCATGAGCTAAATTTTGAAAACTTGAATCAAGATATTTAAAAGCCAAATTAAGTTTAAGTAGATTCGGGATTAATTGATGTTAGGAAGCTCCACAAAATTCAACAAAGATAGTGCCTAAGTGAATCGATTATGTGAAGAGAATTTGCCGAAGCAGTTTCAAGCATCACACTACTTCTAGAAAGAGTTTATGTTTTTGAACCAAAGCTCATATATACTTATTAAAGGAATTTCTATCATTGACCCCTATGCAACTATATGATCATAAATTAAGAATCTACATGATAATTTTTGTTGATTTTTAATTTCATGCAAATATGTTATGTAATGTAAGTGATTATGCAAATCAACATCATAATTTTTATTCAGAATTAATAATTCCGAGGGAGAAACCATCGAGCATCCATGAGACTCATCTCTCCAAGATGAGGAAAGCGTTTGAGGGTCTTGGTTGCAAGATTGAACACACGGATGTCAAGGTCTCGAGGTGCGATGCCAAGTGTATCGTTAGCAGGCACAGTGAAACCCAAGTCAAGAAGCAAGGCCTCACCACCAAGAGAATCTACCTCAAGAACCGTGTGGCTGGAGGAATATGGGTCTTCTTGTATATCATGATTATACTTGTAAACGCGGAAGCAGCTCCTATCGCATGGATCACTCTCAACCAACAAAAGCTCTCCTGATGTTGTAACGGCAATGCTAGAATCCCATCCTTCATCTTCAGAAAGCATTGGGATTGGTTTAAACTTGGTGATGTCCTTGAAGGAACCTTGCAGTCTAGACAGATCTAGGATTCGAACATAACGACGACTTGTTGAGATATAAAGACGGTAACCCTTTAGTACCATATAAGATAAGCCATCCAACCAGTGGAAGTCACGAAAAAAGAGAGGAATATCAATGTAATGAGTATCCCCTTTCTTGTAAAAGCTTACATAAGTGTGGCCAGGGAGGTCGAAGAACCACACCACAACGTACTCTTTTCCACTATCGGAAACCCACAAAAGTCCCCTGATATCATCAGCACTCAGCTCCCTGAAAATACAGCCACTATCGTCCCTTAAGAATTCGCTATCTCCCACACGCTTGACAATACTAGTATTTGACCTAATCGAATCTAGAGACGGAAGAGAGATCGTTTCCTCGCTAAACACATCTTTGATATATATATTGGATCCAGAATCTAATACCAATAACCAGTTACCCGAGTTTGCTAGAAATCGAGACCCTGAAAAGTCTCTCAGGTTCCTTTGGATAAGAAGATCCCAAATCTAAAATAATACCAAACAGTAATCCGGTCAAACCCGGTCCTAAGCCGATGAAGATTCAGAAGGACAAAAGATTTGACCAACGAACTAAACGGTTTCGATTTTGTCTTCTCTAATCAAGAAAAGACATGGATGATCAGCCACAAAATTAATCTTCCTGCAGCAGCCGTTGTAGCCTACACTATATGTAAAAGACATAGTCATAGCTTTACCCAAACTTTGTGATACAATGAAACCGAATCAAGTTCCTCTTCACTGAAAGCCTCTGAATTTACCTCCTTGCAAAGTTTTTCAGCCTTCAAAACAACAAAACTATCATCATAGTGATTTCATCTTTTACTAAGCACTTTGTTCTACAATTTCATAAATTGTCTCTCAAATCATATGGAACTATTTCATTATAATTTTATTGTAAATTCCCGTTTTTCCAATAAGGAGAGATTTCAAAACATTTTAATAAATGATCAGTCAAATCACCATAGATTTGGAATGATTTAAAAAAAAATTGCTAGATTCAATAAGGCATGCTTATAAATATTTCAGAAAATCACTTGTCCGATAAGGGAAGATTTTTCAAAAAAAAAAGAGAGCAAATCACTCTTTGTTTAGGTTGTCTTACATTCTTGCTTGATTAGTATTATTAACTTGCTCTGTTTTGGTTGGTTTATAAGGAGATGACTCAATGGAATTTTTATCTCTCTGTCAAATCTCTGACTTTTTCAATTAAATTTTGACATGTGATTTTTTCTTTTTAATAGGTTAATAACAGAAATCATATGACTTGTCAAATAAAACTGAAATATCTTGAAAAGAATTAAGAAAAATAAATATAAATTGAAATCATGCTATCATAAACCACATCACTAAAAATCATATTAGAATCAAACTGAAACACCAAAAGCAAGAATCAAATTGAAACCCCATAATCCTATGAAGATATTTTCGAAGGATCAAAGATTTGACCAGCAAATAAAACAGTTCCGATTTTGTTTTCCCTAATCAAGAACAGAAATGGATGATCTGCCACAAAATTTGTCGGAGGAGAAGGTATGCCTCCATACGAAAGAACTAGAGCACTAGCAGCCGCAGCTTCAGTACCTTCTTCATCAATCTCAATCAAAGCTTTATGGTACAATGACCCTTCAAGCTCAAAGTCACTGAAAACATGGAAAGCTTCAAACCCGAATTCAATCTTAAACTTTGGAATTCTGAATTTCCCAACTTCATCTTTGTATCTGGGATTGTGATTATCCAAGAATCCAGGAGTAGATGTCATTTTCCCCAAAAGATTATCCAATTCACCTTTCTCGTCCGGGAGATAGAAGTACATTGAGAAATTTCGGTTGGTATCATCATGGCCTTGTCGATAAGGAAGCCTGAGGACCTTGAAACCATCATAAGCCTCAACGTATTGTCTATTATAACTGCTCATGAAAGGCACAGAGACTGATTTACCATTGAGAAGGTGAAAAGGTCTGTGTTTCGTCATTGACTTGTCGAATCCTTTTCTCTATGCTCCTTTGAAGTACAAGGCGTTTCCATAAATCATGGTGGTAAAATCTGTAACGGACCCAGGAGGAAGAAGATCTTTGATGAGATCTTTGGTGTGACGTGTAGCCCAAGAATTCACCTCTTTACGTACTTCTTCGGCCTACCAAAAAAACAAAAACCATATAATCACTCCTTTTCGCACAGCTCTAAACCTAAAATATAATCAAGCAAATACGAAGTCGAAAAGATCTAGAGAGATCAGAAACTAACCTTTGATATGAAATCAACTTGAGCAAATTCAGCCTTGAAGAAATTGACAATGAGATCTTTTAACGAGGGAGTAACTGATAGCGATTGCTCTATCTACATTCCATTAGCCACCGCGATTTTAGGCCCACCGCTTTCACTTCCGTCGACGAGGACGACGGAGGCAATTTCGCTGAAAACTGTGTTGAGTTCGTCGGTGGAAGAAGACTTGAGAAAGGAGAGGATGGAGGATTTTAACGTATTTTCGTCGGAGGTAGCAGCGGCCATGGTGAGAACGGCGTTGATTGATGCCGGAGAGAAGACGAAGTTAGAGTTTTTGGCAACGGCAGAGATTACTTTCTCCGCAAGGAACAAAGAAACGTCGTTTTGTTTCTTCATCGCTTTTTGCACTTCCGGACTTACGATTACTTGTGATTCGTTGACCTTTTGCTTTTTTCTTGGAAGTATCTGCGATTTCTGATGCCCTGCTAAGTTTTTGTCGCACCATGGCCGCTGCTATGTCGCAGAATAAATGAAACCTTGAATCGTTGAGACTGTCTCTGCGGCTCAGATACATATGTTTATTATATATTGAAGATATAAGAGACCTAGTTTCTATTCAAGATTAGATTAGATACCTGGTTTATCATATATTTTTGGAAATTAAAGAGATCTATCATATATTTTCTTTTATGATAAAATAAGATTTAGGATTAAACTGAATATGTAATTTAAATGTATCAAGTTTTAGACTGTTATTTAAATATAAATAAAAATTTGGACCAAAAATAAAATAGTATATATATAAATAAAATTTAAGTCACATTTCTAAAGTGTATTAAATATGAGATAATAATATTAACATTTTTTACCCCAAAAAAATGACATAATAAACATTACAATGAACACGTGTCAATTTGTGTTAAGTAATATTATAAATTTATTTATTTGTTTACTTTAAAACCTGGCTCAAAGCTTGAAGCTTTTGCCTTGGCGATGAAATTCCAAGGAAAATCACCATAGAATTTTTTTTATAACAATTTTTTATTTGTAGTAGTTACATTTTTTTCTAAAAGATCTAATTACATAATCCAGAGATTTGCGTGTAGATTAATTGGTGAGATTCAAGCTAGTTTATTCGTGTGTTGTTCACGTGGATTCAACAACAAAACCCCCATCTCCATCATCACCATCGTCGCATACTCCATTCAAAGCCGTAAGCCTTGAGATCACATGAGCTATGAGAAAGATGGATTCCGATCCTATATTAGAAGACCTTCAGATCTTTTGGGCATATATATATATATATATATATTGCAAGTTAATGAAAATTGTGAAAGACAAATTTAATCAAAAGAATAAAACATGATATCATCTTTTCAATCCTTTTTTTTAGTGCAAGATCTAATATTGCAAGTTCTTGTAGCTTTACCTAAACAAAATCCAAAACTACTGTAGGAAGAACCCCCGAAATCTAAAATAATACTAAACCCTAATCCGGTCCAATACGGTCCTAAGCCGATGAAGATTTGGAAGGATCTATGATTTGACCAGCGAACAAAATGGTTCCGGTTTTTTCTTCTCTAATCAAGAAGAGAAATGGATGATCAGCCACGAAATCTATCTTATTACGAATACAATAGACAAGCGGCACAAGTATAAGAGTGGTAGCAGAAGCTACTGCACCTTCTTCATCGATCTCGACACAAGCTTTATGGTACATTGATGGCTCTGGATACAGTCCCGTATTAGCCAATAAAACCTCAAACATGAAAGAGATGTTAAACTTTGGAATTCTGAAAGTACCAACTTCAACTTGTACTCTCGGAATGTGATCATCCACAAATCCAGAAGTAGATGTCATCTTCTCCACGAGATTATTCAATCCATTTTTCTTGTCAGGTAGATAGAAATACATAGAGAACTCACGATTCTTATCACCACCTTGTTCGTATGGTAGTCTAAGGACCTTAAAACCATTAAAAGCCTCAACGTATTGGTCCTTTTTGCTGCTCATAAATGGCACAGTCACTGAAGAGCCATTGAGAAGGTGAAACTCGTCTTCTTTTGTATATGACTTATTGAATTTTTTTTTTCATGCTCCTTTGAAGTACAATGCACTTCCATAAACCTGAATGGTTTTTTCTGTGACGGATCCAGTAGGAAGAAGGTCTTTGATGAGACCATTAGTGTGATCTGAAGCCCATTTATTCACCTCTTCACGCACTTGTTCAGCCTTCATAAGCCATAACAATATATTAAATTGGTTTTATTTTCGAAACATGAATCATATTATATATATGTTCTATATATGAATTCAATTTAATTTCGTTTAGATTAGAGGATTAAGTTTTCTTTTAAAAAAGGATCAACATGGATTTAAAGAGTTTTGTCAAAGTAGAAGATGATCCTTAACTATACCATTATAGGGTTTTAATAAAGGTTTCTTTAGGGTTTTGGGATTTATTATAGACTTAAGTTAAACAGTTTGTATTCGAGAACAAACTATCTTATTATATATAATTCTCTAAACCCTAATTAAGAAAACTTAAAACCATAATGAACACGTACACTTTCATGAATACATTTACAAGTTATCCAACAATCTCGTCAAAATTAGAAAAATTTACCTTGGATCGAAAATCAACTTGGGCAAAAGTAGCCTTGAAATTTTTCTCCATGAAATTTTTTTATCGAAGGATCAAATGGGAGTGATTGCTCTAACCAAACGCCATTAATCGCCGAGATCATGGGGCCACCTCATTCGCTGCCGTCAGCAAAAACGACGTTAGCTATCTTTCTGTAGACAGTGTTACAGTCCTCAGAGCTACAGCCGGTGCCAGTAGCCATCATTCCGTAGGCAGTGTTGATCGATGCCGGAGAGAAAATAAAGTTAGAAGCAAAGAAGAAGAAGCTGTCGTAAGGACGAAGAAGAAGTAAAGTCAAAATAGAGAAAAGGTCAAGGATGGAGAAAAGTCACGTGGACTCGTGTTACTAAGGAGAAAATATCTTTTGGACATGTAAGTAAATTAAGGCCCATTTGTGTTAATGGGTTTCGTTAGTGTTTGATTAAGATGAAACATTAGTATAAATACGTATGGATGTGTAATGAAAATCACAAGAAAGTTTAGAGAAAAAAAAAAAAAAAAGACTAAGTGGCTAGACCTAAATATTCAAAACTCTGGTTTTTTTTTTTTTTTTCAGGTCTTTGGATCACTCTGCTTCTTCTTCGTCGAGAGTTTCTTTGGTTTTTTTTGCAGTGTTTTTGATCTGCTCATCGTCGTAAGTTCTATGTTTCCTTTATCATCGATTTTGTAGAATTTCTCTGCGTTACTCTGTTTTTCTCTTTCCTCTGGTTTTTTTTTTCTCTTGTTCAAGTCTTTGGATCACTCTGCTTCTTCTCTTCTTCTTCGTCGAGAGTTTCTTTGGTTTTTCTTTGCAGTGTTTTGGATCTGCTCATCGTCGTAAGTTCTAGATTTCCTTTATCATCGATTTTGTGGAATTTCTCTGCGTTACTCTGTTTTTCTCATTCCTCTAGTTTTTTTTTCTCTTCTTCAGCTCTTTGGATCATTCTGCTTCTTCGTCGTGAGTTTCTTTGGTCTGTTTTCTTGTTCTCTTCATCATCTCTATCTCGCGTCTGTGCTATATTTGATTTTGTTGTTTACCATCAAATTTAGACCGATATTGTTGTTGTTGAGAAGGTGATGGTGATAATCAATTTCGATTCTCCTGGATTTTTTCACGCTTTGTTCTTTGATCTCCTGATTTTCTAAGTTTGTTAAACTCTTTCTGAGTTCCTTCGTTCTCTTGACTCCATTTTGGGGATCTGTGCTTGGAACGATTTTGAGAAATTATCAGATGTCGCGTGGGTTGGAATCTGTGAGAGGTTCGAAAAGTGTTAGGGATTTCCTGATTTTCTAACACGATTTTTTTCTTACTATTTTAGGTGACGATGAAAGGGAAGGACCAACAGCTTGATGACCAGCAGCAGAAGAAGTTACATACTCTTAAAGAAGTGGAGGTTGCAGGAAAAATTCTGGAAGAGCTTGAAAAATTAAGGCTCGAAAGGGTGGCTTTAGTGGGATGTCCTGAGAGTCCAGCGGCAACCAAAAGTTTCGAAGATATAAAGAAGTATTACACTGAGGCTTCAAGTAAATGGAAATCCCATTTTGAAGATGGACAAGATGGACAAAGCGGTGATGTTATTATGGACACGGTGAAGGGATTCAACCAAATGTTGAAGAAGGTCATGTCTCAAGTAAAAGAAAGTATCGAGAAGTTGTCTGAGATGAGGAAAAAGGAAACGAAGAAGAAGCTGAGGAAGAACAGGAAGGGAAAGGGAAAAAAGGCAAAGGGAAAAAACGGATCTGGTTCAGCCTCGGCCAGCAATGATCAGACTGATTCTGGTTCAGCCTCGGCCATCAATTCTCAGACTGATGAAGATGTGGTGGTTGCTCAAGATCTCGATGAAGATGTGGTGGTTGCTCAAGATCTCGATGAAGATTTGATGGTTGAGAGGCAAGAGTTGGAAAGTTACAAAACGCTTACAAACCATTATGAAGAGCTGGTCTCGAGGAGCACGAATGATACAAAGAGAAAAATTGGTGGGCAGTTTGAGAAGTGGAATAAGTGTGCTTGAAGCTGCAATGGAATCTGGAAATGGGTATGGCGTGTCTGAGATCATTGAAGCCCAGGAACGTTTATGGTTTTACTTTATTAACTTTGAAGAAGTTAATGGAGTTTCACACTAATGCAATATTCAAATTTATGGTTTTACTTTATTAACTTTGAAGAAATGTTTTTTTAATAAGCCGGAAACCTTGATAATGCTTATATCAGTTTTATATTTGAATTTGTAACAAATTCTAACTTGTTGATTTTTTTTTTATACTATCTTTTTGGTTTAGGATGTATATCATATGAGATGCATTTATTTTATTATTGATGAAATTCATTATAAAATATTAATTTGTATTTGTATTAACTTAATTTTGAATTCTGTGACGAATCCGCAAAATCTTTGGTCAACCCGTAGTTATAGGGCGGAGCGGATTAGGGTTATTAGTTTATAATCCGTGGGTTATGGCGGATCGACCCGCCAAAAACCGCAAATTAGCTCAATCCGCAATGGGGTGGGTTTGTGTTTGTGTTTTGTAATACTATTAGTATTGGGCTATTAGTTAAGTTAGGCTCAAATAAGAAAGAGTGATGTATTGTTTAGGCCTAGATTGGTAGAGCATTTAAAAGAACATAAGATTTTTTATTAGCCAATCAACTAATGTTAATAAAGCATAAAGAAGAGCATTTGGAAGATCTAAATGCTCATGCTTATGCTCTTTCCTCTATGCTCAAAGATGGAGGTTTTCCTAAGCATAGAGCTTTAAAAGTTTAAAAATAATTTAATATAATTAATTTATTTAGTTGGATAAAAAATATATATATATATTAAAATTTATATTTAATTAGTATTTATCATTATTTATATAATTAATAAATTTAAAATTATATATTTATATATAATTTGATAAATTATAATTTTAGATTAAATATATTATATTAAAATTATTCTTATTCAAATGATGGTTTATTAAAAATATATTATAACAATATTTTTCTAAATTATTATTTTATTAGCATATTATTATAATTAAATATTTTAAAGGGAAAATATAAATATATTATTTATTATATAATTAAAAATTATCTCTATTAGAATTATATTTATTAAAGAATAAATTTAAAAATATTATCTCTATAAAAATATTTAAGAATAAATTTATATTTTCAGATTTTGATATCTTTAAATTTTTAATTAAAATAATATGCTAATAAATATAGTTTAGATATTAAAATTTAAAATAGAAACTTATGATGTGAATATGTATAATGTATTATCATACATATAAAAAATATATTAAAGATTTTATGTAATTTTATAGGTAACTTACTCGTATCTCTACCAATCACTTAATATATTAATTAGAGCATACATGTTCAGCTACATACTACTTCTGCTTTTAATTGCTTCTGCTCCTTACAGCTACTGCTCTATTATAAGGTATACCAATCAAGGCCTTAGTCTAAGAATAGATCAAGTACCAAAGTAGAAGTGTTGTGTAAGAGTGAATTAGGCAACTTAGTAGAGTGGCTGATGTAAGTCTTAGGATAATGATGTCTAGAGGTATGGTTTTAAGCATGGTGCAAGTGTGTGTTGTGTGGCAAGTATAAGTGTGTATGTGTTGTAATAAAAAATGCATCTATTGGATGCGATTAGTAAAAATGTAGTATTCAAAGCATTATTTCTTCTCATTTTATCTTTGTGAAAACTAAACAAACACAAGAGAGAACAAATGAGTGAGAGAGTGAACTAACCTCTAAGTGATGAATGAGGTTAGAAGTGAGAATTACAACAAGTTTGTATTTACCTTAAGTTTCAAGTAAGCAATTAATAGCATCTTTTCTTGAAGAGAATTCTGAAAGAACTGATGGTGTTTGTTCATCGATAAGAGATTTTAGCTGCTTATGTAAAAGTATAGAGATTAGCAACACATAAATATATGCTTGGAATGCACCAAGCCAACGCTTTTAACTTGTTTTATTAACAGTATAATCTTCAGATAAAGATCTATATGTTTCGGACTTACACAATCTATTCTCCTAATAGACTTGTCCCCGACTAAAACTAATTCTCGTTTGAATCAATCCTCTCAATGATATCAAAGTCAAGGCACAACACAACACCTTCTCAGCCTACTGTTTTTTTGTTCAGCTTTGAAGAACACCTTACTTTCCTATGAATTTACCCTCTCGAAGATATCACAGTAAAGTAACAAACCTAACTCCTCTGAATCTACCTGCTCATAGATGTCAAAAACGAATTAGAGAACACACACTTTCTAAGCTTTATTTTTAGCTTTGAAGTTTACAATCACACACAAAAATAGCTCTAAAGTGTTAACCACGACCTATGACCTCTCTAGACTATTAATACAAAACCCCTAATACTTTAGGTGGAGAATCTCGCCGAATCTCCTCAAAGAATACACTTGCTCCTTAAGTTTATCCTTTTCTTAAATAACTGCATAGAATATCTTTGAGAATATCTTTGCATCCATCCAAAATCCTCAGCTCCAAGTAAGTCCACACCTTCCTTGAGCTTGCCACATCATCTGCTTTAAATTAGCCACGTCAGCTCCCGCTTCCACGTCAACTTAAAACGTTCTGATGTGATCTAATGCAGCCTCCTGATCCAGACAGCCAGCTGATCCGGAATCTGCATATTCAATCTCCTCCTTTTTGACTGAGTTTGATACTTAAGCAGCATCCTCAATGTCATGCAAGTCAAATAGAGATAGAGATCCAAACACAACAGCAACATATAATAACTAGAAACACATCTAGCTTACAAGTTCAAAATATGTGTTTTCAGAATGTTGTGTTCAAAATATTCAGACCCAAAACCTCAGAAGGCTAATAAAAATGAGTTTTTAAAACAGAATAAAAAGGTCTAAAATACAAATCGAGCTAGATTACACAAAAACAAATAAAAATCGAATCAAACGATCTACAGCTCCCCCACAGTTAAATCTCCCCCACAATTAAATCTCCCCATCATCTTTATCAGAATAGGGATCATCTCCCCCTGCTTGAGTGCACAACTTAATAAAAAATAATTCAACATCAGATGCATATAGAAGATTCAATCAGAAACACTTACATGCTGCTAAAACTTGCTGGATGATAGGAATTTCTAGCTGCATTGCTTTGCGATCACCTGCCATGCCTATCTTGAACCCAGATGCTGATGCTGCAGCTCCCTTGGTGTTTGCGCTCTTCTTCTTCTTTAACCATAAGTTGTTCCTTATCACTTTGAACATGAAGATGTGCTGTCAACAGCTTATACACCAAGCTAGGAAATGGAAGATAGAACTTGGATTGAGGACTCAGAGCAAGTTGGAGAATGTGCTCATACAACAGTTTTCCAAAATTGAATGGTGTCTTCTTTGCCATCAGCTAAATGAGATTGGTTCTGGCTTGTTGAGCATATGCATCCTTGGTGGTAGGCAATCAGTTAGTGCAACATATTTTATATCCCATCTTCCTTTCCTCAGTGAAATAAGAATCTTGTAAGTCTTTCCATTATTCACACTGACTCATGTCATAAACTCAGCTAGTTCATATTCTAAGACTCCAGCCAACTGCATCCTATGAGTCCTCTCATCCACCTGCAAAAGTTCAACCAGCTCATTGATATTTGTTGGATAGAACTCGTAGATCCAATCCCTAACTAGAACATCCACTGAGTTTGTGTCAACCTTAACACTTGGTAAGATTGCCTAGAACTCTCTCAGAACCGGAGTGACAAACTCTTGCAGATCCTTAACTGTACCAGTCATTCCAACACCCTCAATCAACCCTTTGATTCCATTCTTATCACCATACATAACCTCATTACATACTTCAATCGGTTCGTTAATGAGTTGGGCCTTATGGACATATAGACTTTTGACATGTACTTGGAAATTAATTAGTCCTGACACACTCAGTGAAAAGATTAGTGCACATATGCCATCAAAGCCTTGTTCTAAAAACAAATGTCTGATACAGATTAATTCACAACAGTCAGATTAACAATTTCTCCAATTAATTGACATATTACTTAACCCCCAAATCAGTGAGTAACCCAGAAATATAGTATATATGCAAAAACAAAACTTTCAACTTTTTCCATACCTACGAGATTTGTTTAGTGCCCTGGGTATTAGTTACTTGTTCAGAACAGCCACAGAAACTACCACAACCTTTTGAATCTTCAAAAGTCAGAGCTGGGTTCAGTGGACAATTTTCATGTTGCCATGCCTTTAGTCCAAGTGGTTCATTATCAACATGAAGTAGGCAGCTGAAATTTCTTTAGGAGAGAGCCATCAGATGTGTGAGCACTCCATTTTGATTTTCTTCTTTATTGTTTCTTCTTATACACCATTTTTGGTACATCAATGGTAAGACTTGACTTCAGATATGCATTTACCTCGTCTTGATTTTTGTTTCTTCTTTTGCACACATCATTCCTCTTGGTGTATCAACGGTATCACTTGACTTCTCAACTATTGATACTTGTGCATGTCCTTTGTATGGATACCAAACCCTTTTTTTTAATTTACTTTTGGCACCCTTATACTTGACATGCACAAGATCACCTCTCCTATGCTCTTTGACCTCTTCCTTCAAGACAACGTTTTACGTAATGACCACTGGCCGGCATGACAGACAGCTCTTTTCCACACACATTTGCTTAGCACAAACTGCTAATTCTCTATGCATTTGTAGGAATTTACATGGTCTGTTCCACCATCAGTCCCTATTTTTTACTGACACCAATGATACTGCTCAAGTTAACCTTTCAAGCTACTCTCTCAAATTAAGAGATCATGGTAGTATGTAGGGATCAAATCCACAAGGACTCAAAGGTTTCACAATATATTTGTTCGTCTTGAGATTCAGCTAAGCAAATAAAGATGAATTAAATAAACAATGAAATTAAATAAAATCGGTTGTATTCAAGAATAGAAAAGCATTAGGTTCAGGAAATTTCTCAGGAAATCAAGTAATGATGATCAATACATTATGCAAAGATCGAATTAAGTACCAATTCTAGAACTCAAATCACTAATGTATGATTAACCAACTTCCGTTGTGAGAATTAACTATGTTCAAAATCCAGAAAACCAAATTCCTTTGCGAATCCTAAGATCTAAACAAGCATTAAGCGTGGGTTTGATTTGTTCACAAATTATCTAATCTAAATTCCTTTACAATTATCTAATTTGCTCACTCGAAGTTTTAATCAGATAATAAATCACACTTCCGCGCCAATTTAACAACCTAAAAATCGAGTATCTAGGTGATCAGTCTAGATCAAGCTTTAAACACAACTTAGGTGAAGAACTCACAAGTTTGAATCCTATTAAATTAATTAACACATCATTCCATGAAATCCCTTATGAGAATCTCTAAATCTAATTATGAAATCTACTCAGACATGACAATGGAAAACAGAGACATGAATAATATAGATATCATAAAAGAACAGAGTAAAATAACAAGAGGGGTTCGAAATCTTCTCTCAAAAGTACAAGGTAAGATCAGCTCCAAACTCTCCAAAAACTCTCCTAAAGCGTAGAATGAATGATAGATCGATAAAACAAAGTCTAAAAACCTAATATAATGTTAATACACGAACTGGGGCCTTTGTGTAAATAGAGAAAACTTCTGGGCAAAGTTGCAAATATCCTTAAGTTGTTGTCTTCATGTGAAAAATAGAAATCGGATTGTATTGGTCAATACAGTAAGTTGTATTGGTTAATACACTTTTCTCCAAAAACACCAACTTTGACTTCTCAGCTATAATGCTCCATGAAACCTTCCAAAACATCCAAATAGTCCCAATTGCATGTAAACTTGTCAAAGATTCGATAGACCCGAAATAGACATAAAGGACTCAATTATATACATATATCATGGTCTAAAAACTCATAAAACCATGATATATCAACTCCCACAAACTTAGCTTTTGTTTGCCCTCAAGTAAACAGAAAACTGAATACAAGGAAGAAGTTTGAAAACATCCAAACTCATAACGTCATAAGAACACCACACTCGCATTCACCAGTAAAGTCACTAAAAATTTTTACCTGACAAGATCCAAACCACCATGTAATTATCTAGAGCTTGACGTGACGTCTTTTCGGTGGAATAATAAAAGCGCATGTAACATGTTCATACATCATCAATCATCATCAATGTTTCATATATATGGAATAAAAATAAAATTAATCACCTGATGCATTTTCTTGATTGGACGCGAGCCTTTTTCTTCGTCTTTGGACTTTGACATGATTAGCTTCTTCTTAGCAAACGAGAACTTCTTACTTAGATTTGACCCATTTTGTTTATTGTATTTAATCTCTTCATTGTCAAGATTAGGGTTCTTGGGTTTCTTGCCACGCCACGTGTCCACATCTTCGTCTCGGTCCTCCATGTTGTCCTCTTCTTCTGTGGCTCAATCTCAACCTCGACCGTAGCCACGAGCACCGGCGTTTTCAACGGGTTTGATCGTGTCAAACTGATCAGTGTCGAATACCTGTATAGATTATAGGATGAATATCTTGATGAGATTATAAGAATATCAAGAAGATAGAATTGTATTTTATCCTTTACTTCTTTGACATATATACGATGGTACATATCTTTGAGGATATGATAATTAATCTTTAGAAAATGTTCTCGATTGTTGACAGAAACAAAAATTGATCTCCATTGTCCCAACTGCAATTCATGCGTTTACGTTTTTATATGTAATTTTCTTTTCTTTAAAATCATATTTTGAAAGAGAAAGTGTAATTTTTTTCATAAAAGATTTGTGAAAAATGCAAACGTAAACGCTAAACACAAGCTAAGGTTTTAGTTTAACTAGACTATACATACCACGATATCATCATGATGATCATAAAACTTATTTTCATTGGAGAAAAGAGGATCCAACTCTTGATCAACGTTCTTGATGATGCTACCATCGACTACGATATAGTCAAGATTCACACTCTCGCATTCATCATCATCTTTTTTATCTTCTTCTTGAAAGTTTATGGTGTCGAAACCAAATGTGCCGATGGTGAGAACTCCATCGAACCAGTTATCAAGAGCATCCACTAACCCAACCTGATCCAATATAGCCCTTGTGTCCTTCACTTTTCTTCTTTTTCTCATTTTTCGTCACACCATCTATTTCTTTCATCATATGAAAATATACATGGATCTAAAAATAGTTTGGACAAAATTTATTATGTTTTTCTTGTAACGTGGATATGTTTAATAAGTATAAAACTACTATATATTAAACAATGAACCATATGGTACTATAGAAAGTAAAACTACTATTTGGCATACGAAACTTTTAACAAACAAATAAATGGATTATCTAGAAAAACAAAAAAGCTAACCTTTGATGACATTTTGGTGCAGCTTTTTCTGCACCCAGTTAAAGATCTTCGGAAAACAATGAAGATTTTACAATTCAGAGCTATAAAAAAGTTTGAAACAACAAGTAAAAGGAATAACAACAAAATTAACGTACCGTATCATAGCTTTTTCTATTTCTTCTTGTCAGTAGAAAGATTACTGAAAGACTTCAAGGCAAAGAATAGTGTGAAATGAGAAGTTTTTTTTTTTTTTTTAATGAGAAGTTTATTAAGACTCAAATAAACCAAAGGAGAGTGCTTAAGCTACTGACACGTGTCGATTACTAGACGGTGGGTTAGATAGGTCTGACCTTTGGGAGGCAAAGCCAATCAGTAGGTGCCACATTCGTTGTCCCCCCCCCTAGATTATTAAGAAATTATCTTTTGATCCGATTTACTTATATATTATAAAAGTTTGACCCAATAATTTAATCGTTTTCAATATCGCTTGCTTGATTTTTCCGTGGTTCGTTTCTTGTAATCTTGTTGGTAGACTTCTGTTGCTTTCAGTGCTCTTGTATCATTTGATTAGACATTGAAGGAAAAATTCGATGTACAAAAGCCATAAATTTGGTTTCAATCAATTTTAAGTTTGAGACATTTTAAAATATACAGTATTATTTCAATTCATCAGCTTTGGATTCCCACAAAAAGGTCCAAATCTAGTCGAAGCAATTCAGTCACTGTGGTTACTATAATATAATTGTCGCGGAATGTCGCGGATCGTTCCTTTTTAGTCAACAATTTCATTAGGGATTATCATCAAATTTTAAAGAGTTTACATTAAATAAAGCATCGTAGAACCAGAAACACTAAGAAACACCAAAACCGATTTGACAGAGTATTGATTCGTCGTCTTCTTCGATTGTTCGTGACCAAAAGAAAAACCCAATCCTCTATGAATCGGGCTCAAATCAACATCAGCTACTGACATTTCCTTGAAGAAAAAAAAAAAACTAAAGCTCTCTAATCCAAATCTAATCAAACAATCAACATAGATCTTCTCTTCTGGGCATCAATTAGAGACACCCTTCCATGAACCCTAAAAAACAACAACAAAAAGCAACTAAATCAACCCCTACCCCAAATCTAACAACAACAAAACCTACAAATCCATGAATTTCCCGAATTGGAAACGAAGACCGGAAATTGAAAACCGAAACCACAATTTCTGGAAAGATCTGCGTAGAAATGGTTCTTCTGATCGATGAATTTTGATTTGTATAAAAATCGGAGGATCGCTAAAGAAGGGGAAGATTTGTTTGATAGAAGCAAAAGCTCTTTCTTTAAATAGACGCGCTTCTTAGCCTTTTCCGGATTTTTGTATATTTTTAACGCCGTTACTTTTCACTTTCACGGCCGTTTCTTCAATTTTAACGGTGTATTAAATTTACTTGTAGACTATACGACTTCAAATATTATGTGGTGGATCAATAATGGGCCTGAACTTACATTTATTTTTCTTCAAGTTTTACTTTTCTTTTATATATTATGAAAATTATTTAATTATTTTTCGGTGACTATTTTAATTCTTTTTGTCTTTAACTCTTTATCATAAACTTTATCTCTCTCCCACTTCCAGTTGCAGTAGGAGCGACTTGTAAAAGAACATGCCCGTTCTGAAATCTTCATATGCTGTCACAAAACCATAGTTCAAATATAGTAAACAGATATCCATATCACAAACAACATTTAATTTTTCTTTAGGCCTTGCATCCACCAACTATGTCAAGTTTGTTAGGGATCGATTCACGGAATATACTATTTTTATTCTAATGTCTTATTACTTTCTTTTTTATAGTCGACGAACCACAGTTGCGCAACAAATATTCAAAGCTATCATACTCTCTTTGGTTTTGTTACGCATTACTACTACTCCTCTAATATGTAAATGTATTAATACAAGTAGTAATTAAACGTGTTGTGTTGGGATGCGCGCATGCATCCATTTTGACTAATTTTTTTTTCCTGCATTTTTAATTTGCTAACTACTATTCCTTCCGTTTCAAAATATAAAAAGTTTTAGACGTTTTGTTGTGTTTTAAAATATAAGGTGTTCTCATATTTTGATGTATCTTTTTACTTTACTGAATATTGTGTGACCAATAATAATTTACAGTTCTTTTATAATTGATTAAATTATTTTTTATATATTAAATAATATTTTTTAAAAATATAAGTAATTTTTTAATATACGTGGTTTAACCCAAAACGTTTTATATTTTGAAACGGAGGGAGTAGTATAATAAAAGACTCACCCCAAATTTTTTTTATCAAAAGGACAAACCTTTGACATAAACATATCACATATGCTCAGACACAAGGACATATATACCTGGGAAGGCACCAGTCTGCTGAGGATTAAAATCTTTTAGTTTTTCATTTTTTTGCATCTGGATATTTGAAAAAGTTGTAAGAATTATTTTAAAACAATTGAAAAGTATATTTGAAATCTTTTTACAACTGGCTATAATAAACCAACTAAGAACCAAAATTCAACATTGTTTTCAAAGAAGTAAAATTGGAATTATACGATTTTGTCTTTTAGTGTTATATCTTCAAAATACTCTCGAAGTCATAACGAAAACTAAATGTAGGTGAATTATATAGTGTGGGGATGTAGAAACATGACACCAAACATATGGCTTAAATGTTAGAGATTGGATAGATTTAACTATATATTGTCACAAACCCATAGTTCAAGTATAGTAAATACTTTTTAAGTACTAAATCGATATCACAAACAACCTTTTTTTTTTCCTATAGGCATCGCATTCACCAACTATTTATACTCAATCATTGCATTCATGTCAAGTTTGTTAGGGATCGAACACATGTGTTAACTCATAAATCACAATATTTTGTTTTAAATTCAGTATCATTGTTTGTTTTAAAGGTAAATATTTGATGATAGTTACAAATTAATGTATTGACAATCGATTGATAGAATATTATTAAAGGGTAAAATATAAAATTTAGATGATGACAGCTATGCATGGATCCAGAGCTATATAATAAATTTCAAATAAAAAAGAAGAAAAAAAAGAGAAAAAAAAGTAAGAGGCTAAAAATGCAATTATCTAAAACTAAGGAGAAGGTACGGAGAGTTTTGTTGGTTGACGCGCGACACGTGAGAGGTGAGAGGTGAGAGGTGAGAGGTGAGAGGTGAGAGGATTGATAGTCGAGGGCGGCGCATCTCCTTTTTTGTCTTAATAAGGAAAGTTTTCTCCGATGTGTACATTTTATTATGTGTCCATGTATTTTTCCTAAATAGGAATGTTTTTCTTACACGTAGGACCACCATCTCATTCAATTCCCTTTTGGCTTGATTTTTTTAATGAGTTTCTTTTGTAGAGCTACAAACCATGACTTTCCAATAACAAAACATTGAATAATACATCTCAGCTTCTCCCATTGGAATAATAAACTATACTTTTTATAGACCGCGAAAGTTTCGGACATTTGGTCCATAATCTCCTTTACTACCCGAAACCAGCCTTTAGTTTATTCATATTTAAAAAATGCTTTTCCGTACTAAGAAAGATTTAAACCCAGAGCACAAGAAAATCAACCTTCTTGTACTACCACTAGAGTACCACCTCTTTGGTATAATAAACTATACTTAATTATTAGATTTCGGTATTTAGATATCTATTCAGGTTTGGATTGATTTTTTTTTAGTTTGAAAGTTTAAAACCCACTCAGATATTTATGAATTTTGGTTTGGGTTCGGTCCAGTCCCATCTAGATTTGAGTCAGGTTTTTGTACCCGAAATATATATATATATATATATATAATTTGGTTCAATTTGAATAAAATTTGGTTAAACATTTACAAATATACCTAAAACTATAAAATATTTTAGTTATTTTAGTTTAAAAATAATTGATATATGTTTGTTTATAAGTGAAGATGAAATACATATTTGGTTAGAGCTCTGAGAAAAATGGTGTTAGCTTTTTACAAGTAATCAAAAATTACACTTAATAATAAATTACACAAAAAAATTACCATTTTTATGAGGTTGGGAAACTGGTAACTAATTCACTACGTAGAAATTGGGTTCCAAGCGCGGCACTCTTTTCTTTTTTTTTTGGATCATAATTTCATATTTGTCCATACTTTCTTCTCTATAGCGCTATTGTACTGAAAATTGCCATACTTTTTCTCCGGGTTTGTTTTCTTTGCTATGAGATTTTCTCATTATATATATATATATATATATATATGTGTGTTTTTTTAAAATGATATATTATTTCAATATTTTCCCAACATATAAGTTTTTAATTAGTATAAGAATATTTTTTATAATTATAATAACATTATTATTTGCTTTCAATACAAAATAATAAATCTACTAAAACATATAATTGTTTCTAAATAATTGCATAATTTTAGTATTTTATTTATGTGTACTTTAAAAATATATAATATAAATTACAAACACAAGAAATATATTATGTTTATAAATATGTAGAAGATAGAAAACAAAAAAAAAAACAAAAACAAAATGTTTGATATAAGATTTGTCTAGTTTGATATTATTTAATGTTTGATTTATAATAAATTATATAACTTATACTATATAAATGATTATATATCATTTTATAGTTATTAAATTAATAATATTTAATAATTTTTGTATATACTTTAAAATATTTAATAACAAATAAGAGCTTATTTAAGTATGATTATTTATTATAAATTATTTAAACTAAAAAACTTTATTTTTACGCTTTTCAGAGGCAAAGATACGGCGAGATTTGGTTCCACGCGCTGGCGCGTGAAATCAGTTCATCCTCACTCACTCTTTTTTTTTCTGTCGTTTACTACTTTCTCTCTCTTTACAGTTTCGTTTACTACTTTCTCTCTCTTTACAGTTTTGTTTGTTACTTTAGCTTCAGAGCTCATAAATACTGATTTCTCATCATTTTCCTTAGTCTCTGAAATTTGGTTTTGGATCTACTCATCGTCGTAAGTTCTATATTTCCTTTATCATCGATTTTGTGGAATTTCTCTGTGTTACTCTGTTTTTCTCAATCCTCTGTTTTTTTTTTCTCTTCTTGAGGTCTTTGGATCACTCTACTTCTTCTCTTCTTTTTGGTCGAGAGTTTCTTTGGTTTTTCTTTGCAGTGTTTTTGATCTGCTCATCGTCGTAAGTTTTATGTTTCCTTTATCATCGATTTTATGGAATTTCTCTGCGTTACTCTATTTTTTTCATTCCTCTGGTTTTTTTTTTCTCTTCTCCAGGTATTTGGATCACTCTGCTTCTTCTCTTCTTCTTCGTCGAGAGTTTCTTTGGTTTTTCTTTGCAGTGTTTTGGATCTGCTCATCATCGTAAGTTCTAGGTTTCCTTTATCATCGATTTTGTGGAATTTCTCTGTGTTACTCTGTTTTTCTCATTCCTCTATTTTTTTTCTCTCTTCTTCAGGTTTTTGGATCACTCTTCTTCTTCTCATCTTCTTCGTCGAGAGCTTCTTTGGTTTTTTTTTGCAGTGTTTTGGATCTGCTCATCGTCGTAAGTTCTATGTTTCTTTTATCATCGATTTTGTGGAATTTCTCTGCGTTACTCTGTTTTTCTCATTCCTCTATTTTTTTTCTCTCTTCTTCAGGTCTTTGGATCACTCTTCTTCTTCTCTTCTTCTTCGTCGGGAGTTTCTTTGGTTTTTCTTTGCAGTGTTTTTGATCTGTTCATCATCGTAAGTTCTATGTTTCCTTTATCATCAATTTTGTGGAATTTCTCTGCGTTACTCTGTTTTTCTCATTCTTCTATTTTTTTTTCTCTCTTCTTCAGGTCTTTCGATCATTCTTCTTCTTCTCTTCTTCTTCGTCGAGAGTTTCTTTGGTTTTTCTTTGCAGTGTTTTGGATATGTTCATCATCGTAAGTTCTATGTTTCCTTTCTCATCGATTTTGTGGAATTTCTCTGCATTACTCTGTTTTTCTCATTCCTCTGTTTTTTTTCTCTTCTTCAGGTCTTTGGATCACTATGCTTTTTCTCTTCTTCTTCGTCGAGAGTTTCTTTGGTTTTTCTTTGCAGTATTTTGGATCTGTTCATCATCGTAAGTTCTATGTTTCCTTTATCATCGATTTTGTGGAATTTCTCTGCATTACTCTGTTTTTCTCATTCCTCTGTTTTTTTCTTTCTCTTCTTCAGGTCTTTGGATCAGTATGCTTCTTCTCTTCTTCTTCGTCGAGAGTTTCTTTTGTTTTTATTTGCAGTGTTTTGGATCTGCTAATCGTCGTAAATTCTATGTTTTCTTTATCATCGATTTTGTAGAATTTCTCTGCATTACTCTGTTTTTCTCATTCCTCTATTTTTTTTCTCTCTTCTTCAGGTCTTTCGATCATTCTTCTTCTTCTCTTCTTCTTCGTCGAGAGTTTCTTTGGTTTTTCTTTGCAGTGTTTTGGATATGTTCATCATCGTAAGTTCTATGTTTCCTTTCTCATCGATTTTGTGGAATTTCTCTGCATTACTCTGTTTTTCTCATTCCTCTATTTTTTTTCTCTTCTTCAGGTCTTTGGATCACTATGCTTTTTCTCTTCTTCTTCGTCGAGAGTTTCTTTGGTTTTTCTTTGCAGTATTTTGGATCTGTTCATCATCGTAAGTTCTATGTTTCCTTTATCATCGATTTTGTGGAATTTCTCTGCATTACTCTGTTTTTCTCATTCCTCTGTTTTTTTCTTTCTCTTCTTCAGGTCTTTGGATCAGTATGCTTCTTCTCTTCTTCTTCGTCGAGAGTTTCTTTTGTTTTTATTTGCAGTGTTTTGGATCTGCTAATCGTCGTAAATTCTATGTTTTCTTTATCATCGATTTTGTGGAATTTCTCTGCATTACTCTGTTTTTCTCATTCTTATATTTTTTTTTTCTCTTCTTCAGGTCTTTGGATCACTCTGCTTCTTCTTTTCTTCTTCATCGAGAGTTTTTTTGGTTTTTCTTTGCAGTGTTTTGGATCTGCTCATCATTGTAAGTTCTATGTTTCCTTTATCATCGATTTTGTGAAATTTCTCTGTGTTACTCTGTTTTTCTCATTCTTCTGTTTTTTTTTCTCTTCTTCAAGTCTTTGGATCACTCTGCTTCTTCTCTTCTTCTTCGTCGAGAGTTTCTTTGGTTTTTCTTTCCAATGTTTTTGATCTGCTCATCGTCGTAAGTTCTATGTTTCCTTGATTATCGATTTTGTGGAATTTTTCTGCGTTACTCTGTTTTTCTCATTCCTCTATTTTTTTCTCTCTTCTTCAGGTCTTTGGATCATTCTGCTTCTTCTCTTCTTCTTCATCGAGAGTTTCTTTGGTTTTTCTTTGCAGTGTTTTGGATTTGCTCATCGTCGTAAGTTCTATGTTTCTTTTATCATCGATTTTGTGGAATTTCTCCGCGGTACTCTGTTTTTCACATTCTTCTGTTTTTTTTCTCTTCTTCAGGTCTTTGGATCACTCATTTTTTCTCTTCTTCTTTGTCGAGAGTTTCTTTGGTTTTTCTTTGCAGTGTTTTTGATCTGCTCATCGTCGTAAGTTCTATGTTTCTTTTATCATCGATTTTGTGGAATTTCTCTGTGTTACTCTGTTTTTCTCATTTCTCTGGTTTTTTTTTCTCTTCTTCAGGTCTTTTTCTCATTCCTCTGGTTTTTTTTTTACTCTTCTTCAAGTCTTTGGATTATTCTGCTTTTTCGTCGTGAGTTTCTTTGGTCTGTGTTCTTGTTCTCTTCATCATCTCTATCTCGTGTTTGTGTTATATTTGATTTTGTTGTTTACCATCAAATTTAGACCGATATTGTTGTTGTTGAGAAGGTGATGGTGATAATCAATTTCGATTTAACAATATGTCCATTTAACATTTAGGCATTTACAAAAAGTAAAAACTGTTTATTTTAAAATAAAACAAAAATATTCTGATTAAAAATATATTATAAAATCCGAAAAAACCCCCAATAATATTCAAAAATATATAAAAACCTAAAAAGGTCCTCAAACAAAAATTAAACTTGTAAAATTTTCAATTCATAAAAAACAAATCCAAAAATAGATAAAACTCCTAATAATTTTTAAAAAAATTAAAATTTAAAATATAATCTTTAAATTCATAAATTTTCAGTAATAAAGTTACCACTATTTTTTAAAATTAACATCATAAATCTTTGTGTGAATATAATAATATACATTGTATTTATTTGTGATTTGGGTAATTTATGATGTAAATAATATTATATATATAGTTTTGCAGTAGTTGATATATGGTGTTTACCTTATATATGGTAATAAAGTTTTTAAAAATATTTGAATATTAAATAAATTAAAAAATTCGAAAAAGGTATACTATATGAAAATATATTTTGTATCTATAATTAATATAAATGGTAAATTTTAGACTTATTTAACGATTTAGTAATTTAAAGAAATCTGTTGGTTTACTGAATTTTATAATTTAACTAGATTACAACCAGTTCGATGGACGTGTTTTAAAATTTAAGCATTTTTATTCAATTAAATATTTTTTATTAATGATATATCTTAAATTATTTTAGGGTTTAAAATAGAAATAATATTTTGTTAGAAAAAATAGTTATTTACAAATTTTAGTTTTCTACATTAATAAAGTAATTAACTTTCTATATTAAAATTTTATTATAAACATATTTAAAAATTATATAATGTTTAAAAGGTTTTGGTTCCCACTTGTTGCTTCTCTTTTCGACCACTGTGTTAGATAACGTGGACAAAATATTTGAAACCGTAAAAATCAAAGCGAATCCAAACCAAAAATTGGTACTAACCCAAAAAAATCCAAATGGGTCATACACTCCTATATCCGAAAGAGCAAATCTGAAATGTTGTTTAGAATATAACTATAATAAAACATGAAATTTTTTTCCAAATCCAAATCCGAACCGAATCACGTTCAAAATGATTGGAGTGTATTTTTGAACTTTATTTTAAAAATAAATAAAAATCCTATTAGTAATTTAGTAGTAAAACATGAAACTTGGAATATTAACATTGCAAAAAAAAAAATTTAGGTTAAAGCACATAAATTTTTATTGGATTCTAAATAATATTGAAATCTAAATATCTAAATTTGAAAAAAAGTTTAATAGAAATAATAAGATCGAACATATATTAGAAAAATAGAAAGTATAATCATCTTATTTATTATTTATTTATTGCTCTCTTTTTGTTGGGTTTTTTTTTTTGATTAACAAAATAATTGAGATAAATAGTTAATTAAATATACATAACGTTTTTAAAATAAATATTATCTAAACTTTTAACCCAATTCATTATAGATTTAAATGAATGAATTTAAAAATCTATTTGAGGTTAATTTTAAAACATCTAAATTTGTTTTAAAATATGTTCAAAATTATATATGTAAAAAATGGAAACTAAATATTATCTATTTGATTATTTATTGATTTTTGTTTTTTTTTTATTTTAATTAAATATATAATATGTTGGTTTTCCTTTTTAAAAAAGAAATAAATTTTTACACATGTCATAATCTAATTGAATAATCGATATATGTCATGATCTCGTGAGTTATAATTTTGACTTGATATGTGTCATGATCTCGTGAGTTATAATTTTGATACGTGTCGAACTCTCGTGAGTGTAACCAAACTTTATATAATAAAATATTTTGATTATGTAATTTTACATAATTTTTTAAGATTTGAAAAGAATTTTAAGACTTATTTTTCGAGTTTTCTATTATTTATATATTTTTATCAAAAAAAATAAAAAAATTAACATAGTTTATGTTAAATGTATACAATTTAAAAATTTGTTAATTAATGGAAGAAAAAGTTAATTCATATATTTTTTTTTGGAACTCACAAAATTCGTGTATTTTTATGGAAATCAATAAATAACTGGTGTATTTTTATGGAATTTGTCCTCTAAATAATTTTTACAAAGCACTTAACAATATAAATACCAAAGTTTATCGACAATAAATTTATAATATAAAAACATTAAAACCAACCAAACGAGTGAAACGATCCGGTATGAACCAAATCTGCGTATGACCTCAACTCAATGAATTAACACCTAAGAACCAAACTAAACTAGAAACCCCAAATATCTTAGACTCAAACTAAACCCAAAACTTGATCAGAACCTTACTTTACCCCATTTAAGAAGATATTTCTGAAGGATCTAAGATTTGACCAGCAAACAAAACAGTTCCGGTTTTGTCTTCTCTGATCAAGAAAAGAAATGGATGATCAGCCACGAAATTCATCTTCCTGCAGTAGCCGTAGATGCCTTTGCTATTAAGAAAAGAGATAGTCATAGCTTTAGCTCCATCTTCATCAATCTCGAGCCAAGCTTTATGATACATTGAAACCGAATCAAGTTCCAGTTCACTGAAAGCCCTTGAAGCCTCAAACCCGAATTCGATCTTAAACTTTGGGATCCGGAATTCATCAACTTCAACCTGTTGACTTGGAATGTGACTATCCAAGAATCCAGAAGTTGAGGCCATTTCCTTCACAAGATCAGTCAATCCATCTTTCTTGTCGGGAAGATAAAAATACATTGAGAATCGACGCTTGGTATCATCTCCTTGTCGGAAAGGGAGCTTAAGAACCTTGAAGCCGTCGTAAGCCCTAATGTATTGCTTACCAAAGCTTCGCATGAACGGCACAGAGGCTGAAGTGCCATTGAGAAGGTGAAACTCTTTGTTACTTGTTAAAGACTCAGAGAATTTGTTCTGCCAAGTTCCTTTGAAATACAATGCGTTTCCATAAATACAATCGGTGTAGCTTGTAACGGATCCACTAGGAATAATATTTTTGATGAGACCATTGGTGTGATTTGAAGCCCATGAATTTACCTCCTTACACACTTCTTCAGCCTTCAAAAAATAAAATAAAAATAAAAAACCATCATCACATTTATTTACTACAGTTTCACACAGTTCTTGACCTAAAATCTAATCTAAGCTAACCTAGATCGTTGAGATTAGAAACTAACCTTGAATCGGAAATTAACTTGAGCGAAAGGAGCCTTGAAGAAATTCTCAAAGAGATCTTTCAACGAGGAATTAACAGATAAAGATTGCTCCATCCACACTCCATTAACCGCCCCGATTTTAGGGCCACCTCTTTTGCTTCCGTCGATTAGGACGATGGAAGCGATTTCGCGGAAAACTGCACTGAGCTCATCGGTTGAGGAAGACTTAAGGAAGGAGAGGATGAAAGATCTTAATTAGTGTTTCTTTAGTGGAGGTAGCAGCGACCATGGTGAGTACGGCGTTGACTGATGCCGGAGAGAAGACGAAATTAGAGTTTTTGGCTACGGCAGAGATTACTTTCTCCGTAAGGAACATAGAGACGTCGTTTTGCTTCTTCATCGCTTCTTCCACGTCAATCTTTGGTAGAGAGGGACTTGTGATTACCAAATCCTTATTGTTTGACAGAGAGTAAAATGTGATTTGCTGATTTCTTGCTTCTTCTTTAGATGCGTCGTCGAGAGAAGGACTTACGATTTCTGATTTGCTAACCTTTTGTTTCTTCTCTTTTGGATCCATCTTTTAAGTCCTCTTTAAGTTTACTCACATACATCATGCACATGTGTGTATAAATATATAGAGAGATGGTGAAGATAGAACTAGGGCTCGGTGTGTGGCCCCGTTATGAAAAAGGAAGGAAAATGTTATACATTTAATGTGTTGCTTGTTACCCAAGTTTTCTTGCTTTCTTGACTCTCAAGTCGAGGAACTTAAAAATAGAGGTAGACAAACTTATGTAGTCCCGTTCCATTCGCAAACGAAAACGGTAAGTTTTTACCATATAAGAATGCATTCGAAACCGGAAATGGTATAGAACGGAATAGACGGGATGAGAATTATGCTCACCTCTACTTTAAAATATAAATGTAAATATAAATACAAAAGTTTATCGATCATAAATCCATAATTAAAAAAAAAACATTAGAACCAACCGAACGCATAAAACGATCCGGTCTGAACCAAATCAAACCCCAAATATCCTAGACTCAAACTAAGGCCAAAACTTGATCAGAAGCCGGTTAAACCTGATCTGAGCCCGTTTAAGAAGAATTTTTTGAAGGATCAAAGATTTGACCAGCGAACAAAATGGTTCCGGTTTTGTCTTCTCTAATCAAGAAGAGAAATGGATGATCAGCCACAAAATCTATCTTAGTACGAATACATAAGCTAAGCTTCCTAAGTACAGCAGTGGCAGCAGAAGCCACTGTACCTTCTTCATCGATCTCAACACAAGATTTATGGTACATTGATGGCTTTGGATACAGTCCCGTGGAAGCCAATAAAACCTCAAACATGAAAGAGATGTTGAACTTTGGAATTCTGAAAGCACCAACTTCAACTTGTACTCTCGGAATGTGATCATCCACAAATCCAGGAGTAGATGCCATTTTCACCACTAGATTATTCAATCCATCTCTCTTGTCAGGTAGATAGAAATACATTGAGAAATCACGATTCGTATCATCACCTTGTTTCTATGGTAGTCTAAGAACCTTAAAACCATTGTAAGCTTCAACGAATTGGCTCTTTCCGCTGCTCATAAATGGCACAGACACTGAAGAGCCATTGAGAAGGTGAAACTCATCTTCTTTTGTAGAAAACTTGTCGAATTTCTTTTCCCATGCTCCTTTGAAATACAATGCGTTTCCATAAACCTGAATGGTTTCTTCTGTAACAAACTATAAATCTCTAAACCCTAATTAAGAAACCTTAAAACCATTTGATCATATAAGCACATAATAACATAAGCTGCGATGACTGAGCTTGATTAAAACTGACAAAATTTACAGTATATGTGACATGTAAACTTTCATGAATACATTATACTACAAGTTATCCAAAATTTACCTTGAATCGAAAATCAACTAGAGCAAAAGTAGCCTTGAAGTTTTTCTCCATGATATCTTTTAACGAATGATTACCTGGCCGTGATTTCTCTACCCAAACGCCATAAATCGCCGAGATTTTGGGGCCACCCCTTGCACTGCCGTCAAGCAAGAACGACGGTAGCTATCTCGTTGTGGACACATTAAGCTCGTCGGAGCTAGAGCCGGTGCCAGCAGCCATCATTGTGTACGCGGCGTTGATTGATGCCGGAGAAAAATTAAAGTTAGAGTTTCTTGCTTTGGAAGCGATTACTTCATGCGTAAGGACCAAATCGGCGTCGTTTTGCTCCTTCATTGTTTTTCGTAGATTAACCTTTAACAGGGAGGTTGCGAATTTTTGCGTTTTCATATTTTTTAGATCCATCTTTGCGAACGATGTGATAAGATTTTGTTTCATCATATTTGCATTCATCAAGGAACCTACGAATCTTTGACCTATCATCTTTTAAAGGTTTCTCTTTATTACTTTTGAGCACATACATGTGTATATATATATGTATAGAGAGAATATAGAAGATACCAAGTTTCTAATCGAGATAGAACTAGGGTTTTGCGAATAGTTGACCTATCATTCCTAAATTTCCAAACGGAACAGCGTGACGTTTTTATCCCAGTGACGTCACGGAATAATATTAGGACTTTTTCATTTAAAATGATTTTAAACAAAACAACATAAAGTGTAATCTCACGATAGCTCAAAGACACAAAGCTTTATATAACAGTCAGAGATTTCATATTCACTCCATCAAAAAGGTAAAGGGATAAAGATAGAAGTAGCCCCTCGCCAAAGTGATCTGAAGCAAAAGGAGACAGTTTTGATAAGTTGAGCTCAAGCAAGTGTCTTTGAGCCAAGAAACATGGAACACACAAAAGACAGAGTTTACGAAATTTTATCTTCAGCCTTTTCCACCCTGAAAGAAAAAAAACAAACAACGAAATGTGTAAGAAGAAACTAATAAAAACCGAGTATCAACTTATATCATTTGATTCTTACCTTACGAGGCGGAGTTCCTCGCCTTCCTGCGTTTTTGCCAAATCCGAAATTTCCTTTCTTATCAGATGATGCTTTAAGGATCTGAAATGAGCATGTCAAGGAATCATCCACACTCATCATTGCTCCCGCATTGTCAAACTCTCCACAGTAGTTTGGAGCCGAGAATATCGTTACTAGCTGTCTATTTGCAAAGAACTCATACCCATCTTCCACAACCTAAACCCAAACAATCAAAATATTGAGAAGTTGCTTGCTACAGATACATGTCTAGAACGGTTTTCACAAGCAAAAATTATTACCTGATGAGCTCTACAGATTAGGTCAAGGTCATGTGTTTGGAGAAACTCCTCGACTTTATCAACCCCAAAAGTGTAAGAGACTCCCCTGTCATTCTCACCCCATCCATCAATGTCCTTGTCAGGATCAGACCATAAAAGATCACATAGTAGTCCATGATCAGGAATGTCAATAGGACGAGCAATGTTCCTAATCTCATCCAAGTGCTTCAACTCAGGCGATAGCCCACCGTGCATACAGAGGATCTTTTCATCGATAAGAGCAGCAACAGGGAGACAGTTAAAGCAGTCAGTAAATATCTTCCACACTCGAACGCTATATCTCTTCTTGCATTCATCATAGAATCCGTATATACGGTTTATAGAAGCGCACTCATGGTTCCCACGTAGAAGAAAGAAATTCTCTTTGTATTTGATCTTGTAGGCAAGAAGAAGGCATATGGTCTCTACACTCTGCTTCCCACGATCTACATAATCTCCAAGGAACAAATAGTTTGCAGCTGGTGGGTAGCCACCGTACTCAAACAATCTCAAAAGATCTGAGAACTGACCATGAGTATCTCCTGTTAAAAACATGAAAACAACACCATTATAGAAAGTGCTATGTCAACAGAAACTCAAGACACACAAGCATAGGCTACTCTTTTGTGTGGAATGAAACCGAACAAAAACAGAAATCAAGAATTGGGAAACACATTTGCAACTTTCTGATACCATTATACATCAAAATGATAGAAACTATGCACAGAACAATACAATATCAGCTCTGAATCTTTGATATGGAGACAAAATACGACGATCAATGATCAAGTAAACGAAGACCTCCATCTAAACAACAGAGTCATCAGATTCTTATGCAATTCTATAAAATCTCACTATCTCTGCTTATATAACAATCTCCAGCTACTAAAGAAACACTAGTTTGACCAATTTCATAAGCATTACTCTGATTACCTAATAAATCTCCATTCTCACCTCTTTTTCAAGCTATAATCAAAACCAAATCTACCACAAATTCTCTATACAAGCCATCAAAATAGATAACTAACTCAACATTTGAAGACAATAGGAAACAAAGAAAACAAAAAAAAAAACTTAGGTTTGTGCTTCATAATCAATAAATACCACAAATCTTAATAGGAGCTTCGAGTTCAAGGAGATTTGGTTGACTGAGAAAGATCTGCTTAGCCGTTGTACAAAGATGTTTAATCTCAGCCTCCGTCAACTGAACCTGCTTCGTCGTCTTCCCGTTCTTCGCTCCCAACAACCTCTTTATAACATCATCCACCAAATTATCTTCCATCAAAATCAAACACTAAAACACAGAAGAAAAACCTTCGAATTCGAAACGCCGGATGAGATAAAGGAGTTTTTCCGTCTCCGACCTCCAGTTTCGGAACTCCGTTTCCGATCAACGTAGCTAAGAATCACCTCTCAGTACAGAATCAATCAGACGAGAGAAGAGAAGAGAAGAGAGATAGAGAAAAGGTTTTGTGAAGCTAAGAAGAAGACGGAGCCCTAAACAGAGAATCGGCTTGAGACGGGGAAGGAGAAAAAGGAAGCACACGTGCGGTGCGGCTCGTGTGAACCGGAAGGGACGGCTTTGTCTTTTGACCAAAATTAATACTGTTATAGTGTTATACTAATTTAAACCATTTTGTTTTTTGAGATATTTATTCCTACTTTTTTTTTTAAATTCAAACCGAGTATTTATCTATTTTTGTAAAATGCGGCTCGAGTGTTGAAAATTATAAAACTAATATTTCTATATGGTTTTTAATTTTGAAAATCGAATGGAATTCCGGATTAAAAACTCAGGACTTTATTATTGTAGAATCTGACCAGTCATCAAAACGTCTCTTGAACGTGTCTAAACGTAGATTTATATTAGAGTTTATTTTCATCTTCTTCTTTTTTTTGGCCAATATATATGAGAATATTGTGTGATTTATTTTAGTTCTTTAGATAATTTATTAAACCATGAAGATTCTGCCAACCTTATCCACATGACATAACGAGAAATTCCACACACGCATATGGACAAGCCCCATAATTTTAACCCATTATATACCTCTTGGCCCATACAATTGTTTTTCTTCTTCTAGGCCCAATTACTTATCCAATTTTAGCTGTATTTTTTATTTTATTTTGAAACCAATGGAGTTTAATTACGCAAACTATTAGGTGCTGTTAAAAAAAAAACTGATTATTCAATTTTCTTAATTTAAATTTGATCTGAAAAAAAAAATTTGATGTGTAAAGTGTAAAATCTAAACTAACGTCTATTATATACAAACTTTAGAATTTATTTTTAAAAAAAGATTCTTCAATATTATTAACTAAAAAAAACTATTAACGCTTACAAGGCAACACCCTACTTAACACATATATATATATATATATATATTTAATCAGTTCTTATCTTCGAATATTTTTTGAAAATTATAGGTAAACTTTCAATATTTTCATAAAAGTTGGAAAATATTATCTACTTGGATTCATATTTAGACGCTAATCAGACGTTTTGGATGTTGTAGATCCCTTATAGAAAATTATTAAAAGGTTATATATATGCTTTTAATTGTTGATTTGTTTCCTTTTTCCCCAAATTTGACTTGTTCACAAGACTAGAAGTGAATTAGTAAATAAAAAATTCGAAAATATAATAAAGAGTTAACGGAACACACACAATCTTAACTAGGGGTGGGCACAATTCATTATGGCTTTCGATAAAATGCGGGACCATCGTCAAGTCAAGTAACAAGGGGATTTTCAACTACTTGCAAGCGGGCAAATATCAAGGCAGATTTTTTTTCCCGTTACTTGCCCGTTCTCGTAACGTTATCCGCGTTACATTACCGCCATAATTACTCGCAATTACCCACCCCTATACATTATCCGCCACAATTACTCGAATTACATGCCTCTATCATCTACCCACAATTATTCGCAATTACCCACCTCTATACGCCGCCACAATTACTCGCAATTACCGTCTCTATACGTTACATGCCACTATTACCGTAATTACGTTACTTCTTAAAAAAACGAATTGATAAGCAAGTTTCAAGTAGTGGAATTTTAAGTGTTTTTCCGTTTAAGCGAAGCAATGTCGGATTTTGAGCTACGTCTGGTCGAAGTATGGCGAATTTTTGGTCTTGTGCCCACCCCTAATCTTAACGTCGTTCATTTCATATTAAGATAAGGGGTAATTTCGTCAAACTTTAATATTACTCCCGACACCCCCGCTCCAATCCAACACCTGAGAAATACTCCAGTGGCATTTCTGGAAACTCACCTAATAATCACATGAGCAAAGTAAATTTCCCACTTGATACGTGGCACTCCATAACGCAACTAGATCATAAAATCCCGTCACTAATCTATATCCAACGGCTCTAAATCACTCCGTTTTACAATGTAAAGCAATAATGTAATAGACACATCAGACTTACCAGTACGGACTAGCTCACCGGAACAATCTCACCGTCGACGGCTTATCTAAACATGACAAAGTTAATTTCCCGAAAACTATAAATTCTCGTCTTTTTTCCCCTTTCATTTTCTTGCCCTAGACAAAAAAAAAATCCCTCGATTTACGCAGCCGCACCATTGCGTTTTTTTTTCTCTTCTTCTCCATCGAGAAACCCTCAAATCAATCTCACTCCTTTAGCTCACTGATTTCCCCCCAGAAATTTCTGCGATTTAGCTTCTCTCTATAGCTTGATCGAACTTTGAACTATCTGGGTTTAGCTTTTTTAAAGGAGATGACTTCGTCTTGCAGCTTATACGGTTGCGATTTCGTCGATTTGGGTTAGTGATGGATGGTTTGAAGATTTCTTGTCCCGTCGATGTTTCGGTGTCGGCTAAGCTTATGGGATCTGAAGGTTGTGGTGGTGGAGTTAGGGTTTCGTCTAATAAAGCTGATAACAACTGTGAGAAGTCTCGTGTCTCGATTAGTGTTAATTCTTCGATTGAGCGTTGTAGTGTTTCAATTAACAAGAAAGGTTAAGCTAATTCTTACTTCTTTCTATTTTGACCTTTCGAATTCATTTGGGTTTTTTGGATAAACTTATCAAGGGACTTTGAAATTATTGTTCTTTACAATAATTACAGTTTATAGTTGTAGATCCAAATGTGTATTTTTCCTTGGTACTTTTCTTTTTGGTATAAGACATATATCAGTGTTTTGTTAAATTTGCAAACTTTTCAATTTTTGTTGGATATGTTTTCAATTTACTTTTGCATTTGATCCAGGAGCAGGAAGCAGCAGTGGAGCTTCAGATTCATCGTTATGGAGAAAGTTAATGCATTCACACGACTTTGTACATGATAGGCTTACCAAACTTCGGGTTGAAAATTCATCTGAGCCTCCAAATGGTGGTTATTCACCAATTGCTAGTCCAGAGAATGCTGAGTCTCCTAGGAAAAGAGGAAAGCTTTCGAGAAGTAGTAGTAACGGGACTTCGAGAAGGACAAAATTGATCCTTTTAGATGACACGGTGAGCACACCGAGAGATAATGACGCTAAGGAGTTTGGTGGACATGGATCTACTCACTCGGGTAACTTTCAGACAACCAAAATTTTATTTATTTCCTCTGATGAGCCGTGGACGGTTTAAATTGAGTATTTTGAGCTGCTGATTGTCTTAAGTTCTGATGTGATTTCATCGTCTGCAATATATGCTCTCATTTAGTCGGTATGTAATATGTTGGTGGAAGTTGATTCGTTCACACCTAAAAAAAAGTGTGTTTGTGCATTAATTTGGCTTTGCTAGGTTACTGATTATCTTCTGTTGTATGCTACATATATAAAACATTAGTGGTGAAGCAACGGAATAGTTGTAACGGCAGGCGAGGTGATAAGAGAATTTCGAAAGTTCCCACAAGAACTTTTTCAACCATCAAATCAGCAACTGGCGAGAATGCATTTTTCGGTATGTGACTACTTCTGAACTGTGATACTATCTATCAAACTAGTCCCGTTCTGTGGTATCTAATAGTGGGTTGCTAATTCAACAGTTGAATCCCCAACCTGGTTCACTTACTTTGGCTAGTTTATTTTTTTCTTGTATACTTTCAGTTCTGTAGATTGCATCGTCTGAACTTTTTAAGTGATTTACAAGTGAACCTGTTCTGAGGTAGCGTTAGAAGTTTCCTCGGTTATTTGTGGTGATTTATAGTTTCTTTTTTTCTTATTCTCCCTGGCATCAAATTGAAAAAGGTTCCATTGGCTGACATATTCTTTGCATCGCCAAGGTACCAAAGGGACAATGTGAGAGTCATAGCACTACTATTTCATTAAAATGCGACCTTGTTGATATGGCAAGGTCTCGTCAGTATATCCTCCTCACGTGAAATGCTTTGGTATTTTTCTTAGTGTTGTGTCTACCTCTTAATTTTCTTTACATGCAGGTGCCTATGGCCTGAAGCCTGAAATAAATGATGTTACCAAAGTCATCGAAGATTTTTCATTGAAAAAGCTTCTTGATGGCACTTATGAGTGTCCTTCTTTGGGCAAAGACAAGATGAAGAAATTGGAGAATACTAACGACACTTTGCTGAGTGTGGTCAGAAATGTTTGGTCCATTCTACCAACGAAGAGGCCTGTTCAATTGCAAACCTCTGCTGAATTAGACACTTGTCTCAGCAGAACTTTGAGTTCACCACGTAGCTCCATCTCTGCTACACTAAATGGTGAAAACATTGACAAAGTAAATGCCCTGGATGGAGATCTATCCTCATCTTCCAAGGTGGATTTCTTTATTCAACAATTCGAAGTTCCATATATATTCTGATTTGACCTGTAAGCAAGTGCTAACGTGACATTGATGGTTTTATTGTTTTCCCAGGATCATTCTGTCAATTATGAAATTCCGTCTACTCCACTTAGTTTTCCATTATGTGACGCTAGTGATGTATTGAAAAGATTAGGCCTTCCTCCGCCAAAAGATTTAGACTCTCTGCTCCAAGATGCATCAAAACCTTCTCAGAACTCTAAGAACAACTCGGACCAGCAGCGTGCAGCTAAACAACTACCGCCTCGTGGTGTATTGCCACATTTCCCTTGGTCACAGGCTTTTAATGGGAGCTCTAGAACCAACTCAGAAGCAGCAAAGCTTCTAACCGGCAAGACACTTTGTCAAGGACGATGGCTAAGAATAGCAGACACTACTATGAATTCTCCACAGAGTATGAGCATTAATTTCGCAGATCTGAAATCACTCACTTTCAACCAAAGCTTAGTCTCTCCACCACAGAAGCAGACTATTACTGGAACTAAGACATCTCAGACTCTTGTCGTTAACACCACTTCGTGCCAGTGCACAGGAGCATCTGCTTCTACCTTTCAAAAAGCTTCCTTTGTTCCTACAGGTAAGAATCTGTTATCTTCTTTTCCCCCCTTTTAATACTCTTAACTAAAAGTATATAATATCAATTTATCGCACATCAAATGCAGAACCAGAGGGATCCCGAGATGTTCAAGACGATGGTATGTTTTCACAAATGCTATTAATCAATTTCTCATCACCTCAAATTTTATCAAAGATCCTCTTCTGATGATGATGGTATGTTGTGTGCAGCTCTTTCCTGTCCACAGTTATTAGCTGCTGCTCAAACACTTTGTGACATTGCAGTTCAATCTGGAAACGACAATAACCCAAACGGAATCCTCAGATGGCCAAAGAAACTGTCTCAGAAATCCATGAAAGCCCGGAAATCCAAACCAATCGAAAAGCCCCTCGAGAGGCATGGGACAACTGTATCTTCCTTAGATCTTAACTCAAGCAGCAACAACAATAACAAGAACCACGTGAGGAAAGAATCAGCAGCAGAGCATAATCATCATCATCATCATCATCCTTCAAAGAGACTGAAACTATCAACAATGGAGAACAAGAAAGGATCATTCCCAAGCCCATCATCATCCGCAATAGAATCAGATAGAAAACATTCATCCTCAAACAAGTTCAAGAATCACTCCCGATTGATGCCGCCGCCTCCACCACCAACGAGAACATTCCAAAAAGCATCCACTTATCCTCAGAAAACACGGAAATTTCCAGGAACCGGTTGAAAATAAGCGTGGTGTATCCATATAAACCAATCTTGTTTACTCAAAAAACCGATCTGGTTTTACAAGGAGACAAAAACGGCGTCGGAGGAATCGTCTGTAAATATGAATGGTATCATGGTGTAAGGTAAGTTCTTCTCTATGTGCACAGTTTAGGTGCAGAAGACTATATATATATATGTATTGCCATTCAATGTTGTAACGTTTTTTTGTTCGGTTGTAGTTTTAGCCACACAGTTCTTGTTAGCTCTGTTGTGTTTTAAGAATTTTTAATTCTACGAGGTTAATGATAAAATTCCCAACTTCAATGTCTTTGTATATTGATGTACCAGCTCCATAAAATGTGTGTTCCTGTATCAAGTTTGAACCGAACCGGATCACTTTAGCTTCCTGTGCTCAAGTTTTGTTCCATAAATTTAAGAAATCACTAGTATACTTGATATACTATATCTGAACAAATTAGAATTATTTCCGTTTCACAAATGGTTTTTATCTTTGAGTATAAAATTAAAATTTTCATTATTTGTAGTCACAGAAAATATATAAAAAAAAAACTATATTTATTTTGAAACATAAAATACATTACATTTGTGGGTACAATCACCTCTGAAACATTCACTATACTATTAAGAAGTATGCGTGCACCAATTTTATTGTTCAAATATTGATGAGCTAAATGGAAATTGTCAGCGTATTTTTTTCTATATTGGAATTTTATTAGATATCATATCAATATAAAATTTGGAAGAATTGTTTGTCTTATTATTAGTCTCCACCACCATTATTGGTCACAAAATCACACTACGCGTACGCCTAAGATTCTCATGAATTTAAAGTGCTTTCTAAGTTTTACCACTAAAAATTGAAGAAACAAAAAAAAAATTGACTTGCTCGCAGAATAGTTGGCTCTTAAATCAGGGACTCTAATCCTATAATTATACTATATCTCATATTCCAATACATTGGACCTTTCTCTCTCGTTTAAGGATCTGCATTTTAACAATGTTTTAAGTTCAAGATCTCTCAATCTAGCAGCTAATGCTCTGCGAAGACTGCTCTAACTCTACTTTGTAGCTATCCTTTAATTAATGGTTGTATTATAACCGGAATTTTCTTTGTCTGCCATGCACACTACAATATATTTTTTTACATTCTTAGGATGTAATTTTATATGAATATATTGTGTATCAATCAATTTATTGTGATTACGTGTTTGATTGATCCATCCTAGAATTGAAAAACTAACTAAAGTTCGGACTTTTTTTATATTACAACTGTAAACATGATTGTCCACAATAGATGTTTAAAACGATTACGATTTATATGTGTTTTTTTGTTGTTGATTTTCTCGTGGTCTACAAATTTCGGAGATTAATTTGATTTCGACTTAAAAATTTTAAATATAGGAAAACAAATGTGTCATGAGTTCACTGCTTTTAGTTTTTATCATACAGCCAAACCAATGAATGCCTCACCGTCCACACTTGAAATTATTTGCAAACTTTTTTCCAAATTTTCAGGCTTAACGTACGTAAGCCGCGTTACAAATAATTCTTTCTTTTTTTGGTCACCAAGAAAGTTTTTTGTTTGTTAAGAATGTAAATGCACACACCACACATGTCACATGCGTAATGTGATTGAGTATAAAATTCATTATTATAACCTAAAGATAATATATTAAATTTGGAAAGCCATCATGAAGTCGGTTTTAATTCAAACTTCATTCGCTTATGTATGTGGTGTCACACCGATCACGATCGGTTAGTTTGTATTTCTAAGGTGTTCTGTTATTAAATACTTTTAAAACTTGATCCTACTTCAAATGTCAAATATTAAGCAACTACAATAACTGGTGACAAAAAGAAAAGAAAAAAGAAGATTAAATTTAGAAGAAAGAAATAGTAAAATAGTAAGATGACATTGATTCATTCTCTTCTGTGTACAAGAAGTGGTTGGGTCATTGACTTGGAGTTGGAAGCTATATGGTGGGCCCATTCCTCTCACTGTATTGGGCTTCAATCACGTTATTTTCTTCTAGAAGCCCAAAATTTTGTGTAATATGCATGAACGTAAAATATTATGAGTTCAAAACGAAATAAACTATCACATATGACATATGTACATGGACTTGGAGACAAAAGTAAACTATGAACAAGACAATTATTAATTGTTTTTATCCGCTTGACCTAGAATATTTTCCTTATATGTACGATAAGTAAAAAGGTTTCCATAAACTTAAGTAAATAACCATTTAACTAATATAAATGTTACAGTGATATATGATTTTTTTGTGTGGGAACAAAAGAGAAAACAACAAAAAATTTAAAGTTAATCCATCATTCCAAAACGCTTGGTTTAATCAATAAGTAAACTAATTATTGTAATTAACAGTCATGGAAAGCAAAAGATGTGTCAAATTTGAAAACCTTATAAAAAAGTCAAGCAGGTGGGCTAACTTCCCTTAGATTTTCTAATCTACAGTTAAGAGAAGATGTTGTTATACATTAATCTAATTATTTTCCTACAGTGATGTTCAAAAAGCTATACATACACATTCATAAAATGATTCATTTTGAAAAAAGGGTTGGTAGAATATTCGTATCACATTCTTATTCTTCAAGAATAACTTAAGGGACAAGTTTCATTCGTTAAGAAATTTATAAAAGTTGCAGAAGATGGTGAGAACAAAATTCTAAAATTATATATACGTAACCAGTGAGTTATGTATGTTGTGTACTGTGACACTGTGTGCTGTGTATACACTAATACAAACTTTTCTATTAAACGAGTTAGTTAAAAAACATCTGACTTTTGTTCATCCGTATAAAAATATACAAGAACTTTTAGCGAAAACATTAACAATATAAATGTTTCGTCAAATTGAAATTGATGTCGCAATTAGGTGTAGCGTGCAAAAAACATAGGTTTTATATAAAAATGAGATTAGTTACGTTTGAAAACGTTTCTATATCTCTGTAAATATATAACAACTAGAACCAAGCTTGACTTTTACATCAGATTCATTTGACAATATCTTAAAAACATTAAGAATATCAACTGACATTAATTTTCTTTTATCATTTTCTAGTTGGTTAACGTTTTCAAACGTTAAATAAATAGATCATGCATGATTTTCAGATGTCAAAACATGATGAATTATATATATATATATATATAAATTATACGTATTATAGTTTGATAGTAGAAAATATAATAATACTTTATCATCATATGTAGTATAGTAATAGTCTTATTTTTTCCGTTCTTTACTATTTTTTTCTCAACTTACGGTAAGATCAAAAAGTAAATCATAAAGATTAGTTTACTATGGCCATATCAGATATGTCTCGTCCATATTACCAAAGCGTTTGAGATTAGATTAAATAGTACTCACGGTAACGGTAGTATGCTATAAAATAAGAATAGTTTTATTTTCTTGAAGAAAATAAATTTGATATCAAATAGGGTCGAACGCAACATCATAATGGAATGATTTTCAAATTATCATGTGTGTTTCAATTCAACAATCAACAAATATATGTATAGATATATATATAAGCAATTCCCAGATACCAACCAAATGAAAGGAGACAAAATTCCTTAAGAAAACATCTAAAAAAGAAACTAATTAATTAAACATTACTTGGATTAATCGATATTTCGTTTCGAAGTTTTAGAATGTTTAATTAATATGTCTATTAGTTTGTTGGTAAGTCGCAATCTTAACACATAGATTCAATTCATGGCATGTTTAACCAATTCTCTCTAGCTACTAACATACGTACGTATAAAGAAAACAAGATACTAATATATAATATAGGTATTTAGATGTGAAAAATATATTTATACAGTCTAAAATTGAATTGAAATCTCTATTAAAAATAAATCCCTATAACCACTCACAATATAAATGGTTCATATACGAGTTTAGTTATTATTTTTTAATAACTAAACAGCTAGACATTTAACCGAACCCATACTAGCTAGTTTCTGAAAGTTGTAAAAATTGAATATTTTTGTCATTTAAAATGTTAACAATGTAAGAAAAAACCACAACGTTTCACTCGAATTTAATCATCGTTAAATATTTTTAAAATATATAAATATTTACCCATTTGAATAAGTATTTTTTGAGTAAACATATATACTATTTTCAACAACTCAAGCGTGTCGGAAGTGAATATCTGAATATCCAACCCGCAATACAAGATTATGATGGACGACCCAAGAATTATTGACAAGTAACATTTTTAATTTATTAGTGTTTAGTTTACTGAAAACAAAATGCTATTAACAAATTTGATTTGTTCTTCTTAAAAATAAATTGTTTTCTTCTTAAAAATAAATTGTTTTCAAAATGTACGAAAATATTTATTGGCGTGGACTCAAGTCAATCACACTGTTGCATCCACCACAAATTTCATCTAAAGTTGTATTCAAAGTCGTCCTTATTATTTTTCTCTCATCAGTTAGGATAAAACGCGTCTGACGAGAAAAGAAAAAAAGTAGACTTGTAGAGACACCACAATCACTCAGATTTAAAATATTCCTTTGGTATTAATTACTTGAAATAACATATCCGAATTGTTGCTATTCTTTACATGTTATCAGAACATAATAGATTTGTTCGTTTAGAATGATAAAACGAATATTCATTAAGGTTTGTCGATGATTTTCTATCCTGATCTTCCTAAATGATTTTGATCCGTTTATTAACTACAGTAAAACTTCAATAAATTAATAATTTTTTGGTCCCAAATTATTTTGAACAAAATATCTTTCTATAAATTAATAAATTTGATAAATCAATAAAATATTAAAAATACATTGATTTCAATATTCCTAAATTATAGAAATTTTACTCTATATCAACTTAAAAAATGTACATCAGGGTATTACTCTACAAGAAAGCAGTTTGTACTTTGAAGTGCTTATTACTAGTTTTGTCTGGTTTCATTCTAGTTAACGCGAACACACAAATGTTGTACTAATTTGCCTTATTAGATAAGAAATTCAAAATAATAACGCCATGTCAAGTGAAACTATACACAAACTATATACTTTTGTTTTAAATCATTTTTATTTTTTTATTGAAGAGTAAACTACTTTAAGTGGAATGTTTGGTTAAATATAGTACGTGGGAAAGAAATAATAATAATAATTGTAATTTACCATTAGTAAATAAACTTCTGAAAGCACCGTCAACTTTTTTTTTAAAATATATCCGTCCGTCAACTTTAATCCCGGTCTGGTTGGATCCTCCTTCCTCCATCGTCTTTTATCTCCGTCAACGTTATCTCTCATTCATAAGTCTTTTAACTTCTCTTCTTCACCTTTCTCTCTATAAATCACATCTTTCAATGGCTTTTTCCACTGAGCCACCACCACGACGCGTTTAATATCTCTCTCTCTCTCTCTCCCTCCCTCAAAAAGATTCCACTCACCTATACATATATATATTCTATGCTACGTGTATCTTCGCCGGCAAAGACCTGATCTAATCTCGTTTTCTGGATCTATCCAATGAGACCCGATCGCCGTCGATGGTCGTTTGATTCCGTTTCCGCCGGGAGAACCGCCGTAGGAAGTGCATCTACTTCACCAGGAACTGAATATTCCAACGGTGAAGAGTTCGTTGAAGTCACAATCGATCTTCAAGACGATGACACAATCGTTCTTCGTAGCGTTGAGCCAGCAACAACGTCAAATATTAATGTCGATATCTCCGATGAAACAATATTAACAACTTCAACAACTCCGGTTTCGATTTCGAGATCTCCGACCATGAAACGTACTTCATCTAATCGGCTCCGACAATTCTCACAAGAACTTAAAGCTGAAGCAGTTGCTAAAGCTAAACAGTTATCGCAAGAATTGAAACGATTCTCTTGGTCTCGTTCTTTCTCCGGTACTTTAACCCAAACCGGTGGTAGTGGTGGTGTTGGTTTAGTTAACTCGGCTTTAGAAGCAAGAGCGTTACGGAAACAACGAGCTCAGTTAGATCGGACTCGGTCTAGTGCTCAAAGAGCTCTTCGTGGTTTAAGATTTATTAGTACTAAGAATAAAAACGTTGATGGTTGGAATGATGTTCAATCTAATTTCGAAAAACTTTCTAAAAATGGTTACATCTATCGTTCCGATTTCGCTCATTGCATAGGTTTGATTTTTTTTCGATTTTTTTTCGTCTATTATATCATTATTATTGGAAATATCTGATCTAATCGTATTATGAATCCAGGAATGAAAGATTCGAAAGAATTTGCACTTGAACTGTTTGATGCATTGAGTAGGAGAAGAAGATTAAAGGTTGAGAAAATTAATCATGATGAGCTTTATGAGTATTGGTCTCAAATCAATGACGAAAGCTTTGATTCACGTCTTCAGATCTTCTTCGACATGTACGTTACAAAAAAAAAGTTTACTTAATGATTAATAATTAGTTACTTCTAATTATTTTATTAATCATCATTATCCCAAAAAGTTTACTATAAACGATCCCATAATTTCAGCGTTTACAGATCAGTCTTCTTAATTAGGATTTATAAACAGTGTTCTAATTAATGGTAATTTGCATGTCTGCGGAATTATTGTTCCTGACGATGCGTATGATAAACTTTTTTTCTAGTATAAACCTTTGACTTTAATGGAGATGATTAATAATTAATACTATAAATTCTATTAATCCCTTTTTTTTTTTGCCGGAAATTACAGAGTTGACAAAAATGAAGATGGGAGAATTACAGAAGAGGAAGTCAAGGAGGTAAGTAATTAAATGCTGTCTAATTCCTTTTTCTTTTTTTTTTGCTAATAACAAAGTTTCCTAAATTAAACAAATATATATATATATATATATATTCGTAGTATGATTTAAAAAATACTGAAAGTTAGGCGGGGATTTGGTCACCTTAAATCTCATGAAATGCTGATACACTAACCACTCCATTTAAATATAAAATTTTATAAGAACCAAATTGCGAATTTTCGTGTCCTTGATATTTTACCCATGTTCGTTAGATTCTTATCTGTAAACTAAGATGGCATATATGTTATTTTTAATTGGTTTTGACTAATATAAACTTGTTTAATATATCTAATGACGGTGACACAATATACAATAGAGATGGCTCACTTAACATTATGAATTATCTTTATCCTAATGTTTTTTTTTTGTTTTGAAAAAATGAAAACTGATTTTGTAGATAATAATGTTGAGTGCATCTGCAAATAAGTTATCAAGATTAAAGGAACAAGCAGAGGAATATGCAGCTTTGATTATGGAAGAGTTAGATCCTGAAAGACTTGGCTACATAGAGGTTGGTCTAATACACTGTATCTTTTAAAAAATGCTATATAAAATTTTTGAATTTGAATTTCCATTTTCCACCATATCACATGTTTTGTTTCCGTGCTTGCATGATGTGAATATTATATTGCATAATATTTTCAATACTTTCATTTCACAAACGGAATAAAGTATGCTAAACCGCCGCCCATATATAGAATTTAATAGTTATTCTTTTGTATAAATGACCTCACAGGTTATAACAACAAAAGAAAGAAAAAAAAACAATTTTACTCACATTAAATTCGTACCTGTTTTGCTTCCTTTTTTTTTACTCTTTCTCTCATTTTCTTGACACCTAGAATCGTTTTGTCTATTAAAAAGTATAGATTCTTCTAATTCAGTAGCTCAAATAATATAGTATTAGCTTCTTGTTTTCTAAATCACTAACTTAAATGGTAGGTGTAGTTGTTAAGTTAAACTATTCCAATTTACTAATTAAGGTAGAAGAAAATAAAGAGTAAAAAAAAAAACATGTGACTGCCATATAGCATTGTATGATTATGATTCATTAAGGCAAATATTTCATTTCATATATAGATTTTAATGCTATTTTTTGTTTTTCTTGTGTAGCTTTGGCAACTAGAGACTCTACTTCTACAAAAAGATACATACCTAAATTATAGTCAAGCATTGAGCTACACAAGCCAAGCATTGAGCCAAAATCTTCAAGGGTTAAGAAAAAAGAGTCGAATATATCGAATGAGCTCGGATTGTATCTATTACATGCAAGAGAATTGGAAAAGGATATGGGTTTTGTCCTTATGGATCATGATCATGATTGGATTATTCTTGTGGAAGTTCTTTCAATACAAGCAAAAAGATGCATTTCATGTGATGGGTTATTGTTTACTAACAGCAAAAGGAGCAGCTGAAACACTAAAATTCAACATGGCTCTTATACTTTTTCCAGTTTGCAGAAACACAATCACTTGGCTCAGATCCACAAGGCTCTCTTGCTTTGTTCCGTTTGATGATAATATCAACTTCCACAAGGTTAGTGAACTTACTAAACACCTTGAGAATATAAACTTTTTTCCTTTTCTTTTTTTTTACTTTTTAGCAATTTTTGGGGTCCCATAAGAACTTTCTTTTCGTGATAGAAGTCAAAACAAATACTAATTAGATACAAAATCCTCTTCGAAGCAATGTGCTGTCCAAAAAAAAAAAGCTGAGATGTGGGGCTCATATTCTTTGTGCACGCACTGGAAATTGACAACTAAAAAGCTATTTCATTTTCTCCTTCTTTTTTTTTCAATTTCTTTCATTGTTGTCAAAAAAGAAAACGGATTAAGAGTCTAGCATGTGAAATTTTTTGTTCGGTTTAGGAAAGTTTTATACCAAATTAGCAGTGATTTTTTTAGTTCAGTTTGAAAAACCAAACCTCATAAACAGTTGTTTATTAATATTGGAAAATTGTATACCTAATTATAATAAATTTTCTGTTCAGTTTGGAAAAAAAAAAGAAATCAGTTCGATTTTTATTTGTTTTGGTTGTGTGTTGCACAAACATAACTTTATTTACAACTTTTATACTCTTTCCGTTAATTTTAAAATTAAGTGATATTTTAGAGTTAATTTTTGTTTTAGATTAAGTGTCGGTTTGCATTTCCAATGCAGACACATATTTTTAAGCAGGAGTATTTAATTGTCGTTCTAGTTAGTAAATATAATTAAAAACGAATTACTATATAAACAAATTAAAATTTTAATCAATTGTAGTGGTTTGGTTGTATAAATTTCGGTTTGGTTTTGCTTTTAGAAATGTCCACAAATAAAAGTGAAGGTAGTTAGTTGTAGTGGAAAAAAAAAAAACTTAATCGATCCTTTTCACTTTCATAAGCTAAAAAAACAAGAAGCTTATGCTCAATCACTCATTAAACTATGTTTGATGGCTCACTTCTCTTTTTATTATGTGCAGACAATTGCAGGAGCCATTGTAGTAGCTGTGATCCTTCATGTTGGTGACCATATTGTTTGTGACTTCCCAAGAATTGTTAGAGCCACTGAATACGATTACAATCGCTATCTGTTTCATTATTTCCAAACAAAACAGCCAACATACTTCGACCTAGTTAAAGGACCTGAAGGAATCACTGGGATTTTAATGATCATTCTAATGATTATTTCATTCACATTAGCAACAAGATGGTTTCGTCGTAACCTTGTCAAGCTTCCTAAACCATTTGATCGACTTACTGGTTTTAATGCCTTTTGGTATTCACATCATTTGTTCGTCATTGTCTATATCTTGCTTATCCTTCATGGTCTCTTCCTCTATTTCGCCAAGCCTTGGTATGTTCATACGGTAAGTCTCAATGATTCTTAGCTCATTGATTGTTCACAAAATATAATCTTGATTTGATTTTGATTTTGAGATGTTTGTTTCTGCAGACATGGATGTATCTTTCAGTTCCAGTTTTACTCTATGGTGGAGAAAGAACACTTAGATATTTCCGTTCTGGTTCTTACTCGGTTCGACTTCTTAAGGTATGTTAAAAAAAAAAAAGAACAAAACAGAGGACTCTGTTTTCTTCCTTTTCTTACTTGGTTACTTGTATAACAAGAAACAAAAAAGCTAAACTTCTTAAAACTTTTCCTTTAGGTTGCTATATATCCTGGTAACGTTTTAACACTGCAAATGTCGAAACCATCTCAATTTCGTTACAAAAGTGGACAATACATGTTCGTTCAATGTCCTGCGGTTTCGCCATTCGAATGGTAAAAACTTATTCAAAAACTGTTTTTTGTTACTAATCAAATAATCTTTGTTACTAATTTTGCATTTTTGTTTTAGGCATCCATTCTCAATTACTTCAGCACCTGAAGATGATTATCTCAGCATTCATATTAGACAACTCGGAGATTGGACTCAAGAACTCAAAAGAGTATTCTCTGAAGTTTGTGAGCCACCGGTTGGAGGTAAAAGCGGACTTCTTAGAGCTGATGAAACAACAAAGACAAGGTAAACAAACACACAAAAACAAAACCAAACACTAATACTATAAACTCTAACCCAAAAGCTGATATGTTTAGTTAAATGTTGTTTCAGTTTGCCAAAGCTATTGATAGATGGACCATACGGTGCACCAGCACAAGACTATAGGAAATATGATGTTCTCTTATTAATTGGTCTTGGCATTGGTGCAACTCCATTTATAAGTATCTTGAAAGATTTGCTTAACAACATTGTTAAAATGGAAGAGCAAGCGGTAACAAAATCTTTACCTTTTTCTTTCTTGTCTCCCAAACAATTAACAAAATATGTGAGTTTTATAAATGTTTTTACATTTCCAGGATTCAATCTCGGATTTCAGTAGATCATCAGAGCATAGCACAGGAAGCAACAGTGAAAACAATAACACACCAAGACGAAAGAGAATACTAAAAACCACAAATGCTTATTTCTATTGGGTCACAAGAGAACAAGGCTCTTTTGATTGGTTCAAAGGTGTCATGAATGAAGTCGCAGAGCTTGACCAACGGGTAAAATAAAACTTTTACATTTCTTGAAAAAATCAAGATTTTCTCAAAGTTGACGAATCTTGAATTTTTTGTGTGGAATAGGGTGTGATAGAGATGCATAACTATTTGACAAGTGTGTATGAAGAAGGTGATGCTCGTTCAGCTCTCATTACAATGGTTCAAGCTCTTAATCATGCCAAGAATGGAGTCGACATTGTCTCTGGCACTAGTGTACGTTACTTTCTTCTTTTAAAACCAAAAAACGAAGTCGTGATTCTTTTGGTTTTCTAAAAACGGTCCCCAACTTCTCATTGTGGAAAAATGAACCCCCACAACTCAAAAACCTTTGAAAGATCTATAATTCTAATAAAAATCTTCATTTTTTCAGGTCAGAACACACTTTGCAAGACCCAATTGGAAGAAGGTTCTCTCTAAGCTAAGTTCCAAGCATTGCAATGCAAGAATAGGTAACAATCACTACCTCCATACATTTCCAATCTTCACAAAAAGTACACTTTCTAGATTCAATCAGTTTAGTCCCCACAATTTCGTTTCATTTTCATACTTTTATAGAAGGTTTCAGTCTCTATCAACAATCAAGATTTGGGTTTCGATCAAAATGATTCATAAACCTTTTTATTTTTATTGCAGGAGTGTTTTACTGCGGTGTACCGGTTTTAGCCAAAGAGCTTAACAAACTATGCAACACATTCAACCAAAAAGGTTCAACAAAGTTCGAGTTTCACAAGGAGCATTTCTAAAAAGACAACAAGGAAGAAACCTAAAGCCCCCTCTAGATTCTTTAATATCTCACATTTAGCCACACTTATAGTTATAGTATAAAAGCAATCCCTTCCCAATACATTTTAATTCAAAGTGATTAAACGTTAATACACTGTCAAAAGTGAGTGTGTTAACGTTTAACTCCACAAGTTCTAGGTCTATTATACACACCGAGGCATACGTGTAAATATACGAGACGAAGAATATAAGGGGGGAGTTTTATAGTAGCATATATAGTAAAACTTTTTTAAGTTATATATATATTAGGGCTATATATTTTATAGTTTCTTGTATAGAAAGCAAATGAGATTCTAGAAGAGAAGTGAGGTTTGGTGAGGGAAAGAGACACTTACCCGACGTCGTTTTCGGTTGTGGAGAAAGTGCAATACAGCTGCAGGCAAGAGAAACGATGGAAGCAGATAATGCGTTGATAAGGTCCATGTGATTCGGAAGAAGAGATTTTTTGGGAGGTTTTTTTTTCTTCTATTTTTAAAATATTTTTTTGCTGTTTAAAAATGTTAGTGGAGTCGGTGAAAGAGAGACTAGCTTCTAGAATATTTGGAGGATATGGAATAAGGAAATTATAATATTTTGTCATCATTATATTATAATTTATTGTAAGGTGTATAACTGTATATAGTTTAAATTTTTGATTGTTTCTCTTTGTCTCCTCTCTTTTAAATTCTTAAATCATCCTTTGCTGATCTCCTAGTAAAATCAATCATATACATAGGATAAAATATAAATGAATTAAGAGCTTACATAAAATAAAATAACACCTCTTTAATTTGTTCTGTGAAAATACCATTTCTATCTAAAAGTTGGAACATTTTTAACGGTTGAAATTTTTTTTTTTTTTTAAAAACAATTTTTAATGGGCCAAAATGTATATAATTTGTTAATGGACCAAATTGTCATAACTTCTGAGCCACTAGTTAAGACCACGTTTTTCAATCAAAAACATATAAGGCCCAGTGGATTTTATGGTCGGTCATATAAACCTATATGAGCTCAAATTATAAATAGGAAACTATACGAGTCCAATTAGATCAAAGCTCTTGTTAGGGTAAAATATCATATCGAGAAAAACATTTTTTTTTATCGAACAGAAGAGAAAACATGTATTCTGTCTTAGTTAACGAGAACCCAATTGTTTACCCGAAGAGAAAACGCCATGTTCGTACTGATCGGAACGATACCGATGAGTTCTCAGTAGAACCAATAGATCAACTCGAGGTTTTTGATCATATAAGAGACATCAAAGATCCAGAGTATCCTGAGCTTTCTTTAGAAGAGCTCAATGTTATTACAGAAGAATCAGTTGAATTTGATGATGAGAAGAGTTACGTTAGAATTACTTTTACTCCAACTCTTCCACATTGTAACATCCCAAACATTATTGGTCTTTGCATCTATGGAAAACTTGTACAATGCTTACCTCCTAGATTCAAGATTGATGTGAGAGTAGCACCAGGGAGTCATGTGAACGAGGCTGCAGTCAATAAAAAAACTAAGTGATAAAGAACGTATGATCGGAGGATTGGAGAATCCCTACTTGGTGGCTCTCTTCAATTAAATGCATTCAACTATGAAGTATATGATTTTAATCCATCTTATTTTGACATATTTTTCTAGGATTTATCTTTGTCTTAGTTTCTTGTTTCAATATCTTATGTGACATTAATTCAAAACAAGAGCATTGTAATCTTCACTCTGTTTTTTTCAACTTCAATCTCCCAACAAAAAACACTAAGCAGCCCATTAGGCCCGATCGTAGACAAATCCGATATAGCATAAGCCCACTGGTCCATTAATTATGGCCGAAATAAAGTTGGATTCATAGATACTTCTACTAGAATAGAAATAATTTCAAATAAAGTCGAGTTTTTACCAAAACAAATTTAAACGAAAAAGACTATAAAACCGAAACAATCAACGTGTCATACAAATTATGTTAATTTTAAACATATCGCTAGAAGTAGACTTAAAGATCATGATACATGTTGGTTGATCGATAAAATTATGACACATATTACACAAATTATGTTAATTTTATTTTTCTTAATCAAAAAAAAAAAATTTAATAATAAAATGGATAACTTTTAGTTTCTATTTTTCTAATATGTTCAATCTTTTCATTTCAATAAAATTTAAATATTTTTCTAAATTTAGATTTCTATATTATTATTATATTTAAGTTCTAGTAAATTTATCCATTTCAAAGAATTGCGAAGGATTTTGGTGAGTGAACGTGCCAGAAAAAAGGATATTTAGTTTGGAACCGATTACATATCTAAACCAGAAAATTTCATAAAAAAACCGAAGATCTTACTAGAAGAACTTATCGCCTAGATATGAGCGAAAACATAATCACCGGTTACCGAATTCGTTTTTTCATATCTCACACTATCCATGTGTATTCGGGTTTGATTCAGCTTTTTGAATTTTCGAATTTAGAGGCCTATATCTATTCGGGCATATGTAATTTTTTGTTTGGATATGTTTTTCTAAGTTTGAATAAGATTTTGGTACAAAAAATATCAAAAAATAAATAAATAAATTGGTGAAATTTTCACAAATATAACTATGATCTTTCAGATATTTTTTTGTTAATTTTGGGTATTTTAGTTATTTAAGTATAAAATAATTGATATTTTGGATATATAATTGTATTTCAAATATTTCGAATATCTATTTGGTTTTTGGTTTGATTCGGGTCAGCTCTTTCGGATATATGAGTGTAAGATCAATTCAGATTTTTATCAGGTTGGTATCTCTTTTTGGGTTGGATAATGTTTGGTTATTCGGATTTTAGGTATTTTGTCAAATCTTATTTTACACGATAATCGGAAAAAAAAAAAAAAAACTGTTAGACATCATATAGATTTTTAATATTTTAATATAGAAATTTAAATTAATTTATTTATATAAAAAATATTTGTAAAATAACTATCTTCTCGAACTAAACATTATTTTTATTTTTTCTCTAAAATAATTTAAAATATATTTTTAACAACAAATATTTAATTTAATGAATTTGCTTATATTTAATTTATTTTAAAAATAAGAAATTCCCATCGGGTGAGTCTAGTAAAGAATAAAATCGAAATAAAGTTGAATTTTCAACGAATTTTAATTTTGTACTTAATCAAAGACACCAGACCAGAAGAGAAACAAAGTCAAGTGGTATCCAAGGAAAAAACAAAACAAACCAATAACTTCTATTTATATATATTTTAGCTTTTCCAATCAATGAATGAAAGAAAAAACACTAAAAACCCAAATTCTAAAGGTTTCTGAACATGACTGAAAGAAATACTAAAAAGACAAATTCAAAAGAGAAAAAAAAACGATTGGTAGTTGAAAATTTGAAATATATAAAATCTTTGACGTTTTCTAAAAGAATATTCATCTCGTTTATATAAAAGGAAAAAAAAACAATTTAACCAAAAGAAAAGCACAAAATAAATGGAAGAAAAAATATCTGAAAACAAAAATCAAGGCCTCCGAAAAAGACTAATGAAAAGTCAAAATTTAAAACTTTTAAGGAAAAAAAAAAAACACCGCGTTAGATGACTCTAACTCAACGCGATTTCGCCACGTGTCCCTCACAAAAAATCCTCTTTTAACCGCCAAAAGAAACCACCCACACCTCCATCCCTTAACTCCTTATCTTTCTTCTTCTTCTTCTTCTTCTTTTGATCTCAACAACAAACAAAAATGGTGAAAGAAGATCGTATGACGTTAGCGCCGACGGAGATCTATGGCCGGAGCGACGAAGAACAAAACGAACCAAGAATCTGGCGTCGGAAAACAGAGCAACTTCCAGGAAACTGTCTCGTTTATTCCTTAACAATAATCGTCATCGTCTTCGCTGTTTCTCTCATCATCTCTCTGATTTTTCTGAGAATTTCAAAACCAGAGATCGAAATCAGATCAATATCTACTACAGATCTCCGATTCGGAAGCAATTCAACGAATTCTTACTTCAACGCGACGCTAGTAAGTGATATCTCGATTAGAAATTCGAATTTTGGAGCTTTTGAATTTGGGAGTAGTTCGTTAAGAGTTGTTTATGCTGATCATGGAGTTGTCGGAGAGACGATGATTGATGGGAGAAGAGTGGAGGCTCATAAGACGATTAGAATAACCGGTGTTGTGGTTGATATCGGTTCGTTTCGGTTATTGAATACGAGGGGTTTAGATTCGGATTTGAGATCAGGTTTTTTGGAATTGAGAAGTGTTGCTGAGATTAGAGGAAGGATTAAGGTTATGGGAAGAAGAAGATGGGAAGTTAGTGTTATGAGTTGTACCATGAGACTTAATTTAAGCGGTCGGTTTATTCAAAATGTGTTATGTGAATAGTAGCATTTGATTGGTTTTGTGATCCGGTTTAAGAAGAGTTCTTTGTGTTGGTGTCTTGTGCTTTTGCGATATTGTAATTTAATTGTCTTTTGTACATGGAGGAAAAGAAAAACGTTTTTGTAAGAATTTATGGGATGATATTTTTGTTTACGAGATTTAATGGGAATTTAGTTTGTTGTGGACTATAAAAGTTTAGAGCGTTAAGAAAATGAGAGAATTTAATAAGACTTTTCTCAATATTTAATACATTAATGGTGAGATAAATTGACTCAAGGCCAAACGTTTTGACTCATTCATGCCCATACACATCACGTTGACGTACATACGTGAACATCCAATAATTAATTAATGTGTATATGATATGTCTGCAATTTTTCCGGTTTAATTAGTAAATTTGTCAATAAATCGGATTTGGGATATTGTTCATTTGTCAATAAATCGAAGTAGAAGCTTCACACTTTACAAAAGCGGGTTGGTTCAATTTGGTTTAGCATTTCTGGTTTGTTATGGGCCTAGATGGACTAAATTTGGCTTCGGTTGGGTTTGTCATGAAATACGGTTCAGAGATGATTTATTTTATTTGTTGAAAATAGCTATATTTGGGCTTGGGCGTTTTTGTCAATTAAGCCCATAATATTTGAAGAATCTCACCTAGACTATTTTTTTTTTTTTGATAAGTCACCTATAGACTAATTTATTCATCGTTTTTTCTTCCGCATCGTTTTTACTTATCTGCAATACTTTAATCTGATTTTATAACACTAAAGATAGTGGAATATCCTATTTTCGAATTACAGTTTCAAACTTTCAAACTTTCAAACGTACATAATTTATTTTGTCTACAAGCATTGACTAACCTTGATGAAATAATAACCATGCATTTTGTAACCCGTGTGCATACATACGCATAGATAACTTTATAACTGAAGAATTTTTCAACCGGAGCTAAATTATTGTGAATTACTGATGTGAAGTCCACTTTTGTCTTATTTTGTATACCTTTACTTACGTTACGGGAACTTGAAATTTATGGATTCGTTTTCTTCCTTGTGCTGTTGTACACTTGTACTACACTACTACACATACGAACAAAAAGAAAAAAACAGGGAGAAAAAGTAAATTTGATTTTTTTCACTGTTTGTCTCAACTTTCACCATCTCGCTTACCAATAAAGCGCGAATCTCTTTCCGTCATTCCAAATTACCAATATACCCATTAACACAATAACAAACTTAACTAATTATTAACTAAAATAAACTCAAGCTAAACGACATAGTTAGTATCTTTTGAAATTGTTTTTTTCAATAATTTCAAATATATATATTCGTGAATACCATACCTATAATCTATGTTATAAGAATGAAAAACACCGATTTTCTATTTTCATGTTAACAATCAATTCCATAAGAACTAGTCGTATGACGTGTGAATATCCCAAGTTATTGACTCTTATCATAAAAATGACAAAAGAAGAAGAAGATGTCTATTTTTCTTCTACATAGCTTTATGTTCCAATTTTTCAATAGTCATCATAACTACATGACCAAACATAACATTTACCGCTACAATTCTGACCAAAATAAGCTAGAAAAATATTTACAATAATACTAATCCATAATTACTACAAGTGTTAATGCGAGAAAATCAAAACCCGTTGAGATTCTCTTTAAACGAAAAAAGATACGATTTTTTTTTCTTTCTCATTTCTCGTAAGAGGAAGAAGGATCACTCACAGATCTTGGTAACACCGACGGATCTTTATCTGAAAATATTCAAAAAAAATAACAAACAAAGAAAAATAAAATTTAATTTAATGAAATTTAGAAGGAGAAGAAATGTTAAGAGAAAATGTTAATGGAGATTAAGTTAATATAATTTACCTCTTGATGAATTGAAAGATCTTTTGCAGTGTAAAATGGCGCTTTGAATACTGTCTTGTTCTTGTAGAAGCGAGTCGTCGCGTCTCCTTGACTCAGACGTAGACGTAACAGTCGCCGCCGTAGACGACGGTGGAGTAGCCGTTGAAGATGACGATCTGCTTTTTCCGAGGTGTTTTTTCACTACTTTAAGACCAGCTGGAATGTTGATGTTGATATTCCCCGGTTTATGAGTCTTCGTCGCCGGCGATTCTGTTTTCCCCGCCATGGATCTCGCTGAAGAAGCGGAGGAGCCGATGGTTAATTGACCGGAGTGACGTAATTTCTCTCCGTAACGACGTGAAACTCGGATGTAAAGCGGTTTTACTTTCTTCAGATACTTTTGCATCATCACGAAGCGTTTCTCATCTGAAACGACAGATTCGTTGCCGTTTTGCTTCTTCACTGAAGAAGACGAGGAGGAAGAAGAAGACGACGATGAGTTCTTCGAACTGTTTTCTCTAGTGAATAGAGAAATTATCGGAACGTTTTCAACTTTTAAATTAACTGTCACCGTACTTTTCTGTTGCGACTGTGATTCCGGCGAGTGTGACGGCGGAGGAGAATTTGGCTTATTGAAGTCAGCAGATCCGAAATTAGTTTCCGATTTCGCTTGTATGAGCTTCGATTTCTTCATTCCGAGCATGAATACACGAAGCTTAGTGGCGGATTTCAAAATCGACGCCGATAACTGTGCCGCCGGTGCTTTGACGGAACAGTTCTGTTCTGTGCCGGTAGACGATGAAGACGGAGGTTCAGCTTCCTCTTCTTCCTCAATCGTTCCCTTGAAGAAAACATCATCGGAAGGAGAGAAATCAATGTCTGGATCTACTCGATCTTCTCCACCGGAACAAGACGAAAGCGTGAATTTGTACTCACAACCACCGTCCGTACAATCGGAATCTCCTTCTCCTCTTCTTCCTCCATCTTCATCTTCATCTTCTTCAGCTGGAAGAGCAAATTCAAGGTCGAAGAACGGTCCTTCATCGTTGTCGTCGGCTTCTTCGTCTTCAGTTTCCGTAACAGAGGTGACAATGGTGGTGGTTCCGGTGGATTCGCCGGCGGAGTAACGGCAAGAAGAATCGGAGTATTGAGGAAGGAAACTAACACTACCATTGGTTTTCCAGTAGTTAAGGAGACTGAAAGCTTCCATGGTTGGGAAAGCCAGAATACTCACTCTTTCCCAAAACGCTGCGTTTTAAAAGCTTTGAAGGTTTTCTCTTCAAAGTCTCCTTTTTAGAGAGCTTGGAAGAGAAGAGTGAATGCTATAAATATAAAAAGTTGTCACTAAAATAAATATGATGCTTTTACTTACATTTTCATAAAAATGGTAACAGTTGTGACCCAAAAAAAGAAGAAGAGAAAACTTCAAAACACTATCTTAATTCACATGGCAAGTTTTTATTGTCCTTAATGACTTTCGGTTACACTACACAGTTCATAAGTTTCCACATAGTAGTTTACTTACATGTGTGTTTTACTAATTAGTAATTACTAGTCAATGAAAATGGAAAAATTCAATTCCTTATACAGTTATTAGTTACTATATACTTATTGAGAAATAGTTCGAGTATGTTTAAGTCAAAGATTTTGGGTTCTAGTTCTGGAGATATTAACAGAGATTAGTTCTTTTTTTTTATTAATTTTTTGTTTCTTTGAACGAGGTTGGTTCGAGTAAGGTTAGAAACTTTTTGGTTCATAAAAAATCTCAATTTATACTCAGAATGAATTAAAAAGTAATGTTACAATCCAATTTGGGGTTTTCAAACAAAGCTTTGCATGAATGTAAGGGGAACACAAAACAAAAAATATCACAATGAAATAAAGAAGCTTTGGATGCTGTTTTTAATATTTATTGAAAAAACGAATTCATTCACAATAAAACAAAATTTATTGTTCCATAAATATTGTCATTCATTTTGTATTTTCCTTGTTTTACAAAGAATGCAGAGCCAAAAGAGATGAGTAAGAAAAAAACGTGGCAAAGAGTTGCGAATGCTAAGCGAGGGAGCAGGTCAGTCACGTGACTTTCAGCATGGGACAGTCAGACCAAAAGGTCAGAGATCATTAAAGTATATATACGTACTTTTTTATTTTCTACTTCATCTTCATAGTACACATCCATTATTTATTTAAATAAGAGTAATACTTTTTTCTTCAGTACTTTGCATGAACAAAAAAAAAATCTTGCATTTGAAACAAAATTTTAATTTTTTTTGATAAAGAAATTTGAAAAAATGAGAGCTTGATTAAAATTGACAAAAATTGCAACACTAACAGAAGTTACAAGAATAAAGAAAGTTATCTAACACTAAAAGTTGGTTTATGAATAATTGTGAAAAAATTCTGTATTTATTTCTTTCATTTGTTCTGTCTGTTATATTTATTTAGCAATGCATATTCTGCAGCTAGTTGTTGTTGCACCAAAATAAAAATAAAAAACTGCAGCTTGTTTAGTTTAAGTTTACGAGATCGTGTTCCATATACCTATAATTAATTCTATTGATTAATAGAAATCGACAAAATCGATGGTGTCTCCAAACAATTATTTAAAAAATTAACTTGCTCTGAAAGAATCTGGAAATTTTTTAATATATTTACTACTTGTAACACAATATTTGTAAAGTTTTAGTTCCAAGACGTATTATTAATAACATCATCATTTTGGCAAAATATTTTAGACCGTCAGATTCACTGGATGTGGACCAAAAAATTCCATTATCACCCTTCTTGATTGGGCCTCAAGTTTCCAAAAGCAGTAAAAGATGATGGGCCCTTACACTATGTATGTGTACGTAAGTAGTACGTGATTTCGTATGATTTCATCCATACTGCATTATTTAAATTTGATGTAAATTAATCTATTTAGTCGAACGTTAATTGTATGTTTCATTAATATACAGAGATTGGTTTTTAAATAAGTTAATGGGACACATTCTTCAAAAAAATCTTTTTTTTCCTCATTCGCTTTATAAAATCAAAAGGACAAAGCACTTTTAAAAGCAAGTCAAAGAAGCTATACTCTTGTTGTTTGATAGGCTTCCTGAAATTTAGCTTTAGTGGATTTCCTCCAAAATATAAAGTAGTCGTTAAATTTTTTTTAATTTAGTTTGATATATGAATGTTTGATAGTATTAAGCTAATATAGCATGTTCGCCTAACCAAGTGGTGATATCCTAATAGTTTGAAGTTGGATACGTATCTTTGAGATCCGGATTATATTCTATTTGGTCATCTAACCCATAACAAAACTGTGCGAATTTAGAAAATTGTGTAGAAAAACACAATTGGATAACATTTATAGTACTGGTGCATATATTAATATAACAATATCTCAAATATTAATACGTATTTCTTTCCAATTAATATTAACAATTAGAAATTCATTACATTGATAGTTCAAATTAGAGAAAAAATGTTTACAAACGTAGATTTAAAAAATAAAAATCTAAAGGTTCGTACGAAACAGTCGATTTGTTTATTACACAAATGCATAATTTTTTTAAACCACAAAAAATGAACTTTGAAATAAAATACTATATGATGTAAATTCAATCGATAAATAAAATAATATTTTCTTAGTTTGTAAGAATAAATTGTTAGGTGGTATAACGTTTATTTTCGTAAGTTTCTTTAGGTATGTAGGTTTTAAATTTAGAAAAAGTATGAATAAATAAAAGTATAAAACTATAAACATTTTTTAAATTAAGTCGTTAGGGAAAAACATTTTAAGTGAATTGAAATGACAAGTATCAAAATTTTGACTCCAACTATTATTAGTCAAAGAAAAACGCTTCATTGCAGCTATCTAGGTTTCCTCCTACTCAATGATTAAGCTAATTCTGTATTTTAATTGCATGTTGATCTCAAATCATTTCAGATAGTTATATATACTATTAGGTCTAAACATAAACTTTCTTTATCCTGTTGATCACGAAAAGAATATTACGACCCTAAGAGAATCTGATCTTGTCGGCCTAATTGTAATTTTGGCATGATGCAGCAATAGTTAGCCTTAGGCCTATAGATTTGATTTGGCTAGGTTAGTAGCTAAAATACCTTTTTTTTTCTTAAACTCGAATGCGCGTATTATATCGTTTCAAATGAATTAACTTTGGTCTGAAAACGTATATTTAAATGCACAGTGAATTAGAAAAATCGAAAGAAAAATAAGACAATGTGATTCGACCAATAATCACAATTAGATTTTGTCTTATATGACTAGAATAAATTAATATGAGTATAAGATTCATAAACTATCAAATTATAGCAGCAACAGAATAAATAACATGTTTCTTGTCACTTATGGTTAGTGAACAAATTAATATAGTTGTGTACAGATATTATTCAGTACTTTGATTTGTTTTTTGTTTTTAATTTCAGCAATGTAGTAGATTAATTAAAACAATATACTAATATTCGTATCTAGGCTTATGTTACCAGACATTTTGGGGATTAGTAGCTGATGGGGCCAAACATACAGTAGCTAAATTATAAACGGGCTTTGATCGGCCCATATAAATTAAAAAATCAAAGCCCGACTACGATCGTTATCCAAAAGTATGCTACGACGTCGTATCCAAGCCTATAACTCTCTTCACGACCACGTGTTAACATTCAACGCTTCATTAACGGAGATGCAAGATTAAAAACTTAACGGTCGTTTGTCTTCCGTCTCGAAGATGTTACTGTTTTTAATTATTATTTAAAGAAAGTAAGCCATTATTTCCAACATGGACTGTTACCTGCCCGTTACACTAACGGCCACGATTGAGTTAGATTAATCGACGGATGAGATTGAATCTGTATCAAACGCTCTTATTTAGAGAGGTATGAGACTGAAGAGTCTTTTCATTTTCTTCTTCGTTTCTCACTGAATCAGAAACAGTTAGGGTTTTTGCGGAGGTTTCAAAGAAGGAAAGTTACAAATGGCGGAAGAACACAAACACGAAGAATCAATCATGGAGAAAATAGCTGAGAAGATCCATGGTCATGATGACTCTTCTTCGTCTTCTTCCGATTCAGATGACGAGAAGAAGAAATCTGAGTCTTCTTCGACTCTTAAAACGAAGATTTACCGCCTTTTTGGAAGAGAACAGCCTGTTCATAAGGTTTTTGGTGGCGGAAAACGTATGGATCTCTTATTTTTTTCTCCAGTTTTTGATTCTGTTTCTGCTTTGCTCTGAACTATGAAGTCAAGCTTCTTAGATTAGAGGTTTAAGATCATATTACTTATTGGATCTGGTTTCTAGGTTTTAGCTGAGATTGATTTTGAAGTTTTGTTGTTTGAATACTAGAGCCTAGGATTTGCTTTGTTGCTTGATTGGAGTATAGATTCAGAAAATCAGGATTTGAGAAGTGTTTAATCGAACGATTTGATTTGTTGTTTGGTGTTGTATTATACTCTTGGTTCTGGAATCTGAGAGAGATCTGTGGAATGAGTAATTTTAAGCTCTTGATTTCACTGTTTTGATTCAGCTGCCGACATTTTCCTATGGAGGAAGAAGAAGGTCTCAGGAGGAGTGCTTGGTGCTGCAACTGTTTCTTGGATCTTATTCGAGTTACTTGAATACAATCTCCTCACTCTTTTTGGCCACATTTCAATTCTTGCTCTAGCAGTATTGTTCTTGTGGTCTAGTGCTAGTACCTTCATTCACAAGTAAGTGTATATGGCTGACTGTTTTTATCTTTAGTGTCTGATTGATGTGAATCATATGGTCTGTTAAAGCTGATTATTTTTTTGGATTACAGGACACCTCCTCATATCCCTGAAGTTCACATCCCTGAGGAAATCGTTCTCCAGCTTGCTTCTGGACTAAGAATTGAAATCAACCGTGGTTTTACTGTTCTTAGGGACATTGCATCAGGAAGAGATCTCAAGAAGTTTCTATTGGTAAACCTTTTTTTGTTCACTATTTTGTTGTTTGATTTTATTGGTTTCTCTGTTTTTTTTAACATTGGTTCACTCACAAATATGTTTTAGGTGATTGCTGGGTTGTGGGTTTTGTCTAAACTTGGTAGCAGCTGCAACTTCTTGACCTTAATCTATATCGGTAAGTCTCTTATTGCATCCGATTGTTGAACCTCACCAAGTGTGTTACCTAATATATAATCCTCTTTTCTCTGCTTTCAGCAACCGTACTTCTCTTCAGTGTTCCTGTGCTATACGAAAAGTATGAAGATAAAGTTGATGACTTTGGTGAAAAGGCAATGAGGGAGATCAAGAAGCAATACGCTGTGCTGGATGAGAAGGTTTTGAGTAAGGTGATGAGCAAAATCCCAAAAGGAGCCTTTTACAAGAAGAAGGATTAGAGAAGTGTGTAAGTTTCTCGTCATCATCATCATCATCTGATTCTTCCAGAGTGATATATAAACCTCGAAGCATTGTCTTATTGACTTGATTTTGGCAGCTCTTGGTTAATAATCCTTTATTCTCTTAAATCTCTGTTGTGGATTTTATTCGGGTTTTAACCAAATTTTATAGCATATGGAATTTGAATGAACTATGAATTGTCTCCAAGAATCTTGTTACATGGATTAATCTTAACATATGGATAAATCTTTGAAAATTCCAAACCTAAATAGTGCAGAAACTGGAAAATTCTTTACAGTCACGCAAGTAAGACTAGAAAAACTCGAGTTCTATATCTGATTGGTTTGATCATAACCGGTCAATGTACCAACCAAATGGAACCGGTGGTCATAATCTAATTCTTTTTAGTTGCTCGGCCAACTCAAGGTTACAGACTACACCAGTCCACTTGCTTAACTCCATTATAAACGTATTTCCACTTCTCTATAAACGTATTTCCATTTCCCACTCCTAATTTTTATATATTCACTTATAATAATGATTAATCTCCCAACCAATAGGATGTTGGCATTTCGAAGGAATATTATATGAAAAAGCTTGTACACGTAGATAAAGAATAAAGTATGATTTGATTATTATTATGACTTCATGCACACTTTATTAAATTAATTAATAAGAGTTAGAGCACTCTTGGAAGCCAGCCAACACGTGTCAAAATTTATATTTAACAAGATCATGACACATGTTGGTTGATCGATTATACTGTGACATGTGTAAAATAATTATTTTTTAATAAAAAAAAAAACAAAAAAAAGTCAAATAGATAATCTTTATTTTCCATATTCAACATATTATTTTTTTAATTTTAAAAAATTAAATAAATAATTAAATAGATAATATTTACTTTTCATTTTTACATATATAATTTGAGCATGTTTTAAAACAAGTTTAGATACTTTCCATTTTTTTAATTGTTTTTAATTATTTAAAAATATTTTCTGTATATGGATATTTGTTGGATATGATGCTTATTATTTTGATATAAAAATTTTAACTTCTATTAATTTATATCGAGTATACATGAGGTTAGAGTAAGATTTTAATATGATTGAAGATTTTAATTTGATTGAATATTTTGTTAGTTGTATAGCAAAATCAAATGCGTAGAAAATAAAATCTGATTAAATGTTTCTGCGACTGTCATAAGCTGTCCTTTGCGTTGTCTACATTTGGAAAGATCACCAAACTTGGTTTCCAGCCTGATGTTGTTACTTTAAGCACGCTGCTTCACGGTTTATGTCTGGAAGATAGGATTTCTGAAGCATTAGCTTTATTTGATCATATGGTTGAAACTGGATGTACACCTAATGTCGTGACATTTACCACACTGATGAATGGTCTGTGTCTAGAAGGTCGAGTTCTCGAGGCACTAGCTTTGGTCAATAAGATGGTAGAAAATGGTCTTCAACCTGACGTTGTTACTTACGGAACAATCGTTAATGGAATGTGTAAGATGGGCGACACTGTCTCCACCTTGAATCTGCTTAGGAAGATGGAGGACAGCCACATTAAATCCGATGCTGTTATCTATAATGCCATCATTGATCGTCTTTGCAAAGACGGGCATCATAGCGATGCTCAGAATCTTTTCACTGAAATGAATGAGAAAGGAATTTTCCCCACTGTAGTTACCTACAACTGTATGATAGATGGTTGTTGTAACTGTGGTAAATGGAGTGATATCGAGCAGTTGTTGCGTGAAATGATTGAAAGGAAAATTGATCCTAATGTTGTGACTTTTAATGCATTGATCAACGCATTTTTCAAAGAAGGGAAGTTCTTTGATGCAGAAAAATTATGCGAGGAGATGCTCCGTCGGGGAATATCTCCTGATACAATTACCTATAATTCAATGATCGATGGATTTTGCAAGCATGATCGTCTAGATGATGCGAAGAACATATTTGATTCGATGGCTGACATGCGCTGTTCTCCAGACGTAGTTACTTTTAATCTCTCATTGACGGATACTGTAGGGCTAAGAGGGTTGACGATGGAATGAAACTTCTCCTTGAGATGTCTAGAAGAGGGTTAGTTGCTAATAAAGTTACTTACAACTCTCTTATTCATGGGTTCTGTCAAGTGGGCGATCTTAATGCTGCCCAAGACCTTTTCCAGGAGATGATTTGTCAGGGTGTGTGTCCTAATACCATAACTTGTAACATTTTGCTGTACGGTTTCTGCGAAAATGTGAAACTAGAAGAGGCGTTGGAAATGTTTGAGGGTATCCAACAGAGTAAGATGGATCTTGATACTGTTACTTATAACATCATCATCCATGGAATGTGCAAGGCTAGTAAGGTGGACGAAGCATGGGACTTATTCTGTAATCTCCCCATCGATGGTGTGGAGCCTGATGTTCAAACTTACGATATCATGATATCTGGGTTTTGTGGGGAAGGTGCAATTTCAGAAGCAAAAGCTTTATTCCGTAAAATGAAGGACAGTGGACATGTACCAGATGACTGCACATACAATATACTAATCAGAGGTCGTCTTGGAGCTGGGAATATAGCTGCATCACGTGAACTTATCACGGAGATGCGAACCAACGGGTTTTGTGTAGATGCATCTATCGAGAAAATGGTAGATGATATGAAATCTGATGGTAGACTGGACAAGAGCTTTTTGAATATGTTCTCTTAGTGTTTTGTGCGGTGTTTCTTGTGAGGAGGTCATCTCTTGATCTTGTTCCTTCTATGGTATCGTTATACTCACTTGTATCTCTTCGCTTGTGTTCCCTTTTAGATGTTTCAATTAACGAGGTGGATCTGCTCTCTTTTGATATTCTCCGCATTGAATCCAAATCTTATCTTAAATCTGTTTGGAATAGCTTGGATAATCTGTTTTTTCATACTAATTAAAATTTGTTTTATGGACTTCTCTCATTCTGTTTTGTCTTCTTGCAATCATGTAGAGATTTGAGTTCTGCTTTTTGTGTGTTTATCTGTTATTTTCTATATTAAACACTTGCATTTTGTTGGTTTTGGATTTTAATATTTAAAATTAACTTCATATATATAAAATTTTAAACCTAATAATTCATCATTATATATTGAGCAAATCGTATTCTTCAGAGATTTTATTCGATATTCCTGTTATGAAAATGTAAAATAACACTTCGTTATAACCTAAAAATGTGGTTAGCATAGTGACACTATTTAAGAGGTGAAGTGTCCTGCTCGCACTGTTCGCAAATACATTCGTGATGAACACAAAATTGAATTTTGCAAAATGTGAAACAACTATTTTGACAATCTTTATTGTTAAAGCAACTCCCAAAATATTGTTGTGGACACTCTCCTCCAACACACTCCACATTTCCTCGACGTTGCAATTCCCTCGCATTTGATATCAACACCCCTACAAACACATTCATTCATTCAATCATACAAATATATATAAAATCACTCAATTCATTTGTCAAATGTAAGTGACATATAGATAGAGAGATACTTACATGATAAGAGTGTGAAAAGAACAATGAGCAATGTTGTCTTTGATGCTGCCATGTCTTTTCAACTCGATCTAAATATTTATTATTATTTACTGGTTGATAGTCAACATGGTCTTAGTGTTTATATTGTATTATGAAGTGTTAAGAATGGTATATAATCTTTTTATTCTTAGAGTGTTTATTTATATTTTGTTACTATGAGTTATGAAGCGTTAAAAATGGTACAAAATCTTTGTATTCTTAGAGCATGTATAGGATGAATAATTTAGAGAGATTTGAGTTTTGATGAGTTTTGAAATAATTTGATTGAATTTTAGCGAATTATAAATTTTGTTATTAAATTGTTTAAATTCTCACCTAAAACAATATATGTTAATCTTTATATTTTTAACTAAGAAATCCACTAAAATCTCAGCTGAAACTTTTATCCAATTCTTAAAATGAAAATGTCATTAATAACAGTGGATATATATATATATATATATTTGAAATCCAATAATACTATATTTTAAAGATATTTTAAGTTATCATTTTAACTCAAATATGTATCTCTAAATGCTGGGGTCATACTGTAACAAGTCAATCGCGTATGATTTATTCGGGTCAACTGTAGTATGTCTTTTTCTCTCTACCTATTTAATGTTTTTCAAGATTACGGTTTAGCCAATGGATTCAAATTTCAGAACTCAAATGCTTATCAAGTTGTCAAGTCAGATCAAAATATTGTTGTTTTAAGTGAAAAGTATTCTGAGTCTTTGAGCATATGTTGTAATGCGGTTTAAGATTTGTAGCTGTCTGTCAAAATCATTGTTCAGTTCCCAATCTTTGGAACGAAGAAAGAAAGATGTCGAACACAAGTTAATGTCTAATTTTGTATGTATATAGTCAATGCAAATTTGAAGAATTAATTTGTTGCCAACAGAGAAGTTGGGAGATGATTTTGAAAAATTAAAATATTTGAGAAATATAATTACCAAATCTCCGAAAATTTAAGTTTACATCTCTGAGTTTTAAATATATCAAAAAAAAAACATTATTAAGGGGAAAGAGAGTCCTAATTTTCATTGTTCTTGTTCAACTCAGGAAGAGTGTTCTGCAAAAAGAACCATAAAATAAATACAGTCAGAATTGGATCCGACTAGAGACGAAAACTATAACAATCATAATAAGCTCAAGAATCAAACCATATCTTTCAGATTATAATTTAAACCATCTCAGAATCAAACCATCCCAAAATCTAAGGACGAATTAGACCATAAGGGAAACGAAACTCACCTGAAGAAGTTGAAGATTAAAAACAAAAATGATGATGAGGGTTTCCGTTGCGGCGCATATAAAAACGATGGGCCAGGTTTTGTTATGGGCTTTTACAAAAGTTGGATCAGATCAAATTGTTATTGATTGCTAATATAGATAGAAATTTATGTAAAATATAACAGAACACAAAATTTATTTGAAACTTTTGTGTATTTTAAAATTTTACATAGTAAATATGTTTTTAATTGTTTATAGAAATTAGTTTGAAATATTTTATATTATTTTTTATTTTTATATTTTTATTTTAATATTTTTATTTATTTTTAGCGAATCCGAATATTTACCGATAATATTGATAAATCCAGATCCAGATAATTATTTCTCCAATTCAACGGATTTGGATCCGTGTACCCTAAAATTCCTAAAATGTACCGTCTATAAAATCTTTTAACTTATAGGAATAAATATGATCATTTTTCCTCTTTTATTAACTTTGACCCTGAAACAAATTCACCATAATACGTATATAATACATTCCCAAATTCCATAAACCATCACCGTAAGTTCTTACATCATCATCATCATGATTACAAGAAGTAAGTGAGTTGTTCTTTCTTCCTAGATCCTCCTTCTCCATACATCTCATTCCACTGCTTCAGCTCTCCCATCCCCGCTCCCTCACTCGCAAAGCTCGCCGCCACCTACGTTTTCAATTTCAAAACATTACAAAACCCAAAACGCCATTTCAATATCCAACACAAAATGTCTATTATAATATTTCACCTGATTCTTTGCTTCTTTAAAGTCTTGTCTGTTCAACGGACGAAGTGTAATAACTCTCTCCTCTTTCTCTTCTTCTTCATTCGCCTTTGTAGTTTCTCTCTGCTTCTTCTTCTCCTTCAAATATCAAATTCGAATAACAACAAATCAAGACCAAAACAAATAAATTAGTATGAAAAATCCTGAAAGGCTTGAATTGTTACCATATCTTTGATCCTCTCTTGCTGTATAAGCTCTCTCACAGGCCTATACGCAGCAGTTGTACACAGATTCTGTTCAATCGAATCAATGGTCAAGATCTCTTCTTTGATTCTTTACTACAAATTCAAGAAATGGGTTTATAGAGAAAGAATAAAACCTTGAGATCACTTCCTGTGTATCCTTCTGTCATCATTGCTAGTTCCCTGTAATCCAAGTTTTCATCTACTTTCTCCTTCGCCAACAATGTCCTCAGGATCTTCTCTCTGTTCTCTACAGCTGGTAGTCCCACCATAATCCTGCACAAGAATAAACCCAGTAAACCAACTAAACCAAACCAATTATTTCATCAGGTTAAATGCAAAAGGATTTAAGACTAAATAAGTTTCTTGCGGCTTAAGTTATACCTTCGTTCAAATCGTCTGATAATGGCCTCATCGAGATCGAAAGGCCGATTCGTAGCAGCAAGGACTAAGATACGCTCACCAGGTTTAGTCATTAAACCATCCCAATGACTCATAAACTCATTCTTAATCTTTCTCATAGCTTCATGTTCACCAACTCTCGTTCTTTGTCCCAACATACTATCAACTTCATCCACAAATATAATCGTCGGTGACACCTTTGAAGCTAGAGTAAACAAAGCCCTAACATTCTTCTCGTCTTCTCCAAACCATTTCGAAGTTATGGTTGACATAGAAACGTTTATGAAACTCGCTCCTGCCTCTCTCGCTATGGCTTTAGCTAGCATTGTTTTACCAGTTCCCGGTGGACCGAAGAGTAGGATTCCTCTACAGGGCTTTAAGAGACCTCCTGTGAAGAGATCTGGTCTACGGAGAGGAAGCATTACAAGCTCTTGTAGTGATTCTTTGATGTTGTCAAGTGCACCAATGTCTTCAAATGTGACATTGATTTCTTCTGCTGGAATTACTTCTGGTCTTATCCGTTTCTCAAACTCGTTATCCGGTGGAACATCCTGTTCCATATTTTTACAAACTGTTTCAGCGATGTCATGAAATATCAAGTAGATAAAACAATAGATAGATCAAAAGCTTACCGGAGCTTTTGAGGCTGGTTTGGCTTCTTTCTCCGGTTCGTTCTTGCTGCTTGCAGTGGTGACACTCTCTGGTTTTGTCTCCGGTTTGACATCTGCCGCTAATTCAGCTTTTACTTCCTGAAATAGTGAAAAGACATAATGTTTCAGCAACGGTTTTGCTCTGTTTCTGTCTTAATCCTCTGTTTTTTCAGCTAAAAACAGAGTATCGAAAGAGACCTTAGATTTGTCTTTATTAGGTTTCTGCTTCAGCTTTTCTCGACCACTTGCTTTTCCTTCTCTGAATAAGCTGAATCCATGCGATAAACTAACCGAGCAAGAAAGAATATATCAGTACCATTACCATCGTAGAGGTTTGTTTGTGAAACAAGTTAGGTTTTTCTTAACCTTGTAGAAGATATCACCAGCTTTCCGTTTCTGTATTCGGGATCTTTGTTGTTCATCAGATGATAGGAAAGAGCAGAAACAACAATCTCTTCAATGTAATTGCTTAAAACCTTTGTATCCTCAAATGAGATTGATTCGAGGTCATCGCATATAAGATCATTCTCCGATAAAACTTCCATTATATGGTTCCTATTGTCCTGAGTTTGGATCATGTTCATGTCACGTTCAAGCTGCGATTTCCAGCTAACCAAATGGGTCTCATCTTCAGGCGGTCTTATGTCGATGTTATAAGGGAAAACAGCAGAGAGCTTCTCATCAATTTCTTGAGCGTCTTCGCTCGATAAGTCTACGATTCTTGAACCGAGAATGAGAACCGGTCCACTGAGTTTCTGGAGAAGCTTGTGGAACAAGTTGTAAATCCTCTGAGAGCGGAACAGAAAGTTCTCGACGTCTCGAAGATATAACACAATCGGATTCGCCTTGGAGACATAAGCCAAAACCTGCATTTCATAATAAGCAAGATATTATTATAAACAAAACCTAAAATTGCATATAGTTTTTATACGTCACCTTATATAAAGATTGGATGAGTAGCTTCTCATCGAATGACCAACTGCTAGTGCGCTTCAAAGGTGCTGAAACTCAGATCAAATATTAGCCGATGTATCGAAAACTCGGAATAAATAAAGATTGAATACATTATTACACAAAACCTTGGTTTGATGAAGATGCAAGGTTGCTAATATTAGCTGCTGCTGAATAGTTTCGACGAAGCTTTGGAGGATTACTAGAGCCTTCCATTGAGCTGCTTAGATCACGTAAACAATAAAATTATGCATCAGTTTGATTGCAAGCATTACTTAAAATTTGAAGTAAAGGACATATAAACACAACCTTGATTTGAGATCCACGCCACTGCTTTGTCTCCTTAAAGTACCACCAGCTGAACAGATTCATCAACGAACACTGTTAATATCAGTCATTATGGCTAGTTGATGACCTAAGTTAATTTCTCGGTTAAGCAGAGCCGGTTTAACATCAAACCGGGACAAAGTTTATATTTTACCTTTAGGCTCTTCTCTCTGAGGAAGGATGGAGAAGGAACTAAACAGTCCTGATAGTTGCTCTAATGCTGATTCTGAGGGAGATCTCTTGAATGACTAAAATAACCAAGCAACAAATTTCCGGTTTAGATCACTTACAAGAAACCAAAAACAAACCGAATCAGTAAACTGCTTACAGATGATTCTGCACTTCCGCTGCCGTATTTGCTCTGAATCTGCAAACACAATAAAGTAAATTTGAGGTTTACAGTAGAGAAGACACACAGTAAGAGACAGAGTTTAATGTTTTTCTTTAAAAAACCTTGAGTGCAAAATCATTGACGTCTAGAAGAAGTAACTTGGCGTCAAAGAAATGAGCTAGGGCTTTTGCTAGCATTTGTTGGTAAAGCTCTACAAAAACAAGAAACAAAAACATAAACGAATCGGTTCAAGATCAAGATCAAGATCGAATCATCAGAATCTAACCGGCAGGACCGGACAAGAGAATGGCTCGGCTAGCCGGAGATAGGTTTCTGGTATACTTTGAAGCATCAAAGTGCTTCAAATGGACATAAGCTGCACTTGTTAAAAGCACTCGTGTTTGTTCACTGCACAATCCCAAAACATTGATGAATAAGATTACGTGTCAAATGTGTATGTAAATATTTCAGTCTTTCAGACATCAAGGGAATAAATCCAAACATCTTGGGATAAAGATCACAAGATCTAAATGATAGTGACACGTGTCTGAATCAGAAGACTCTGAAATCATCCCGGGAGTATATAAACAGAAATTCACATGCTTCACCTTTATTACTCCAACGAATATCTTATCTTTTTTTTGTAAACTAGATTTAATTCGAAAAAAAAAAATTGCGATTACTTTATTATTTCCTTATTATTTCTATATCCTCCTTTGCATTATCGTCTTGAAATTCGGAAACCATAAATTAAAAAGTGTAGACACTATATAATTTCATCAGAAGAACTATTTTAATATGATCAAAATTGATAAATCTTAAAGTTCATGTGAAGAAATTTATGGGAACTTCCAACGTAAAAAATGAAGGGAGCAAAAATTTAAAATTACCTGAGATAATAAGGAAACTCATCGAAAGTAATTTTACTCTCTCTACCGTCAACAACTTGACGGAGTATCTCCTTCTCCATCTTATCCGCCGTGACGGCGTTACTTGAAGTATAGTTCCCACCGGCCCATTTTCCGACGGCTTGACCCGAAGCCAAGCCCAAACCTACACCAACTCCAACTCCGACGCCAAGCGCCGATAATAACATCTGTTTGCTATCCATTTGATCTTCCTAATACAAAATCCAAAGAGCAAAACAGAGTATTAATTAGTGAATATACATATACGAAAACTACTAATCATAACAATATTGATAACAGCCAATAGATATATATATGTATATACATATACTTTCTATCGAAAATTCAACGGAAAATTTTTAACCTTAGTTTGTAAGATCTTTTCTTTTGCAGTTCTCTTATTTTCTAAGGAAAACTAAAAAACTTGTAATCCTAATCTTTTGTTTCTGATTCAATTGTCTGAAAATCACAGGGTAGTGAGAACTCGGATCTATTGACACGTCATCACCGGCGGCGGATATGAGAGATATTTTTTGTTTGTTTGAAGATTATCTTCTCTGGTTTTTTATTTCATGGGATATATGAAATGAAGAGAGTATACATAACACATGAAAACTGATGAGTCATTACAGAGACTTTGCTTACGTGTCGTTATATCAACGGCTAGTAGGTTGGTTTTGGCAGTTTTTTATTCGATGTTGCCGCTTCTTTACTCTTATGCTCTTTAATTCTGTAGTTTCTTTAATTTATTCCTTAATAGTTTCGGTATTATCATTCTAATCCAGGTTCAGGTGAACTATTCCGGCAAGTGTATTTCTCAACTTTGCTATTTGACGATACATTTCAAAATATGTTATTCAAATCTTGTATATATGTCATTTTTTTCAACTCCTCTAAAATTAGGTATGGAAAGGAAATTTTCTCTCCAATTGCGGTTATTTTGTTGGGGTATGTAAAATCAAGTTGTGCAAAGGAGGTATGAGTTTAGTAATTACATAATAGATGGACAAAATTTAACTACAAAGGGAAAAATTGCAATAAATAAATAAAAGGGTGCAGAATCTAGAAAGCATGACTATTAGATCTGGAAGGCGTGGCTTACTTGAAGCCGTTGGATTGAGAAATTAGACCCACGTAAGGGAACAAGTTGACGGTTTAGATCGAAAGGTATGGCTCCTTCTGCCTTCGCAAGATTCGTAGGCATTAAACTAATCTGATTACCAAAAGTAAAGAAATTAAACCCACGCGCTAAAATATATTGCAATTATAGGAGTGGACGTAACGCATCTCATCTGCGCGTGATATGTTAAATGGATTTTTTGTTCTTTGTTGTTAGTGGGCTTTGTTATATTCGTGAAGAAAATTTTAACCATTCGAAGTCATCATATATAGGCTTTATTAAGATATTTCTTCATATGGCCCATATTGGATGAGAATCAGTAAAACCGTATATGCGTTATGCGATGCTATACATACTTTTTTTTTTGATAATTGAGACGAAAAAAAGAAAATCTGAGGATTGGTATGGGTTATATTGAGGAAAAGAAAATCTGAGGATTGGTATGGGTTATCTCGATAAGTATAGGAGAGCTGTAGGCAAAATAACCGTAACCAACAAAAAAAACCAAACCAAAAATTAGTATTTCGGTTATTATTATAAAAATTACTAGATTATAATCCGTCTGATAGACGAGTTTATAAATATTAAAGTAAAACTAAATTTAAGAAAAAAAGTTATTTTACATTGTTTATTTTTAATATTTGTATTAGTTATAAATGATGTAAAAAAATTTTGCATCACTTTAATAAATAATTTATTTTTGTGTGTTGCAAATAATTTATATCACTTTGTTAACAACTGATGCAATTGTATAGAATATTTGTATCGATTGTTGTAAGTGATGTTAATTTGTGTCAATTACAAAAAATGATGTTAATAGTTGCATCATTTATAATAACTAATTTAATAATTACATCATTTACAATAACTGATTTAAAATATAATAATCATTTAGACATAATTGATGTTATATTTATGTAGGGTACTAATTAATTTATTGAAGTCATCAATAAATCTCCTTTTCAAATTTGATCTAACCGACCTGTATGATCCTTTTTGTACTTATACAAAAGTAAATATTTTCAAATTTTAACAAATACAGAAAATCTTTATCTTTTTTTTTTCCTTTTTAGAAAACACATTCTTAATTTTCTATTTATTTTTCATTATATATGAATAAAAAAAATCAAAACTTCCTCCACAAATATCTGAAATTTCTTATCAAATACTTTCACGATCTCTACGACTCTGTCTTACTCTCTCAATAAAACCCAGGACATATCACTCATTTTCTCATTTACTCGCACTATCGTGTTCATATTTCTACTTTTTTTTTTTGATAATTACATTTTTCAATTAAATCAAAACTTTGTTTATTGTTAGCTAGTGCGAGTAAATGAGAAAATGAGTAATGTGTCTTGAGCTTTATTGAGAGAGAAAGACAAAATCGTAGAGATAGTAAAAGTATTTGATAAGAAATTTCTATCTTATTATTATTTTATCTATTATTAATGTCAAATCACTAAATTAATTTTTGTTATTTTTCTTTTGAAGTATCAACCATCAAGAAAGAAAGCTTCCATAAGTTTCCAACAGATTTCAAGTACATGATTCTTACCAAAGCAGAAAATAGACCTATGCTGAAACTTCTATGAAGAAACCTAGTGACTGAAAAAAAAAACTTTTATTTTACATTTCCGGACCTTTAAGAGCAACCTCATCGGTTATCTCATTTTTAGAGTATCTTTAAATTAAAATATTAGTATTTTAAATAAAATAATAATAACAAAAATATTGACCATTAAAAAAAGTGACAAGTGTCTTGACAAGGGTTTTTAAATTGTATCACTTAAGTAAGTGATATTATTTTAAATCACTTATTTATAAATAAAGTAAATATATATGATTTAACATCAATTATATTAAATGATGTTATTATTAACTAGTTTTACATCAATTAAGTTAAATTGATTTAATTTTTATTAGTTTGTATCACTTACCAAAAAATGATGTAAAATATAAAATTACATCATTTAGATAGTTGATGTATTTATTAATTTTTGGTTAAAAATGATAAAAAATTGAAAACATGACAAAACTTCAAATATCCCACATCAGATGATGAGAGAAAAAGCTATTGATAATTGCAATTATAAATATTGCATGTTCTACTACCAATTATTAACTCAAAATTACTAAGGTTCCATTCAATTTATTGGGTCTAAGTTTTATAATAAATCAGTATGAAACCGATATAAATATTTTAAATTAAATAAAATATGCTAAAAATTAGGTTAATATTTTAGAATCATTTATAAAACTTACATAAATATAACATCAGTTATGTCTAAGTGATTATTATGTTTTAAATCAGTTATTGTAAATGATGCAATTATTAAATCAGTTATTATAAATGATACAACTATTAACATCATTTTTTTATAATTGACATAAATTAACATTACTTATAACAATCGATACAAATATTATATATAATTGCATCAGTTGTTAACAAAGTGATGTAAATTAATATCACTTACAACAATCGATATATATATATATATAGATAGAGCATTTAGGTGTTGTATTCTATGGAATCAGCGTTTAGTATGTTTAAGATATATATATTTTTTTTTTTATAAGTGCTTTTTTATTATTATTTAATTATCTCATAAATTAAAATTGAGATTTTATTATTAATTTATGAGATAACTTTTTGCGTTTTGTGGGTTTTTAATTTTCTAATGAAAAGACGATATAACTATTTTAAATTAATGAATTTGTGATTTTTAGGGATTATATATAAAGTTTATATTTTTTAAAATGATATTCGATATATTTTTCTAATAAATTTATATATTATGTAGATTCCTAGTGGCGCGGGTCTTTCACCTAGTGATATTTGTAAATGTCTCTTTAAATCTAAGGTTATTAGTGATTTGGGAAAATACCTTTTAATATATTATCTATTTTCTTAAAATAAAAAAAATTCATGCATTGGTTTATTGCAGCTTGGAAAACAAGCTTGAAGAATTCCGACTCAAACAGGTTATGTTTAACTACCTTGTTGTGTGTGAAAGTGAATTTGCTAATCTCAACCATACCAGGTAAAAATATCATCTTCCCATAGTTTAAAATCTTCAAAACATTCCTTGATAAATACATTAAAAACAAAAGGAGGCCTTTTCTTTTGCATGAAAGCTCAAAACTTTAAGATCACCTAATATGTCTCTCTAGTTTCTCTACTCTTTCCAACCACTTAGAGGTCACAGAATTGAACAATATCTGACTTTCACATACTTTTGTCTTATCAAAAAGAAAAAGAAAAAAAAAACAATATCTGAGTTTGGTCTAGAGCTCGTCGTGAGACTCGTCGTCGTCGTCTGTGGAAGCTGACTCACCACCTGGTGCCCCACCAGACTTTTGGTAAACCTTAGTGATGATTGGATTACAAACAGCCTCGACCTCCTTGAGCTTCTCATCGTACTCTGTCTTCTCTGCATTCTGGTTTTCATCAAGCCACTCGAGAGCCTCTTTGGTCGCGGCTTCGATCTTCTCCTTGTCATCTGCTTCCAATTTGTCTGCAAGCTTGTCCTTGTCGTTCACTTGGTTCTTCATGTTGTACACATACGTCTCAAGGCTGTTCCTTGCATCGATCCTCTCCTTCACCTTCTTGTCTTCCTCTGCAAACTCCTCTGCTTCCTTAACCATCTTCTCAATCTCTTCTTGGCTCAAACGTCCCTTCTCGTTCGTGATAGTGATCTTCTCTGATTTACCACTCGCCTTGTCCTCTGCCTTCACGTTGAGAATACCGTTAGCATCTACTTCGAATGTGACTTCAATTTGAGGGGTCCCTCTTGGAGCTGGTGGGATTCCGTTGAGGTCGAAGTTTCCGAGCAGCCTACAGTCTTTGGTGAGACTCCTTTCTCCTTCAAAGACTTGAATGGAGACAGTTGTCTGCTGGTCTTGGTATGTCGTGAACACCTGAGATTTCTTGGTCGGAATAACAGTGTTTCTAGGGATCAGCTTCGTCATCACTCCCCCAACGGTCTCAATACCCAAAGTGAGTGGTGCAACGTCAAGAAGAAGGATATCTGAAATTACAAATACAACACATTGAGTGAGACACAACAACATTTAAACCTAAGGAAAGAATCAGCTATACATCGCAGAGATACATACCTTTGGTTTCATCACCACCTTCTCCGCTCAATATACCTCCCTGAACGGCAGCACCAAAAGCGACAGCCTCATCCGGATTCACACCCTTGTTGGGCTCTTTACCTTCAAAGAAGTCCTTCAAAAGCTGCTGTACCTTTGGGATCCTAGTGCTTCCACCAACTAGAACAATCTCATCGATCTGGCTCTTCTGTAGACCAGCATCATCCATAGCCTTCTTCACGGGTCCCATTGTCTTTCTGAACAAGTCATTGTTCAACTCCTCGAAACGGGCTCTGGTGAGTGGCTCAGAGAAATCAGTGCCATCGAAGAGGGACTCAATCTCAACACGGACTTGATGCTGGCTACTAAGAGCTCTCTTGGCTCTCTCACATTCCCTTCTGAGCTTACCCAGAGCCTTGTTGTCCTTGCTGATGTCCTTCTGGTGCTTCTTCTTGATTAGCTTGATGAAGTAATCCATGATCCTGTGGTCAAAGTCCTCACCTGCGCAAATAACACAGACAAAAACAGGCAATCATATATATGCCTCTGGCAAAAATTCCACAAGCCTAACACAAAGTCTGTTCTGCCTAAGGTTAAGTTACCTCCCAAGTGAGTGTCACCATTTGTGGAGAGAACCTCGAACACTCCGTTGTCAATGGTCAAGACACTGACATCAAAGGTACCACCACCAAGGTCAAAGACAAGGATGTTCTTCTCACCACCCTTCTTATCCAGACCGTAAGCAATAGCAGCAGCAGTGGGTTCGTTGATGATTCTAGCAACATTGAGCCCAGCGATAACACCAGCATCCTTTGTGGCCTGCCTCTGGGCATCATTGAAGTAAGCTGCACAGAGGAAACAATAAGATGTTAAATTAACCAAACATACATAAAAGAGTATTAAGCAAATTAAAGCTCACCTGGAACAGTGACAACAGCGTCCTTGATTTTCTTGCCAAGGTAAGCTTCAGCCGTCTCCTTCATCTTAGTCAGAATCATGGCACTGACCTCCTCAGGAGAGAAAACCTTAGTCTCACCATCCTTGATCTTGACTTGAATGTAAGGCTTTCCATCCTTGTTCACAATCTTGTAAGGTACAAGTTTCATGTCCTTTTGCACCTCTTTGTCCTCAAACCTGCAATTTCCAAACATAAAGATAGAAACTTTAATGCAACATCCAAATGACCCCAAAAAAGAAGCAAAGAAAATGTATTTACTTTCTTCCGATCAATCTCTTGACATCGAAGACAGTCCTCTCAGGATTAACAGCCGCTTGATTCTTAGCAGCTTCACCAATAAGCCTCTCAGAGTCAGTGAAACCAACCCATGAAGGAGTAATACGGTTTCCTTGGTCATTGGCAATGATTTCAACATGGCCATTCTTGTAAACACCAACACATGAATAAGTTGTACCAAGATCTATTCCTATCACAGATCCCAACTTCGTTGCCTCTTCCTTCGCAATTGAAATCGCAAATAGACATCCTGATTCATAATTCAAATCGTCAATAACAGAAAACGAACAAAAAAGAGTTATATAACGAACGCTTTACACTAACATATCACTATCCAAATTTCAATGTAGCTAAATCGATTACATCCCAATGCACTATAAATTTCAGAGCAAAATGAGATCTAATCTGAAAATGAATCGTCACATCAGATTTTGATTAGTTCCATCAACAACACACATACAGATCCAAGCATGATCTAAGTAAATGATGAATGACGCACCTAAGAAGACGATCGCAAGCACCACCGTATTGCGTGCCATATTGAGAATCGTGAGTTTTTTTTTTTTGTTACGTTTGTAAGTCGCATCGAGGCTTATAAAGGTTCAGTGCCCGAAGGCCACGGTTAAGCCAGTGTCATCTTAGATGATGTGGACCAATCATATCGCGACGTTTACACGGTGAAATGCGAAGAAAGAGAGGCCATGTCATCTTACATGACGAGAACCGATCATCTCGCGACATGTGCAATACTGGCCAATTAGATCTGTGATCTTGCGTTGGATTAATCTTGAGCGTCCGTTTGTTTTAAGGTAATGGGCCTCTTTATTGTTTCTTAAGCCCAATAAAATATGGGCCAATTATCGTCATGATTGTTGCCCAATCATTTTATTTGATAAGATCGAATAATTTTAGAATAAAATCACATCTAGTTTTTGCTTTACAAAAAGTTGTAGCATATGTGATGAGTGCTTGTGGCTGCAAAAAGACGAATATTTAGGCTTTATGGGTTCGGTAAAGGTTTTGAAAGAGATATACAAAAATGGAGAAATATGAACCACTCAACTTTTATTAGGAACATATCAATTATATGGTGCTCTTATCTTCATTATTACGATACACCCTAACCAGCATCCACTAAATAATACGAAAAATAGATATAGAATATACATTTATATAAGTACATAAATTATATTCCTTAACTATAAAAGATATGATCTATGTGGTGATATCATGATTTCATTATGTACTTCTGATTTCTGACCTTAAAATAGTAATTATTATTTAGAGCAACATGTATCAAATACCAAAACTACAATATAAATTAACGAGCAAAATCTATATGTAGTTTCTTTACGTACAGACTATTTAAAACTATGAGCAAACTAAAGCAAATTGAAATATATATGATGTAGAGGGAGGCGACAAAAGATATCCATAAAGCATGTAGTTGACTTTGATAATGTGTTTCTCATTCATTAATTTGTTGAAAAAACTATTATCTTATATATAACTAATTATAATATTCATATACATTTACAATTAAAAAAACCATAGCCTTTGATTGTGTTTCAAAAATGAATAACAACTTTTAATCACAATGTCTCTACCTCTTGCTTCTTCTATATATAACTCATCTCATTTGTCTATATTTATATGTCTTGCAATTAAAGCTTAAGTTGTTTAAGAACAAAAAGAAAAATCAAATATGAGCTACAAAACAAAAGAGTTAGTAATTCTCATTGTTCTTATTTTCACTGTCACTTCCACTGATGTTTCAGACGCTACCCATCGTCATTTTGTGAATCTCGGATCGGAGAAGGTAAATTTTGCCTTCTTATTTTCACTATTTTATGAACCTCACACAGCTAATTAAACACATATGTGTGTTATATGATACATTGGTGACTTGGTGTGCCCCAATTCATAAGTTGCTGTTTGATCATGTAAACTTTTTCTTTGATAAAAGCATTCATCACGTATGCATAGAACCTTGGTTTGAGAATAACAATGGATTACACATATTGGTTCTAAAACTTTTAAATTAATGATTGTGTTTGTGGTTCAGAAAGGGTTATCTAATGGTCTATTTACGTTGTATTTAGCTGTGTGACGTAAATTTAAACATGAGTCGTTTATCCTATACTTTTCTTGCCAATCTTCTACACTTACTTATGATAACATCGGATTATGATTTGTTTTTTTGAACAAAAAGGGTGTTGAGATTAAGGAGAGTACTAGTGAAATAAAGGAGAGAGAGCTTGTGGAGTTTCATCTTGACTATGCAAGAACCGGAGCCAATCAAGATCATGAACCAGGGAAAGGAAGACCTTAAAACAATTATATTTGTTCATAAAATAATGAGCTTTCTTAAACGTACCATTTTTATCAATAAGGTTTTCTTTGTCTGTGTAAAATATCATGCATACATATATATATTATAACGGATCAAGCTTTTGGGCAAGGTTAAAGTTATGAGAAAAAGATTTGCATGCATATGAATATATAGAAGTGTAAAATACAAGTGTTTATTATGTGAGATATTGATTTGTAAGTCAGTAACATTGTAACTGTGTCATATTTCAACAAATCATTGTGTCATGTTAAGTATTGTAAAATTATTCATTGTTGTTTTCTTCATTAAAGTGTAACAATTATCTTTACTTAATACAATCATTTGTCGATTTATTAATTAGGATGAAACATATTATCCGAAATCTAATCATGTGTGTTTGTGGTGCAAAATATTTTTTTTTCTTTTCTGATAAACGATGCAAAAGAATTTGATATTATGCTTTCGGGTAAAAAATAAACATGGGCATGAGAATATAGTTTTGGAGCTCGTGGTTTTCATTATATTGTCTTACAAAAACTTGAAGCTTATGTTTCGTTTCCAGAAATAAGAAGGTGAATGTTTCATTGTTATCATCTTCACCTGATTCATTTTTTATTCCTGTTTTTCTGTCATTGGGAATTTTACTATTTATGATCGATCCATCGTACCAATGATATAATATCAAAACCAAAACAGTTATGTCTTTTTACGAACCTAATACACATCTTTTAATATTTTGCCTACATTTTTTTATTGTTCAAAGTAATAGATTAACATCAAATTAAATTTAAAAATATATAAAATTGGAGATGGAGTACTATTAGTCCAATCAACATATATTGATGTGAGAAAATGTTCATTTATACATCTTACAAAATTGAACACTAAAATGATACGTATGAGGATCTGCGACCACCTATACTTTACCAGTATAAGAGAAAAGGTAATGCCCAAAGGACCTAGGTCCAGCAGAATCTGCCACTCTTTTGAAGTTTGTGAGCTTTATGGGGAGTCAATAACTATCTATAGTTAATGAAGAATAACCACAGTAGAGTCAAGGTTACTTTGCTACAGCAAATGGCTCCTAACGGTTCACATGGGTTAGGAGAAAGTGAAAGTAGTATAAGAGGAGCGTGAAAGAGATGAGAGAGATTATCGAGAATCAAGTAAAGATTGTATTAGGGAGGGGAGAGACTTCCAAAACATTTCTCTCATCTGTAATCGTTTTCTCATTAATAGTAAAGGGTTGCATCCCATCGTTTGTTCTATCTAAGTTTGTTATCTAAAACGTATCATAAAACTCCACAAGACATGTTCCCATGTTTAAAACAAAACAAACAAAAAGTGAAGCATTGTCACAGGCACATCATAGTTTCCTCTGAGCTTTCGCATGAGCTCCCAAAGTTGAGAGTCACGTCATGTACTGATAGCCTCAGAGTGTTGGCTTTCGCTGCGGATGTGTCAAGGCACTCGCTGAGGTCAGCCTCGCACGAGACCGAGACCCATTCTCTATCATCGTCTAGATACTTGAGTTCAAACGCCGTTGTTTCAAGCTTCAGCCTCTTGGCCACTTGCTGCTTAAGTTCCGTAATACTCACCGACTCTGGTGAGATCTTGAACCTGATGATGTCTTCTCTATACGTTGCCTTTATACTCACGAGCTTATTGTGGAGTGTTGTTGGAGAAGCTGTACCTTGGCAGCTTAAGTGTGTCCAAAAACTAGCTATGTTTTTAGAGCTACTGTCTAAATCGTCCAAGGCCGTTTGTCTAAATGCCTCTTGGTTGTGTGTTGGAAGCCGAAAAAGCGTCTCGCAAATAGGACTCGCTGTGAAGACAGATGAGAACAATGGTGATGAATACTGAGATTTTGCGACTATGAAGAAATGATATGATGATGATGATGATGATGATGAAAGGCTTTAATTTACCTTTGGAAGAAGCACGCGATGTTGATGAACCTGCACTGTCTTCTGCATCTCGGTTTTCGATTTTGATATCTTGGAGGTAACTTGGGGGCAATGTAGAAGCTGGAGGGCAGTTCTTTGGTGGTTGATTTTCGATTGGAGTGATTTGGTGAGACCAAGGGCGAGGTGAGAGAGATGCTAGATTGATTGATCCATCAGCGCCTTGAACCGAGTCTATAACATGTTTAAGTCTCGTGAGAGATCGGTTCACCTTGTTGATTTTTCGAGATGGCCACCGTGAGATCCCATGTTGTCGGCAAATGCGTTTCATTGTTGTTGGACAAACTGAAAAAGAAACCACAAAAGTAGGTTTTGAGTTTTGTTATCATCAACAATCACAATTAATAGACAAAAGTTAAGAAACATACCACCGAGGCTCTTTGCTGCATCTTTTAGACTACCAGCAAAATATTGTTGAAGTACTTCTAGACTGATCATTTTCTCGGTTTTCCCACGCTTCCTTTCTGATTTTTTCACTGCTTTGGCCTCCAGTAAAGGATCAAGCGTTTGGAACCTCTCAAAGCCATCAGCAACTTCATTATTCTCCATAAGGTCAGAGTTTAAGCACAGCTTCTGTTCAGGTGGGTGGAGCTCAAGATAATCCTCAGAGATTGATGCTGGATGTTGTATTCTGATAGGTTCAAGTTTTGAGTAAACCATTCCGTCTTCTGAAGCTTCCACGACTTCAAGAGACATTTCGTTTTCACAAAGTTCAGTTCCAGAGACAACCTTGAGACTCGAATAGTGCTGCTTCATTGTCTTAAAGAGAGAACCCAACAGACAATCTTGCTCACTCTTGTCTGTGATGGCTGGAGGAAGAAAGAATTCAAGAACGTACTCATCGTCCCCAGTATACGTGCTCTTTAAGCAGACCGCAAAACAGCTCGTCAACTTGAACATGCGTGCATAATGTACTAATGGGTAGTCGGTTTTGCAGAAGCGAGTAACGTCTCTGGAGAAGCAGAGATTCCCAGACAGAAACGCTCTCCCAGCAACACCTTGTCCTTTCTGCAGATGGTGTTCAGCACAAGCGTCTCTGAAACCCCAAACATGAGCGTCCACAACATAAACCGCTAAATCACTAGTAGACATACAGACTTTCCCCATACAGCTTCCATCGAAGCTCGAACAGCTTTTCTTAAAACCACCTCCAAAGGCTAGAACACTTCGATGCCTGCAAGGGACCCATGTCTGAGCTAAAGGCAGTTTGTAAGTCTCGCAAACCACAGTCAGTATCTCCAAAATCTCAGCCAATGCATTTTGGCGACCTTCATTGCAGATCTGGTATAGAATAAGTCAAAATGGAGATCAAAACAACAAGGAAGAGCAATAAATGAACTCAAGACAGTTCTTGAAAGTTTCTGAAAGAATACTCGAGACTTGGAGATTGGAGTCGCAGATAACCTGAGTGCTCTCGTGATTCAATATTTCCGAAGTTGTAAGATTCACAGCCTGCAACACCAACATAAAACACTAATGTCACGGAAAGTGATGAAAACCCAAAAAAAAAAAAAAAAAAAAAAAAAGAGAAACATAAGCAAACCTCAAGCGCTTTACAAACTTTCTCAACCTCAGGTGCATAGTTAATCTTAGGAGAAGTCATAATAAGCTCAACAACACCAACACAGAGCTGCCTCGACGGTTCAAACACAGGCAAAGCCAAAGTCCCCTGAACATTATAATGCAAGGCATGACCAAGGCGTGAGAACTCTTTGCTAGAGTAATACTGCACATTAGGAGTCCATTCAGGTAACTTTTTCCTGAAAACACGACCGGGAAGTCCGATCTCTCCATCCCCATCGACGGAAAACATATACGTCAATGAAACCATCCTGTATTGATTAAGGCCATTACTATTGGGACCAAGAACAAATGGCTGTCCTGAAGTTGTGAGAACGAATCGTCCACAACGGTTTTTCACAGGCGCCCAAACCTGAGCAAGAACGTGTTGTTGCCCTGTTGATTCCTTGAAATATCTAAGCGCTTGAGTCATCTTTGCTTTGATTGCACAATTACTATCTGGATTCTCCAATGGCATTATACTCCTCCATAAGGGAGATGAAGAAACTTGTTGATGACTGTTCTCCTTTGTGATTTCAGATTCTGAACCTACATTTTTCCTCAATTCTATCAAATTCCAGATCGAAATCATCAATGCAATTCCCAATTCGTTAAAGATTCGATTCCAACGAGAATCTAATCTAGAGATTTCAGCATATCCACTACATTAAACGACGAATTGGATTCTGGAATCTACTTACTTGTAAGTAAAACGGAATAATCGGTGAAGCGAGGGGCGGCGGAGTAAAGTTCTCCGGCAGCTTCGGAGAAAGACCAGAGAGGAGAGAAAGGTTGTTCGGAAGATGAGAAAATGATCGGAGACTTCAAATTTGAAGAAAAAGTGATCTGATCTAACGGCCAGGAACCCGTGAGATCCAAATCGTCAAGTTCCATCAACAGTAGGAGTAATGGAAGACGAAAGATAAACGAATTCTCGTCTTGAGTAGTGTGAAGTTTCGCCGGAAGTTTCAAATCTCCGAGGGAAAGAAAAAACAAAAAAAAAAGAAGTCTAATTCAGCTTCAAGCTTTGATCTTGTACACACAAAGGAAGGAAGCTTAAGAAGAGGAGAGGGCAAGTTGGGAATATTAAAATATATTTGATTATATAAAGACATTTGATTTCACGCTGTACCATTTTACCCCAACCACTAGAATATCTTCCCATTCATGCAAATTCTATATTCAATATTTTATGGGGCACAAAGCATCCTATGTATTTGTATTTTTTACTCAAAATTCAAATTGGAACATTGGCCAAATCAAATTATCTTCTCTCTTTTTTTTGGTATAAATTACTAAAAATTCAAATGAAACCCTTTTTAGTATTTATTGTGGAAGTTTCTAAAATTATATTGATTGACCATCTCTTGAAATGGCTTGAGCTTGACAACAATCGATATATATAATGGGATTTTATTTGAATAATAATCCAATCATTTTCAATGCTAAACAACATTCGATATGTTGTACATAAGAGTTTATGACCGAAACGATCATATTTCAAGATTTAATTTATCGTGTCATAGTATATGTTTAGACGTTTCTTACACGTTCAGCACCAAGTTGTCATAACATTTTTTTAAGCGCCTAAAAGCTTGAAAAGATTAAAAATAAGACGTAATTAGGCACTAAGTGCTTGTTGTGGGTGAGTAGAATAACAACGACTCTTATATTTAACTCGATAATAATTGTGTTCTTAGCAAATAATTATGATAAACAAAGAAATATTAAAACGGAATCTCACTTTGGGAAATTAATAAAAAGCTAGAAAACCACTCAGCCACTTTCAACTACTTACCCAAAGTGGATCATTACTTCAGCCCTCTTGCGATGCATAATTAGTCAAAATATTATTTATCAACAGTAATATGTTTTCGTAGTGGAGAGTTTACTAATTACTAAATCTATTTTTTTTTGTTCGATTCCAGTCCACCAGATCTACATTAATTAAGACCTAACAAAAGATTTCTACAGCCTTAATCCTTCTTCTAGTCATGTAATTATATGTTAATCAATACTTAATCCCCAAACAGAAGATATGCCGGCTCTATTTTTTTCTCTAAAATAGAAATTTTAAAAAATAGAGCAAGGATTTGCTCCAGCTTCTATTTTTATTTTTTAAATAGTATTTAAAATATATAATATGTTTACTCTATTAACTAATTTATACCAATATCCTTTACTTTTCAATTTTACAAATTTGACCCATTCATTTTGTTTTATAACAATAGTTCAATAAAAATCAGATTTTACTAAAATTAAACATTGTATTATATAAAAAATATTTCATTACACCACATAAAATTTTAAAAGATAACTATTACATTTTTTTAAGCATCTTCATTGGATTTATCATCTCATGTAATTCCATAAAATTTGACACTCACGTTTTTTATTTATTTATCATCTCTTATGTAATTTGTATTTCTAATTTAATATAAATTTTTGTTGCATGTTATAATAGTAAGATAACCAAAATTTAAATATAGTTTTATATAAGTACACAAATGAACATATAATTTTGTTTATGTATAAAATAAATACATATATAAAATTAAAAGATTATATTGTAAATAAAAAATATTTTTCTAAAAATAAAGAAATAAACAGTATTTCTCTAAAGAAAAACTAGAAACTCCTGTATAAATATATTTATTTATAATATCAACAGAAATATTTTTTTTCATTTTTTTTTTCGTCGAAAGATTATTTTATTTACAAACAAAGTAAAGACAACAACCACATTTGCATTTATTTTAATACTTTTTCTTCTCTTTCTTTTCTTTGATTTATATATATATATATATATATATATTTACGTTTATGGAATTTTTTAGTGGGGAGAGTATTGCTATAAAAATAAAGAAATCTCTAAACATATAACACCATTGGAGATGCTATTACAACGTAAATCACCACTCGTTTCAAGTTGCGTGCCAAGCGAGTGGTTGGCAATGGACAATATAGAGTATCCTTGTCCTGGAATAACTCTATCCTCATGGAGGATACCCAAAACTGTACTAAACACCACCGCAAACCAAACTGAAGTTGATTATCCCACACCCAATAACTCGGAATTCCAAACCGACATTTCAAATGCCAATGCCTTAGTTTTGAACAAGGCTAAATCATAGACATCTTAATCAAGCAAAGTATCGAAGAGAGGACGAAGAACCAAAATAGAATATAACTTAAGATAATAAGGAAGAACAGATTCATATCGCAAGAAAGTCTCATTTGCTAAATCCAATTAACTGAATCACTTCTTTGAGAAATACTGAGTCATTACATGATAACAAAGTTTTTTAAGACCAGGAGACTTCGAGGAACAAAATGGAAGAGGAGGGACAATGGTGAGACAAGTCGGATCTTACACGATACGCTCCAGCTCTCTAGCGTAGCTTAGAGTCTGGTTGATGAGTTGCAGAGACGGAATCTCTTTGCAAGGTAAAGTTTCTTTGGCTTTCTGGAAGACAACAAACCCGTCCTTCACTTCCCACTCGGGGTGCTCCTATAAGATTTGATCAAACCTAGATCGCGTCAAGAGTTCATGAAACTAAAAATATTCCAACACTTTGAACAAAAAAAGTCCTTTTTCTTTTACCTCTTTGACATAGGTTAAGAGTTCCTGATCAGAAGAGAAGAGCAACATCTGGCATGCATCGCTGATAGAGACATAATCATAAGCTTTCTCGCTGCATCCAGCTATTTCATCTCTGATAATTCAGTCATAACAATAAAAAAAGAGTGAGATAACACTCGACAAGGCATGAGACTGAACTAATTCAGAGAAGGACAGACTCATTGATGATGTTACCTTATGGTCTTTGCCAAGAGATCCATGAAATAGACGTAAGTTTCATCAGGCGCGGTCTGTCTAGCACTCAACACACGGTTATAAGCACCTTCCATGAAAGACTGCTCAAGCTCTACTGCATGTTTGATGCAAGGATTCTCAAGTGTAGCAGATGAAAGTAATTCGAGTTCGGTGTGGAATTCAGCAATTCTGTTTTGTACAAGCAGCCTCAGAAGGTTCAGACCCAGGATTAGATTCTCCTGTGGTGATGGAGGAAGACGGTTCCTGGTCCAGAGGAAAAAGAAGATATGTTAGAACTAACAGCATCCAAATGAGAAGGATAGTGTTCAGGGAGTTGGTTTTTTCTTTACCTGGCATCCACATAGTAAGGTTTCAACTGGAAGAAATCTCTCTCAAAAGCATCTTGATCTTCGGTTTTTACGCTTAGAACAACAGCATGCTCGTAAATGTCCCCTACAATTTCCCAATTGTCAATTTACCAAATCACTCAAGAAACCAAATGCAGCATTTAAACGATTCAAGTAGACTCAGTAAACAGCAATTTCCTAGTTTAATTCGTCTAGAGACAAGCTTTAGAAGGAAAACCTGATACAATCCCTCAGATTTTGTGACCCTTCACAGGTATAAATCAAAGCTAGCTAAATAAGTCATGAGAACAGTCAACATCGACATAGTTCATGCAATTTGATGGCAAAGCAAAGCTATAAACTTACTAACAATAACTCATATGTAAAACCCAATAATGATAACAGAATCTTACTTGCAATAGTCAACTCCTGAGCTGCGTTTGGTGAATTCTCAAACAATGGAGGAAGACTTTTGAACTTAGTGAGAAGAACCTGAAGAGCATTACAAAAACACCCACCGACATCAGTAAATTGCAATCTAAACCAATACACACAATAACAATCCCGTAAAGAAGAAACTAAATTTCACAGAACTCAGCTCTGCTAAAAGATCCTCAACACATTAATAAGCTAAATTCTCACAGATTCGAACCCTCATGACATAAACCATCAATTTTCCCAGAGTTCGTTCATTGAGCAGATGTTCAAAGAAGTGAAATCGAATCAAATTAGGGTTCGAAGTAGAGAGATACCTTAAGCTGAGACAATAGATCGCTACAGGTATTGTAATCCTTCCTCACAAACGCCGCCTTGAATCTCTCAAACTGCTGAGAAACTTCAGTTAGCTGTGGATCCATTGCTTAAGCTATTTTTTTTCTCTGTTCACCGGCGACGATTCCTTTCTAATAGATTTGCTCCGAACTGGCTTGATCGCGAAGAAAAATAATAGACAGATAGAGAGAAGCAGTAACATGTTATTACAAATTGGGCCTTTGATGGGGCATATCAATTTAAAAGGCCCACGGTTCACATTAGCATTATGACTAACGTGTACACACTGTGAAAAAACACCATCATCATCATCATCTCCTATCCACCCATCGGCTCTTTGCTTTCTCCAAGCTGCTGTGTTTATTTCTAAGCTCCCAATTTCACAACAATGGTGGCGTCTTCGCTATGTCTGTCAAATTCCCCGGTTTGCCCTCACACTCTACCTAATATCTCGTCACAGCCACTCCTCTCTTTCTCTCATTCCCTCAGGCCATTCATTCCCAAGTCTAAACCTATTGCCTCGCTACAACAGCAGAAGAGAGAGAACTCTCAATTTGTGGTGAAATCTCAGACTCTTGATTTCTCTGGAACTTTCTTTGAAGGTGGATTCGGATCGGACGATGACCCGACTTCTTCTTCCGGGTCGGGAGTCTCAACTGCCCTTGAAGACAAACCAGAACCTCAGTGCCCGCCTGGACTCAGACAGTATGAAACAATGGCGGTTTTGAGACCAGACATGTCTGAAGATGAGCGTCTTGGTCTTACCCAGAAATACGAAGAGGTTCATTTCTCTAAATTTTCCCTGCTTTTTCTGTTTGATATTCCAAGGAGATTTTTGGGATTCAGTTAGAAACTAATCATATTGCAATTTTCAGAATCAAAACTAGAAACTTTATGTCATAGTTTAGGTAAGAGATCATTGAAAGTTGCATCTTGTGTCTGTTTTTAGTCAATCCTTGATATATCCATATGGTACTATGCTCGAAACGAGCTAATTACACAGTTCTCATTTGTGGTATATGTGTGGATTCTTTAGGCTATATTGCATGGTGTATTAGTGGTATATTGTGTTTCGATAATTGCACATTTCACTCTGAAAGATTCGTTGTATCGCTGTTTTTTTTTGGTGTGTGTGGCAGTTGCTTGTGGCAGGAGGTGGAATGTATGTGGAAGTGTTCAATAGAGGAGTGATTCCATTGGCTTACAGCATCAGGAAGAAGAACAAAGCTGGAGAAACTAACACTTACTTGGATGGAATCTACCTTCTCTTCACTTACTTCACCAAACCCGAGTCAATAACTCCGCTCGAGGTTGTTCTCACTGCGGACGATGACATAATCCGATCCTCTTCCTTCAAGATAAAGAAGAGGAAGTACAACTGAAAAGACAACATCAGTTGGGCATTGCTCAACTAAAGTAAATCTATCTCTATTTGGTTATGTTTTTATGCATCTTTTTTGGGCATTGCTCTGTTTTCTTATGTAACAGAGTGTGAGAAAATCTAAAGCTATGTTTCAAAAACAGGATATAATTAACCTTAAATCTCCATATATTACCATAATAATCAATTTCATTTCAACTCTTGTTCATTGCACAAGACTTATGTTAATGATCAAATCCATAAACATATATATACAAGTGAGAGACCTAGAAAATAAGCAAACGTGTCACAAACAAATATATAATCTTGTGTGTTCGTTCAATTCATCATCTCAATTCCTTAATTAACAAAGCAAACGGGACAACGTATTAACCCATTCTCATTACACCTAAGACACCTCTCCCATCCTTCACCTTTCGCCGCCGCAACCGCCGCCACCTTACAGCTACCACCACACTCCAAACAAGGCAACCACCTCGCTCCTCCGCAACCTTCACAAGTTTGCCTCCCTTCTTCCCCTACTCTCTCCACACGTGCCCACCTCAACACTCTCCCTAACTTCCCGTTCTCATTCATCGCCGTTACTTCCGCCGCTCCTCCCAAGTACCTACCTTTCACAAACACTCTCGGCGGAGCCACCGTTGTTTCGTCTTGGAGAAGCTCCTTAAGCTCGCTCAACACTCCCGCGTCTAAAGCCACGTCCCTCTCGTCCACCACTACTCCTTGCTGCTCCATGATGGCTCTCACACGCATGCAATCCTCGTACGTGCGACGCACTCCTTGCAACGACGTCGTGTAAACCACCAAGCCGTCGCCTCCTCCGGGAGGACACTTCTCCGGGAACTCCCTCAGTGGGTCCCAGTTCATCACCGGTTTCTTGTTCCCTTCTTTCTCCCTCCGTTCTCTGTCTCTCAACACGAATATGTTCTCCTTCACTGACCGAGACCCCGAGTGAGACGACGGAGTCGCCTTTGTCCGATCTGACTCAGGTCTTAGCTCGGACATGGACTCGGTTCTCTTAAGCTTAACCGTCGTCGTCGGGTTTTGCGCGGCGATGATCTTTTTGGACCTCGCTTCAAGCTCGTCGAGTGTGTGAAACGACGCGCTCTTCCGTGGAAGCCGCCGTGGAGGAGTCTCAGGAGGTTTAACGGAGACAACTTCCCGCGGTTTAACGGCGGCGGGTTTAAGTTTGGTTTCTAAAGATTTGCTAACTTCATCCCATGTTTTAGGAGCGTCATCGTCATCATCATCGTCGTTGAGGACAGTGATTGGCACGGCGGCGCGTGGAGGTTTTTCATCATCTTCATGTTCGAGTTTAAGCCATGGCTCTTCGATGGCGTTGATATCAAACACCGCGAAACTCGAGGGCGGTGGTTTGTAAACGTCGGCGACGACGTTGGCTTTCACTTGCTTAGACGATGTACACCCCATTTTAATTCTTCAAATTTTGTTAAGTTTTTATTTTGTATGTGTTAAAGTGTTTATTATATGAAGAAAATAAGAAAATGATGGGTCAAGTTTTGTGTGGTATTCGAGATTGCTCTTATCCGTATATTTGCTTGAAATTTGTATTCTACCTAAGCTGATTAGTATGACAATTTCTTATAAATATTGTGCATTTATTTGAGTCCATGAATATGTGAGATTTCGACCACAAAGTGTTTTGTGGTTCGAGTGTAAGCAACGTGGTGAGAACATCATATTCTTGACTAAATGTCATAATCAATTCGAAGGATTGTTAGAAACATTATGCATTTTTATAACACATATGTAGCATTGGATAATAAACGAATAGAGAGGCCCAATTACATTTTGAAAACTTGAAATCAAACAAAATCACAAGAAAATTATACAATATTCGATTCGAAACTGAGGGCTGAAAATATCTGAAAATGAAATTTACCTAAGCAGCTGACAACTCTCTCTTCTTGTTCTTGTTCTTCTTCTTCTTTCTATTTTTTTCCTTCTTCGCTGTCGTCGTGGTGTTTGATATAAACGCCATCAAACTATTGACGTCTTCGCCATTGACTTTTGATGGATGAACGAAGAAGAAACACACACACATAAGGGTTTCGAAGAGAAAACAAATTCAAAACTGTAGGCCGAAAGATGATATAATTTTGGGGTTTTAGGAAAATTTTAAGTACAAACTAAAGAAAATTTTATTCAATCAAGTAAATAAATATATACGTAGTCCAATCGAAAATTAAATATTTATTTAATTACGGGTCCAATCGAAAATCGTACGGTCACAACTTTTTAAAAATGATTGATGAATTTTAATGAAGTACTTAATAGCAATAATTCTTTGACAGTTTGGTTTCCGTCGATCACAAAAGCAGTTCATCATCATATTGTAACATACAAAAATTTAGAAAGTCTTCTCAAACACAAAAAAAAAATGGAAAAACAACAACTCTAAATCCAACCAATTGGAAAACAGGATCATCCAGGTAAACACATTAAACTTTATGATTTGAAATCACAAAGATCGAATCTTTATTCTAACTATTTCGGTTTCCATTTTTTTTTTTAACGTAAATAGAGATCTCTACATGGGTTTTTTTTCTTGGATCTTGGCTTCTTGGGATTACTTACTATATGATCATATCAAAAATAAATGAGGATCGGATTTTATGAGAACCTCAAGAGTTTTTTTTTTGTTAATAGGTTTGACCATCTTAGTTTCAAGTCTGTGTTGTTGTGTTCGTCGACGTAGTTGTTATATCTCATCATGTTCTTGATTCGTTGTCGTTATTTTAACATCTAAACATTAAAATGATCAGATCATAAAGCTGAGCACCAAATTCATCAATCTCTCAATTAATTTATTGTTAATCCAATCGTTGATAGAAAATTAAGATTGGGGAATCTGAAACTGTTTTTTTTTTAAGATTATTTTAGATTACAAAACTTGTTGAAAAATGTTGGCATTCGTGAAATGCTTCTCGTTGAAGCGAACAAAGCATCCTCCTGGATATGAGGACCCTCATGTTCTTGCATCCGAAACTCCCTGTAAGTCAAAAAGATAAACCCCAAATTGAACAAATAAAATTTATTAATTAAGAAGAAGAAGAAGATTTAGACTTTCATTTAATAAAAGAAATAAGATGATTTGTTAATAGACGAGACACATATGAATTATGAGCTGTATATACATTATCTTGTGAAGCCATATATATATAGAGGTTATATATAATTGATCTATGCAGTTACGGTCAATGAGATAGAGGCTTTACACAATCTGTTCAAGAAGCTAAGTACATCCATTATCGACGATGGTCTTATCCATAAGGTAACATTTTATTTATTTAATGAGCTTTTTATAAAAAAAAGAACAAAAAAAAAGGAGGATTGTACATTTAATCTAAAATGACATCAATTTATCTTGGAATTTAATTTGCATCAAAATATAATTATATACGACCTTATTTATGAGCAGGAAGAGTTTCTACTGGCTTTGTTCAGAAACAGCAGTATGCAAAATCTATTTGCGGACAGGGTTTGTACTCTATTCCATTCTCAGAAACATTATTGCATCTATATGCATATTTTCCTATATTATAATATTTTGTTTTAAACCCTTAATTAATTAGATTGATATTGAAGGAATAGTTTAAGGTATTAAGTAATTAGAAATAGTTTTGCTGCAGGTGTTTTATATGTTTGATAGGAAACGCAACGGTGTGATTGAGTTTGGAGAATTTGTTCGCTCTCTTAGCATCTTCCATCCACACACTCCCGAACATGAAAAGTCTGCTTGTACGTATTTATATATTCAGGATCATGAAAATATTTACATGAATGTACGTATTTGAGTGATTAGCTAAATATATAGTTTATAATGTTGTAAAAATTGTAGTTATGTTCAAGCTTTATGACCTCCATGAAACCGGATTCATCGAGCCCCACGAGGTACTGCTACTTATTTTGATTGGTCGTATCGTGAAAATGAAAAAAAAATAAAAAATTTGTTGAATAGATCGATAAAATCTATTGATGAACAAGCAATAGAATTTACGTATATATATTGTGTACGTGTCTATGCATACACAAAACATAATTACGTGTAATATATATTGTTTGATTGGAAATTAGTTGAAGAAGATGGTGGGCGCACTACTTGGTGAAACAGAGTTAGAACTCTCTGAAGAATGCATTGAAGCCATCGTGGAACAGGTCGTCATGCATGTCTAATATTAATTTGTTTATAACTTTTATATTCTTATTATCTTTATATCTTACGTTAAACAAATAAATTGATTTTTTCTATTTTTGGATTAATTACCAATATGTAGACGATGCTGGAGGTTGATACAAACAAAGATGGGAAGATCGATGAAGAAGAGTGGAAAGAGCTCGTTGCTAAGAATCCTTCAATCCTCAAGAACATGACTCTACCTTACCTCAAGTATACTATTTAACTGTGTTATTTTTAACAATATTTTATTTTATTTTTATTGACATTCTCGTATTAAATTAATTAGTATATTGTTATTTTTATGATTTGTAGAGAAGTGACTTTAGCATTTCCAAGCTTTGTGCTCGACTCCGAAGTTGAAGACTAGAGGAAACCTTCGGAGAAACACAAAGAAGATTTATACTTTTGAGTTTTTTTTTTTTTAAATCCTTCTTCTGTATAATTCGGAACATCAACAATACATGGTACAAGACTCAACAAACTGATTTGCAATTTTTGTTATTATGTTTCACGTTCGTTTCAGTTCATATTGATGATTCAGAATTTTACAATGAAATAACAATTTTTTACACCTCTTCAAAGGTTTTCAATTATAATATGGATAAGCAAAATATAAAATTAAACTGATGGTACATTGAGTAATACACCTGTAACGGTAACTGGTGAGCAACGGCTAGAGGAGCTAGCACTGCAGCAGCGTCGGGTCCACACTTGTGTCGAACTTGTCGTTGTCTGTGCGACCCATTGCTTTTGAATTTTAAAATTAGACAACTTTCTCTCGAGTTATTTTACTTGTATTCATGCACCAATACATAATCGTCATAACATTAACTTTAATATTTTGTTCACAAATAATTATGTACTGTCAGATCATATTATTTTATTTTCAGATTAAAGCCACCGCCCCTAATAGACAACTCATTTTTGTTAAAGCGTAAATCATTTTTAGTAATAGTGTTTCACATCATCTCTCAAATAATAAAAAAAAAAAAAAAAATCAGAATTTTTTTGAAAAGTGTGAGAACTTCATGCAATAGTCTCTCTCGTTAATAAGATTCTCGTCTTTTTTTAGAAATTTTCAATATTTTATTAATAATTTTTTATATTATTTAATAGAGTATGTGAGAGACTATAAGAGCAGGATTAATGAGAGAACTCATGAACAATATTTTATTATAAATTTTGTGCAAATCGAAGTGGAAAAATTCTTAAAATTAAGAAACTGATCCTAAAAATCTCTCCTAAGAATCTATTTAGAACCTCCCATTAATCATGCTCTAAGATGGTTTTTCTTCAATGCGACTATTTGGTTGATTTTGTTTTATACAATAGAATAATAAAGTTGGTTTTACCCAATGTAATGTAGTAGCTGGATAAACCAAATTATACAAACAAGTTACAGAATTTAAGTCAAGGTTGATATTATTGCAAATGAACTTCATCGAACCTTGAGGAAAGAAACGTTGTATCTTTAATGATTTGTATTATGACTCATTTTTCTTTGAACATTCCTTGGCGACACAAACTCAGTTGAAACGTTCCCATTATATACTGAAGTTCATAAACCAATTGTTATATTATTCACAGCTAGCCATTTAAAGATCTTTGTTATCAAGTTATTCTTTCTTTATTTTATGGTAATCTCTAGTACACAGTCACACAGGAGGATTCTATGAACCTACATGATTCATTATTATTCATAATGTATTTACATATTAAAAATGATAGATTTTTTTTTTTTTTGTTATCATAGTACAAAAATAATGAATGATTTATTTTAGGCTTTTGATGAGAAATGATTTTTTATTGTAAGGAAAGAGGACCCATCCATGTGCAACGGCAATAATCTCGGTTTACGACCAGTTCAAGTTTCCTAAAAGTTCAATGTTTCCATTAATTAACTTCCTCTAATCCCATCTCTTTTTAAAAATAAAAAAGATTTATCACCTTAATTAATGTTTGTTTTTTGTTTCCTTACAAAGAATCAACACGTGGCAAGATATGATTGTAAGAATGACTCGCAATACCGTCGTTGGTCGGCAAGTCAAAAGCCACGTTAATGTTTCCGTTATTTAGATGACGGTATGATCACCACGTTACATAGTTGCTAATGCTACTCCGTTAATCAGATAAGAATGGGTTTAATGAATAATTTAAGGGTGTCTTTGTGATTTACGTACATTTTAAATTTTTATTTAAGTAATTTTTATGTTTTTATTTATGATTTAAGTAGTTTTAATTTGAGAAATGAATAGTTTTTAGGATATTTTTGAAGAGATTATTTTTAAAACTACTTTAAAAACTATCTATTTTTTAAATTAAAACTTAAAACTACCTAAATTACAAATAAAAATTTAAAACCTACCCAATTTTCTCATAATTTAATATGATTAGGATTTTTTCTTAAAAAAAAAACTAAATTTCCATCTGTTAGTGGAGAAAATGTAAATGGTGCCGATTAACGCCACGTATACTGGGGAAAAACATATCTATTCACACAAATTTGCGCGTGAATTAATCAAATTCGAAGGTTGTTTACTAAAAAGTCTACAAGTAGATTTAATACACCGTTAAAATGGAAGAAACGGTCGTGAAAGTGAAAAGTAACGGCGTTAAAAAAATACAAAATCCGGAAAAGGCTAAGAAGCGCGTCTATTTAAAGAAAGAGCTTTGCTTCAATAAAAAAAATCTTCCCCTTCTTCAGCGATCTTCCGATTTTTTATACAAACCATTCCATTTGCAAAATCCATCGATCAGAAGAACCATTTCTACGCAGATCTTTCCAGAATTTGTGGTTTCGATTTTCAAATTCCGATCTTCGTTTCCAATTCGGGGAATTCATGGATTTATAGGTTTTTGTTGTTGTTTCGTCTCTGTTAGATTCTGGGTAGGGGTTGATTTAGTTGTTTTTTGTTGTTGTTGTTGTTAGGGTTTTGGATCTTACGAATCGATTTTCATGGAAGGGTGTCTCTAATTGATGCCCAGAAGAGAAGATCTATGTTGATTGTTCGATTAGATTTGAATTAGAGAGCTTTAGGGGTTTTTTTTCAAGGAAATGTCAGTAGCTGATGTTGATTTGAGCCCGATTCAAAGAGGATCGGGTTTTTCTTTTGGTCACGAACAATCGAAGAAGACGACGAATCATTACTCTGTCAAATCGGTTTTGGTGTTTCTTAGTGTTTCTGGTTCTACGATGCCTATGATCATCTTGGAGTCTGATTCAATAGCTGAAGTTAAACTTAGGATCCAGACTTGTAATGGGTTTAGGGTTAGAAGACAGAAACTTGTTTTCAGTGGTCGAGAGCTAGCGAGGAACGCGTCGCGTGTCAAGGACTATGGTGTGACTGGTGGTAGTGTTTTGCATTTGGTGCTTAAGCTCTATGATCCGTTGCTTGTTACTGTGATTACTACTTGTGGTAAGGTCTTTCAGTTTCATGTGGATCGTCGTAGAAATGTTGGGTATCTGAAGAAACGGATCTCTAAAGAAGGTAAAGGGTTTCCTGAGGTTGATGATCAAGAGATCTTGTTTAAAGGAGAGAAGCTTGATGACAACAGAATCATTGATGGGATTTGCAAAGATGGAAACTCTGTTATCCATTTGCTGGTTAAGGAATCCGTGAAAGAAGCTCTCGTCGAAGAAGAAGCTGCTTCTGGTAAAGACTTCTTGTTAGAACCTGTTGTTCTTAACCCTGCTGTGAAGTTACCTAAGGTTCTAGAGGATATGATTGACCACACGGTCGATGGGTTAAACAAAGGTAATCCACCAGTGAGATCAGCTGAAGGAACGGGAGGGACTTATCTGATGCAAGATTCTTCAGGTCTTAACTATGTATCTGTCTTCAAGCCCATGGATGAGGAACCAATGGCTGTCAACAATCCTCAGAAGCTTCCTGTGTCATCAGATGGTCAAGGATTGAAGAGAGGAACTAAAGTAGGAGAAGGGGCAACAAGAGAAGTTGCAGCTTACTTATTAGATCATCCAAAAAGTGGACGGAGATCTTTGTCTAAAGAAGTAATGGGGTTTGCCGGTGTGCCACCAACTGCTATGGTCAGAAGCTCTCACAAAGTGTATAATTACCCAAAGGGATTCGACAGTTCTACTGTAAATGATGCTAAAGTTGGTTCTTTGCAAATGTTCATGAAGAACAATGGAAGCTGCGAAGACATTGGCCCTGGAGCTTTTCCTGTTGAAGAAGTGCATAAAATCTGTGTCTTTGACATACGAATGGGAAATGCAGATCGACATGCCGGAAACATATTGACCAGGAAAACTGAAGAAGGGAACACCGTTCTAATTCCCATCGACCATGGCTATTGTCTGCCCGAAAATGTAAGCTTTTTCTCTTTACTATATCTTTTCACTGACCTTCCAATATATCTAGAAGTGAACCTAAGTGACTAAAATGTGTGTAATGTAGTTTGAAGATTGCACATTTGATTGGCTTTACTGGCCACAAGCAAAAGTCCCGTTTTCTGCAGACACTCTCGACTACATAAACTCACTAGACTCCGAACAAGACATTGCTCTTCTGCAATCACATGGATGGGAGATTCCTGAAGCCGTCTCACGCACATTACGCATCTCCACGATGTTGCTGAAGAAAGGCGTTGAGAGAAACCTAACACCTTATCAAATAGGAAGCATAATGTGTAGAGAAACGGTGAACAAAGACTCAGCGATTGAAGAGATAGTGAGAGAAGCACATAACTCAGTGTTACCTGAGTCAAGCGAGGGTACGTTTCTTGAAGCAGTGTCAGTGGCCATGGATCGTCGTCTGGACAAGCTAATTAACTAGTAAAACTTTCAAGTACATAAATAATGTTGGTTTTACCGTATGTATGTATCTATGTATGTTTATGTTGAGAAAAACGTTGATGGGGCTCTTCTTGGATCATTTTTTTCTTCCATGAAAGAAGCCTTTAAGCTTTTGTGTTTTTTTTCCGTAAACACTAAATAAAACGTTGTTGCTTTTCTTCGTATTGTGTCAAAATCAATACCAAAACCAAAACCAAAACCGTTGAAAAACTCAATTTGTGGTTTGAAAAGGATGGAACTCTAACTAATGGCATATATAATGGTTAATCTTTGGCCTATTTTAATTGGGCCAGGATGAAAGTTGGACCTAACAGTACATTACAATACAAAGGGGGTAATTGTGTCACTTCCCTGTCGTGATATTTTTTGCAAGTTTGGATCCAACCAATGTGACAAAATGTGGCAATTGTGCTGATTAGTCCATGAGTTGGGGTAATTTTGTTCTTTCCTTGTATTAGATTTTTTCCTCTTGAACAAGGCTTCGAATAAAAGAGCAAATCTCACTGAAAATGGACTTTAGAGTTTAAGACAGTCTCACCTACTTCATGTGGAAAAGATACACACAAAAAAGAAAAAGATCATGTGACTTGGGAATCTTGGATATGTTTCCCATTAAATCCCAAAAAAAAAAACACAAAAATCATTCTTGATTAACAAAGGCAATAAGTAGTGTGGTGATTCATATATCTTTCCCAAATTGAGTGAAGCGTTTATAGTTTTTTATGGTTAATGTCTTAATAAAATGAAAATATGTGGATGAAAGCTTTGATAATTTGTTTATATCCTAAAGACAATAAATGCTGACGCTTTTTAGTTTGAAGCACTTAGCATTTACTCTCACAGTCTCACACTCACACTAGTCTCTCTACACTTCAACTCTATCCTCATCTCCAAACACTCTTCGATCTTTGCAATGGTCAAGCCTCACGGTCGTCGCCGTCCTTCCGGCCGAACAAATCTAGCTTCTTGCGCCGTCGCCACTATCTTCTTGCTCTTCTTACTCATCGTCCTCCTTGTCGTTTACTTCACCGTCTTCAAACCAAAAGACCCCAAGATCTCAGTTAACGCCGTTCAACTCCCGTCATTCGCCGTCTCAAACAACACAGCTAACTTCACCTTTTCTCAGTACGTCGCCGTTAGAAATCCTAACCGCGCCGTTTTCTCTCATTACGACAGCTCTATTCAGCTTCTTTATTCGGGTAATCAAGTCGGGTTTATGTTTATACCCGCCGGTAAAATTGACTCCGGTCGGACTCAATACATGGCCGCTACTTTCACCGTTCAATCTTTCCCTATTTCTCCTCCTTCATCCGCCATTTCCACAGTCTCCGCCGCTGATATTCCAGATTCTCCGGTAATTCCGGGTCCGCCTGATTTCACCGTGACTCCGAGTTCTCCGAACAACCCAGGTTCGCCGTATTTTCCAGGAAATCCAGAAACGCCGAATTTTCCAGAGAATCCGGGTCCTCCGAGTTTTCCGAGGAATCCAGGCTCGCCGGAATTTCCAGGAAACCCAGGATCTCCGGTTATGCCAAGAAATCCAGGCTCACCGGAATTTCCAGGAAATCCTCCGACGTTTCCGAGAAACCCTAATCCTCCGGTTTTCCCAGGGAATCCAGGATCGGGTAATCCGAGAAATATGGGTCCTCCGGGTTTTCCAGGAATCGGAGCTCCGGCTGGATTTCCTGGTACGCCGGTGGGATTCGGAGGAGGGACAGGGCCAACTCTAGGGGATGGATATGCAAATCCGGGTTTCGGGTATGGGAATCGGGCCGGACCAACAATGGAGATAGAGTCGAAGATGGAATTAGCGGGTCGGGTCAAAGTACTGCACGTGTTCACACATCACGTGGTTGCTAAATCGGATTGTCGGGTCACCGTCTCTATTGCCGACGGTTCCGTCTTGGGTTTCCATTGCTAAATTATTACCTTAATTTCTCTATTATTATTTTCCATTTTTGTTGTTTTATTTAGTTTTTGCCCCGTTTTCACTAATTTTTTTTGTTTTGCTCATTTTAAGTTTGAGGAAATTAATTAGAAATTGTAAAAAAATCTTTTTTTTTCTCTGGGCAATTGGCATGTAGTTTATTAATGTTCTTTTAAGCAAAATGCTCACGTTTTCTCTCCTTCAATTGTGCAAAAACAAACAAAAGCTAGGTTTCCTGAGAATATGGGTGAGCTTTGTTTTCTTCTTTTAATTTTGAAAGTGGGAGTGTATGGGTTTGTGAGTCATTTGGCATAACATTGAATATCTGTATTCCATTTACAAAAGGTTTATTTCATAAAGTAAATGAAATTCATTGCATATCTTCGGATCTAAAGAAAAAGTGTTTAATGTTCGGAAAGCAAGAGAATATACCAAAAAGTAAATAGTTTTTGAATTTGTAGTGTTTATGTAGTATTTGAATTCTTGATACTGTATTTCTGTATATTTGTAATTTCAAGAAGTCAAAAAAGGAGAAAGAAGAAAATAATAAAGAAAAAAAGTGAAGTCACATCATTGGAGAGTTCCCACTATCCTAGAGATTTGTGTATTTCCTTGAATATCATTTGTTAGAGAGCTACACAAGTCGTTCAAAGTAAAAAAGACAAAGTTATGGGCTTTATTTGGTTCTGTTTCCTTGACACTGCTATTGTAATGGTCTTTTCTTGTTCTGCTCATTTTCATTAAGAAGAACGGTAAAAAAAGAAAGAAAATGCGAAACTCCTACAAATGAACCCTTGAAATAGCAAACAAAACCATAAGAAAAAATTGAATTCAATTTCTATGTAATACAATTATAATCCCATTAAAAACTAATTTCCTAAGAAAGATGATAGAAATCCAATAAACAAAAGAATCCACTTAAGTTAAACCTATGCGTGTGTATATATAAATATAAATTACAACAAGGAGAAAAAGCAGATATATGAATAGAGAAGTAACTTCTCCCTCACTGTGTTTTGGCTTCAAAGCTTAAACCTGAGACTGTAACATGAATGTAAAGAGCCAAAGCCCCCAAAAAAAGAATGGAGTGTTGGATTTAGCTTTGTTATGTTGTGTTTGGTAAAGCCCCGTAACCAAAAGGATTGTTGCTTGCCCAGTTCCATTGATCCCTACACATCTCTTTGATTCCATATTTTGCCCTGTCCAAAGATTTTGTATCAGAGACTTCGCAAGAAAGAAAAAACAGTCACTTGACACTTGATAATAACATTCTCAGGGTCTTTACTTACTTCCAGTTTAGTTCACGTTCAGCTTTTTCGGTTGACGCGTAGACAGTCTCTGCATCACCTGGTCTCCTTTCAACCTTCACCAGTGGGATTTTCTGTACACATGATTTCAAACTATTAAGTTGGTGCGATGTAAAGAGCAAATACAACCGTGCGCGCATTCATTCTTATGATTTTCTGTGTGTATAGACAGAGAGAGAGAAGTGATCTTCTTACCATTCCAGAAGCTTTTTCAAATGCATCAACCATTTCTAACACCGTTGTTCCTTTTCCGGTTCCTAGGTTGTATACTTCACAACCTAGCACAACAACCAAGTCAAACAGTTGAGTTTGTATATAAGCAGATATTTTTTGTCGAGACAGTGAACTATTTAAGAAAAGCTACCTATTTCAGATTCGTCTAGCTTTTGAAGTGCACATATATGGCCGTCTGCTAGATCAACAACATGAATATAGTCTCGTACCTGAAGTATAAAAAACAATCGCTAAGATCAATCTGATCATAACTGTGAGTAGCAAAGCAATATTATCACATTATCAGTCAAGGTGAAGTTGAGGAAGGGAATTAATTCTCATGTCATTACTTATTATTGAAGACAATTGAACCTAACAAATCCATCTATTGCCTTGTTAAACAATTCCTTGGATTCCTAATCTATGGAATGGACCTATATTCAAGAATTTCATGATCCATGTGAGAGAGCGATTAGAAGCAGGTCTATGTGAGAGCAAGCAACACAGGAATTTAAAAGACAGTTAAAACGAAGAATCCTTGTACAAAGATGTGAAAATCTTACCCCGGTGCCATCTTTAGTGGTATAGTCGGTTCCATAAATTTTTAGGTTAGGCAGTCTCCCAACAACGACTTGCTGGACATAAGGCATGAGATTGTTAGGAGTTCCACACGGATCCTCACCAATGCGACCACTAGGGTGAGCTCCCACAGGGTTAAAGTATCTCAGCATTATGATTCTCCATTCAGGATCACCACGTTGTACATCACGACAAATGTCCTCGATGAACAGCTACAAAATGAGAAACATTTCAGGATAAATACCACCTAAATCTACAAATAAAAAGGTTTCACTTTGGTATCGAAAACTCCCAAGTACCTTTGTTCTTCCATAAGGACTCATTCCAGATAGGGCGGACTCTTCTGTACAAGGAACCTCCTTTGGCCAGCCATACACAGTAGCCGACGAAGAAAATACAAGCTGATTGAGATCAACGATAGAAAGTTAAACCATGTTTCACTTACATCAGGAATAAAAAAAATCTGCAATACAGAACAAAAGAGGATTACTTTTTTACATCCGTGAGCAGCCATTACTTCCAAAAGCGTAATAGTCCCAATTAAGTTATTGTTATAATACAGAGTCGGTTTCGCTACGCTTTCCCCAACTGCTTTCAATCCAGCAAAATGCATTACTGCATCAAACCTACATTACAAGCATAAAGAGACAATCTTTAGATCAGATCCAAATTCTCTGTTAACAACATTCTACTAGATCACGGAGTCAATCTGAGAATTCATGAGATTTAAGACGTAACATCTGATTGCCTAGAAATGCGTAAATCGGTATGAAGAAACCAAATGAGGATACTCTACGAACTCACTTTGATTCGGAGAAAAGCCTCTCAAGCGCGGGTTTATCGCGAAGGTCCATCTGCAGGTAAGAGATGCATTAGGCTATTAGCAATCTGACTTTTACGCTACATTTCTCAGATTATAAATTAGATCCAGCAATCGAACAAGATCAGCATAACTCCCAAAATGGAATCAAGCACCATAAGCGAATCGAGATACAAACTCTCAATTCTGGTCATGATCACCGAAATTCTCGGAACAGAATATCCGACGAATGGTTTTTTGAACAGCAAGAGCAGAGAATAGGGGAACAAATGGCAAAACCTGGTGGAATGTGAGATTTTTTCCATGATCTCCAGCGAGCTCTTTGACGCGTTGGATCGAAACGAGAGAGGAATTGTCGAGATTGTCGATAACGACGGTACTGTAGCCACCGAGAAGAAGCTGAAGCACAGTGTGACTTCCGATGTAACCAGCACCGCCGGTCACCAGAATATTTCTCATTATCGAGCTCCAAGAGGCGATGAAGAAAGAGAAAGAGAGGGAGAGAATCGAAAGAGAAGCTTCTCTGGAAATAATAACTAACCTTTGTTTCCCAATAAAAAGAGTAGTGGAGAAGAGAGGACACGTGGCCTTTTCATTTTTTTTAATCTTATTTGTTAATTCATGAATTAAATGTCACATCCTCTGAAGAAAGTCACTATGCGTCTTTAGCAACTACTGTTATTAACAAAGGTTTGCATAAATGAGAAAAGGGACAAGAAACAATCCATAAGCATACCCAAAACAAAACAAACAAAAATTTATATTGAAAGAGAATAATATTATCAGTGATTATAAAACTATAGTATTACATAACAAATTTATCAAAATTAACTTATAGCGACCGACAGAAGAAACTTAACTTTTAGCTATGCTCCAGAGGTTTTGACCTGTGCCAGACAATCACCATTTCCATTCATTAGTATATTAATACCATTATTTTCCAAAAAGTATTATTATTTTTACAGTGCAAAATTCCCAATGCAGCTCTGGACTCTGAAGAAAGAAAAATATTCTTAAATAGGATATTAAAATTTTAATAAAAATTGTAATTAAAGTGTAACTGCCAGAACATTCGTCCACATTTTCATATCATTGACGAATCTATGTTGTAGTTTTGACAGCAGACATTATTCATGTCATACATATGCCGCCGAAAGATAATTGCTTTCTATGATGATGTTGTATGATGTATGTCTGGATGATGATGATGATGATGATGATGATGATGATGATGATGATGATGATGATTACCTAACCGGCTTCGTTGACAGAGGTGTTTAAGGTTGGGAGCTGAGTAGTCTTTCAGCCTCGTCGTTTGCTTCAGCCTGAAATTTCCATTTCTGCATTACAAACATAAAGACCATTAAACAGCATATAGTTGTTGCAAGTATATGCTTGTGTCGTCCAAAATGAAACTGGAAAATTTCAGGAAAATACGATATATATAAGATTCAACATAAATGAGTTTCCAACTATATAATATACCTCTTCAAGGTTTTCGAGTTCCATGATCTGCTCTATCTGTTGAGCAATGTTTTCCTGTGAAACAAGTATACAACGGAGTTATACTTAGTCTCAGATTCGATCACGTCAAGTTCATAAGTAAACTGTTAGATATAACTCACAGCATTGTTCACTGCCTCGGCTGCAAGAACATCACTGTCCATTTCCACCTCAATCTCAATCATTGAAGATATCTAAACATTAAAGAAATCGTACTAAGAGGTTTAAACCAGGTGAAGAACTACAGATTTTTGAAGATATAAAATGGTTTTGTTTCGTTTCCTTACTCTGGCATAACTATCGATAAGCTCAATCTTTCCCTTTATGGAGTTCTGTAGACTTTCTCGTACCTTCTTTACTCTTGTTCTTCGAGTACTAAATTAAGCAAGATACACATATTATGATAGATCTCATTGTGTTAAGAATTTCCCAGATGTTGAGGTTCATACCGGTATGCTGGCTCTCCCACAGCTAAAATTTTGTTCTCGAGCTGGCACATTCGACCCAACATCCACACCTAAAATAGACACAAGGAAGTTATAGATGTGTTTTTGATTATGTATTGATGGTTTCAAAAGGTATGACGAATAAATGAGACTTAGTACCTCTTTTTCGACTGTTTCTTTTAGATCTCTAATGCGACGCTGGAGCACATCATACTGAGATAATAGTTGCTGCTTGATACCAACCACATCCACTGTTCGTTCAGGGAGCTGAAACCGTGTAAGAAATGATGAAATTCATACCCAAGAGACTAACACATGTTCACTAAGCGCTGTTCACATGATAGAGTACCTGATTTAGCTGAGGAAGGACAAACGAATTTAGAGTTGCTCCTATTGCTAGTGATGTAACAGCAGCAACTGAGAGTAACTGAGGCAAACTGGGATCAATAATACCAGAAGCAGCATCTCCAGTAGCCAAAACAGCAAGAAGAGGAATTAGAAACGAGGGTTGCAAAGCTTTATCTCCATCTTTATTAGGAGGTCTTAGCAAAAGCGATTCTCGTCCGTCCTTGTGCTTTGTGAGGCTCATAGGTTCTCCAGGGTAAAAGTTTGGAGCTTTGGGGATAAACTTGAAAGGTCCCACTTGTCTGTAAATATTTGAAGGAGCAGCAGATGCAATTGTCACTCTTTCTCCTTCTTGCGCAGGGAGCTCGGCTGTCTCAGTGGCAAACCGGTGCGTTCGTGCTGTACCTGAAGGAGTTTGAACCTGAAATCCAATGCAATGGTTAAAATATCTGTTGTATCGAAATTTCATTCTTTTGAAAATGAAACTGAGTTCAGAATGGGGATTTTACCACAATAGAATGCACAGAAGAAGAGACTTTGTTCTTCTTTATCTGGATAAGTCTAAGCCCCTTTTCCCAGAGAGGAATGTCCTTGCTGCGTTCGGCAGATGTAGCTCCTTAGAAAAAGTGAATATCTCAGCATCAACACCACACACATCTCAATGTTTTCAGGCTCAAATCACTAAACACAACTCCCTCTCAGAACAAAAACAAGCTACATCACCTTTTCCCTACAGCTAGGTAACAAAAAAACAAAAACATATTTGAAGAGAACTAACCCAAGCTCTTCTGATTCTATACTGGTTATGTCACCAGAGAACAGCTCGTATTGGTAACGGCAATTAGCGCAAGAGACAATCTAGAAACATAAACAGCAAATCATCAATGGTTATTCTTAAAAAAGATATGTTAAACACTAACAATCGATTAGATTATCATTTACCTGAACTCCATGCTGAGGTTGTGCAACAGCAATGGCAATCAAACAACTCGGACATCTCACAATTTTACCAAATGGAACCTAAATCAATAGCAACGTATTCGATATCATACTTACAACCATACTGTAGCCAAGACTGTCTACATGAACCTTAAGTAAGTTCTTGCATACTTACTTCTTCAGCAGGGGAGATTCCAACACGGCAAATATCTCTGATGATCCTTAGAGAATCAGAAACCCTTAAGGAAGCAGCAAGACCATTAACCAACATTGTATAGACTTCAACATCAGGCCTTGACCATCTCCATCGATCAGTTTCACTTCCACCTGCAACAAACACACAAAATTAATCCTAAATTAGCTTAATCAATCAATTACTTTAAACTTCTTCTTCTTCTATGGATGAACTGAGAGAACCTAAATCGAAACTCGATCGCATGGCGTAGAAAATCGACAACGCAAGCTCCACATTGCCGCGACTAAGAGCAGCGGAGATAATCGAAAGGCAATCTTCAATTTCAATGATTCCACCGCCGCGATTGGACCCGAATCGATTAGAAATTATCTCGAGTGCTTCATCGGCATCTCTAACGGCGGATACGCTGCTCAGAAGCTCGTCGTCGAAAAGAGACGACAAAACATCGGCGGAGGAGCTGACACTTTCGCTGCTCCGGTCGCCATACGAAGAAGACAAAACCTGTCTTTGACGACTGATGCACGCCGGTTTGTTCCCATGGATGAAGATATCAGACCGAAGAAGAGGATGAGTTTCGTGGAGGGTAGGGGTACGATAGATTCCGGAGAATACGGAGGAAACTACACGAACGCTCATTGAATTTAATCGGAAGTCAAAGTCACCGGTGAAGAAGACGGAGGAGCATCGGTGGTTCTCTGAAGATGAGAAATGAGAGGCTAAGAAAGAGGGAAAAAGACCAACGGTCTCTAATGAGTTGATTGATTGATCCTGAACCGTCGATTTATCGGAAGAAAGCCAGGGAAAAAAAAAAGGAATAATCCGACGGTTGGAGGTGCGGGGAATCGAACCCCGTGCCTCTCGCATGCGAAGCGAGCGCTCTACCATATGAGCCACACCCCCAAACACGCTAATTTTGCAAGAATGAGTTTAATTAAATTTTATATAAATAAAGTCCCAAAGACTACAATTAAACCTCAATAAATTAATAAACATTATAAAATAATAAAATTTGTTAATCCTAAATCAAACCGGTATAAAAATAAATAAAATTTAATAAAATAATAAAAATTTTAGAATCTCTATGTAAATATATGGTCACATTAATAACATAAATAAATAACCATGTAAATTTGCATATATATATATATATAAAGATCATATACTTTTAGTATTTTTAATAAATTTTTGTTAGAATTCATCACTAACTTTTTTTATATAAGAGGATATTCTGTTGTATTTTAAACTATCTTATTGATATAACGTATATAAATTTATCATAAAATAAAATTAAGCAACATTTTCTATAAATTTTTATATTCTATATATTCATAATTTTTAATATAATAGTTTTATAAGCTATTTAAATACGATAATTGAGGTAATTAATCATAAATTTAAATTTATGTTAATCGTTTATATAAGTGAATTCATCTATGATCTTTGTTTTTATTGTCAAAATAGTTAGTTTAAAAAAAAAAATTTAATTTCAAGTCCAAAACTATTAAAATTTATAACATCCAAAACAATAATTTTATTTAGATCAAATTGTTTTAATTTATATATTTTGAATTTTTAACAAAACTCTTTATAAATTAATAAATATTATTTTATACTATAAATTAATAAATATTAAATTATAGATAAATTAAAATCACTATAAATAAATAAAATATCATAGTCCCGACAATATTAATTTATAGAAGTTTTACTGTAATTGGCAGGATTAATAACATTGGGATTTGGGATTAATGTATTTTACAATATTTTATTTATTTTTATGTTTATTAATTTATAGATGTGATATTTGGATCAAACTATTAATCTGTGATCAAAAAAATTATTAATTTATCGAACTGTTAATTTATAGAGATTTAATTGTATTATTATTCATATAATTTAATTGTTTAATTAAACATTAAATACATAAAAGAGTTAAACTATTCATAAAAAGACATTTGTCTTAGTAGTGACTCTCCATTCCGCTCTCTTATTTACAATTTTTTTATTAGTCAAATACCCATCTGAAGACGATTGATAGGTATACTGTAAAAAGATTGGAACATAAGACAACTTGAACTCAAAACACATCTTTGTTTATACTTATTCCTCTTGAAAATATTTTGTGAAGTCTTATTGTTGTTTATGCTAAAACAATGTGTGATTTCTTGGAAAAGAAAATCGCTAATGTAAAAAAACAAAAGGTAAATCAACGTGGTTACATTTAGTTATCATAATGAGATGACATTGTTTGCGAATTAAAATGTTTGTAATATTTACTTCTCATTTGATATAAGATATTGTGCACAAAATATGCATGAACATAAATTCAATGCTTTAGAAAAGCTGACACAAAATTTCTAGTTGCTAAGATGCGGAGAAAGAAGCACGATTAATAAATGCATGAATTTATACAAAAAAAATTTTGATATCAAGACTAATAATATAAATCTTGAACAGCAAATGCAGGATATACATATGTCATATTTAATTGATATTAAACGTATATACATTAGTTAAGATGTCAAAATTTTATTTTGTTAAGTTGATCTTAATTGATGTTTAATATCGTTTTACTTAATTTTTTAAATAAAATATTTTTAAAATGAGTAAAATATTTTATCTCAGTTATTAAAAAGTAATTATAATTATTATCATTTATTTTTGTGGTACAATGTATTTGATACAAAACACCCTTTTGTAGTGACGATATATATATTTTAATTTATTATTCGTATGCATAACGCGAGGCAATACTTAGTATATATATATATATATATATATATATGGTTCGAGATTGGCTTTGAAGTTAGTATGGTAAATATAATATATATCTAAAAAATGTGAAGTGATACAAAAATGTCATCTAATTTCAGATCATCATGACCTAAAACAATTCTCTCGAAGCGGTATACTCATTATCATCATAGATCCTATTTTTAGCATCTTCATGACTTCATCTATTTATCTCTTGGACTTCAGGACACTCCACAATCGTCTCTAAAAAAGGTTCCCATGCCATTGATGATTGTGGTGATGATGATAATGATGTTCTTATGATCATCTTCTCTAGCTCTATCATAACATCCTTGGACATCATCAAGTTTCCATCATGATTCCTATTCATCTGAAGCAAAAACCTATCCAATTCATGTCTTGTAAGCACTATCTTCACCTTCATTCCACCATGACCATGTTCATCATCATCTCCACCACCACCATCAATCTTGGATGACCCTTGTGCCCTTTCAGTCGCATCTATCTTTCCTCTGTCTCCTTCTCTTTGCCTCCAGCTCTCTATGCAATTCCCCATTATTACCTCGCAAAAATATGAAAAATCTCAAGAAGAAGACCAAAAAAAAAAGATTTGCTTTTCTTTTTATTTGAACTTAAGTGATTGGCATGAGTGTGAAAGTACATGTATATATAGATGGTCAAATAATTTAATACAATCAAATCTTTTTTACTGATATTTCTTTCAAAAAGCTTTTGAAATTTCCCAACGACTCATTATTCTGAGTGACAATGACATATTTGAGAATTAAAAAAATCATAAATAGATATGAGTATATTTTAAAAGCATATGAATTATTTATTTGCATGGACCAATTAACACTGCATTTAACGTATCGACATGTTGATCAATCAAATGCTTTATATAAAGATTAAAGAAATATACAAACTTTAGACTACACCCATTTTAAGTTGAATAATTCTCATAAAACGACAACCGTTAGGTTAATGTCGACATCAACCGTTCGGACCCATATTGCCCGACACTGTCACGGACACAATGCAAAGACTTTTGAGAAGCAGCTTTTAATGAACGATAAAATATAACAGATTTTAAATTTTAATTTTAATTTTAACACAAACAAATTTGTTTATATCACACTATGTAAGAATAAATAGTCCAAACCCATAGACTTTTGTTATTTTGATGATTTAGTTTCGTCAATGTATAACTCCAATCACGTGCTTGGACCAAATGTGAACACTAATATATCCTCCGAAATTTACATGCATCACTGATCATTAAATCAAATTTTTTTTGAATAAGACGTTAAAAAAAAGTTTAATAATGTGCCACAAAAAAAAAAATTATATTAAATTTGTATGTTTTACCTCTTATAAATACATTCTATAATTTTTATTGGTTAATACATTAAAATGGTAGAGATAAAAGTTACACTTCTATCAAATATCTACATTGAAAATGTAAAATGTCATATATTATAAAACAAAATTTAAGTTCAAAAATAACACTTAATATGGAACGGAAGAAGTATAAATTTTAAAAAGTTGGCTGTTCTTACCTCTTACGAATTCCAAATTATTAGATTACAAAATAAACTCTTGTTTTGATGGTTCTCTCATATATCACCGGAAATTAATGAAGTGTCGGGAGACAAGTGCCAGATTTTAGGTATGACTTTGAAGACATTATTGAGTAACTAAAACAGCTTGATGTCATATGTGATATGTGTTAAAGTATAAACAATAAAATTCTTGTTTTCGGTTTGGCTATCCGACATATATGAGTTTCAGCTTCGTTTAATTCATTTTAATACTATGTGTTAAAATGCAAGTGGCAAAAAAAAAAAAAAATGCAAGTGGCATTTGAAGAGTAACATAGTACATGTGTTTTGGTTACTGAAGGCTGTCTCGATATGATTAATTCCTTGAGGAAATTCTTTAATGGGCCAAATTTCAATAAATATGGGCTTGGATGAAGCCTATAATGAAGTGAAAGCGGGCTCTACTCAAATTACTTATTTTAGATATATACCTCTCGAACTTTCAAACTGACCCAAGATTGACATTGAGATCCTATTATGTGATTCGTATTTTATACAAAATCAAGAGTTTTTGTCAAACTACAATATGTATCCAATCATTTCGCCATGCAAAACATTAATAAAAGAAGCAAATATTTCATTTTGCGGTGTGTGGTTGATTTTGTTCGTCTAATTAAAGTTACCAAATTTTGAAAACCACAAGACTTTTGACTGTGTGTTTATTGATAGTTTCATCAGAATAGGTCCATTACGCATTAGTAACTTCTTGTTGATCTATAGAATTTCGTAATCCAACTCAGTATATATCTTATAAATGTAATAAGAATCTTAAGTATATGGTTTTTTTTCCCTCATCAAACTTAAATTTTCTAGTTAGGTTCGAAGTTACGAACTAATCTTAATGAGACGTGATGGAATGGAAATAACTAATGGTAGTGACCCCATCTATAAATTTCGTTTTCTTGCTAAAGTTTCTACTTTTTGTTTCCTCTAATTAATGTTGTCCACACAAAAATTATGCAAGTAGTTCAACTAATAAGTAATACTAATAACAAAGGAACAAAACTCGCGGTGTGAGATCAAATCCGGATCTCTATCATATGATCCTGATATTGCATCTACATCCTAGAGCTCTATAACAAAATTTTGTTCCTCACCCCTAATTTTGGTTGGCAACATTTTTCTTTCTTCTAATAAATACATCTCAAGTGCACTATGTATGGTATTTTTTGTATATTGAAATGTCATATGGCCTCTATATACTATAATTTTCGAATAGCTAGCAATATTATCTTACTGTTGTATGAAAGTCAAATTTCAATATTATAAGAAACGATCTTGCACTTGTGTGCTGTCAAAAGAACCCTGGTAATTTAATAATTTAAATTTAAAATTTCTTTTTCTGATAAATTTTGTTATAATATTACTAACTACATATTTCTAGGTCTACCGGTCTGGGTCATCAGAACTTATAAGTATAGGAATAACATGAACACCATTAAATGGATCTCATAACGTTTTCTAGGTACTAAACAAATAGATCATTTTTAAAAAGACTACCGCAAATTATTATTCTTATTAATGTAAATTATAATCTAAAAAGTATTGTAAAGTATGTTATACTTATTCAATTTTCTTGATTTTTTTTTCTAGAAAATGTTGACTTGGTCAAATTGTATCGTCTCGTTGTTATAAGTAGTCGAAAATAGTCGTTGAGTTCATAACATACGAAAGGGAATACAATAAAATAAAAATTAATAGCCGTTAAAGAAAAAAATAAAAAATCAAAGCTGAATATTTTTTTTCTTTAAAAAGAGCACCAAATATAAAGAGGACTGGTCAGCTACACTCGTGTTCCATCAAAATCTTTTTTTTTCTAGCCTCATTATAACATTCACAAGCCATTCATAAGCATATATATACACATAAATACAAAGGCAGAGATATATATATAATCAATGGCAACGAGAGGATACATCGTTGAAGTTGAGAAGGGAAAGAATGGCGTCGACGGAGGAAGTCCCTCCGTTGGTCCGGTTTACCGGAGTATCTACGCTAAAGACGGTTTTCCTGAACCGGCCGATGATCTCCTCAGCTGCTGGGATATTTTCCGGTTAGAGTTTCTCTAAACCTCTCTTCTCTAGAGAAGAAACTATCAAAGTCCCACCTTTGACATTGCTTTTTGTTCTTCTTTTTATTTATTTGGTTATTCATTGTTGATGTTAGTGTAGAAATTCACCAAAAGCTATTTCTATGTGAATGTTATGATATTGAACTCAAATCTTGTTCGACCGTATAATTTGGTTTTATGCATGTGTTTCTATAAATATCCAATATAAATTGAGCTAAAAAAAAACTCTTGGGGTTGCGTTATTTTTTTTGTAAATCAAAATGTAAAACTTCAACATGATTTAGATGTTACCTTAGAAAAGTCAAACTATTATTGCAAAAGTCTTAGTCAATTTTATTTTCTTTGACTTTGACTTCTATATTTTCATTTGTAATTATCTTCAAATGAAGTCAGCTAAGAATCTCAGACAATGTTGCTTTTGTGCCAATGTTCATGGAGCTAAATTGAGTGATAATAACAAAAACATGGATCTAAATTTTTGTTGTGTGTGTTCTGTTTTGATTACAGTTTATCTGTGGAGAGATCTCCAAATAATCATATGCTTGGTCGTAGAGATGTTGGTGGAAAAGTAAGAAATCACCAACTTAATTTATCTCAAGTTAATCAACAATTAACTAATATAATATTTGTTTTGTTTCTTTCGATAGGCTGGGAATTATGTATGGCAAACTTACAAAGAAGTATATGATGTAGTAATTAAGCTTGGAAACTCTATCAGAACTATTGGAGTTGGAAAAGTAAGTAATGCCCAAATAATTCATTTTCTCTTTTCTAAACATTGGTTTTAAATTTAAATTAAACCATATATAGTGATACATCTAAAATTTCAACAATATCTTAATTGCAATGATTTGTGATCCGCAGGGAGATAAATGTGGTATTTATGGCGCCAACAGTCCTGAATGGATTATAAGCATGGAGGTAATATATTGATTTGAGTTTTAAGTTTTACTTAGCAGAAACTTATGGGTTTTTAAAAAAAAAAAATTTTGATGATTTCTTATTGATTTTCCAGGCCTGTAATGCCCATGGACTCTATTGTGTACCTTTATATGATACTCTAGGTATGTAACATTGTCTATTCTATCGATAAATTATTTTGTTACAATCAAATACATGTATGTATCATAAATAGTTTGAATGCTGCAATTTTGGTAGGTGCTGGAGCTATAGAATTCATCATTTCTCATGCTGAAGTGTCACTTACTTTTTCAGAGGAGAAAAAGATATCTGAGGTATCAGATAAATCATAAATGTTACTATGTTTCATTGGATCCATTTCAAACCCAATTTGATAATAAATGCAGTGACTAATATCTCTTATATTACCTCAAATTTGACATTTCTAACACTAAACTACTGTTATATATATTTTAGTTATTGAAGACAGCTCCAAAGTCAACTAAATATATGAAGAGTAAGTAAGCTAACTACAGTGTTTGAATAGTTGATGAAAGGGCAGTGAATGAAATGAAACAATTCTTATATTATTTTTGGAACAGATATTGTAAGTTTTGGTGAGGTTACAAATGAGCAAAGAAGAGAAGCTGAAAGGCACGGATTAACAATATATTCATGGGACCAATTCTTGAAGCTAGTAAGAGAATTTTTATTCTGCTTAATCATCATAATAATCAGAATCATTCATGTATGTAAAATGTGTTACTGTTACTTGCAGGGCGAAGGTAATCATTATGAATTACCAGAGAAGAAAAGAAATGATATTTGCACCATAATGTATACAAGTGGAACAACTGGTGATCCTAAAGGAGTCTTGCTCACAAATGAGAGCATTATTTATTTACTTGAAGGTGTCAAAAAATTGCTTAAAACTATCAATGAAAAGGTAACTTATTAATTAATGTTGTCTACTTCAATATATATATCAAGAATGGATCATTATAATAAAGTATTATTTGTGAAAATTTGTTATAGTTAACCAGTAAAGATGTTTATCTCTCATATCTACCTCTGGCTCATATCTTCGATCGCGTGATTGAGGAGCTTTTCATTTATGAAGCAGCCTCAATAGGATTTTGGAGAGGAGTAAGTTTTATAGTCTGTTTCTTTGGTCTCCAGAATCTATATTTCATAATCTGTTTCTTCATCAGGATGTTAAGATATTGATAGAAGACATTGCTGCATTAAAACCGACTATTTTCTGCGCTGTTCCTCGCGTGCTAGAGAGAATATACACCGGTAAATACATTGCCAGGCCACTTGAAAACCATTTTGAAATAAGTCTCATCAGTTTTATATACATTTTCAGGTCTTCAGCAGAAACTTTCTGATGGTGGCTACATAAAGAAGACATTATTCAACTTTGCATTTAACTAGTAAGTGTGCAACAACATTTTTAAGATCATAAATTCATGTTTTGTAAAAAAATCTCAAACCCATTGATGCCTTTTTTATTCAGCAAACATAAGAACATGCTTAAAGGCAAGCATCATGAACAAGCATCTCCAATGTTTGACAAAATTGTATTTAAAAAGGTGAAATTAAAATCACATTCTCTTGAAATAAATCCAAATCTTGAAATTTTTTTTTTTTTTAAACTCTGTTTCAGGTAAAAGAAGGATTAGGAGGAAACGTGCGTCTAATCCTATCAGGAGCAGCTCCTCTAGCAGCTCACATCGAATCTTTCCTTAGAGTTGTGGCATGTGCTCATGTTTTACAAGGATACGGTAATAAATGAACACAAGAATGTTAAAACACACACACACATAAAGAAATCTTGGTGCTAACAAGAAAATTTTATATAACTTTCTCAGGTCTAACTGAGAGTTGTGGTGGAACATTTGTGTCGATTCCAAATGAGCTAACAATGCTTGGAACAGTTGGTCCACCGGTTCCAAACGTTGACATAAGGCTCGAGTCAGTTCCAGAGATGGGTTATGACGCTCTTGCAAGCAAGCCACGTGGAGAGATTTGCATTAGAGGAAAAACTTTGTTCTCTGGATATTACAAACGTGAAGATCTCACTCAAGAAGTTCTTATTGATGGATGGCTTCACACTGGTGATGTTGGTGAGTGGCAAGAAGATGGAGCCATGAAGATCATTGACCGTAAGAAGAACATCTTTAAACTCTCACAAGGAGAATATGTCGCGGTTGAGAACTTGGAGAACATTTACAGTCACGTAGCCGCCATTGAATCAGTAACAAGCAAATCCACTTTCAAGATAACTTAAATAAGAATTTAAGTAATAATCTGTTAAAATGGTTTTGCAGATATGGGTATATGGAAACAGCTATGAGTCTTACTTAGTGGCTGTGGTATGTCCAAGCAAGATTCAGATTGAACATTGGGCTAGAGAACACAATATTTCAGGAGATTTTGAGTCTATCTGTCAAAATCAAAAGACTAAAGAGTTCATTCTTGGAGAATTCAACAGAGTAGCTAAAGACAAAAAGGTTTATGTTCATTATTCTTCTAAATTCTTGTTTGTTTGTTTTCAACAATCTTTTAACTAAGAAAATTTTTGGTTTTTTTTTTTTTAATTCTTACAGCTGAAGGGATTTGAGCTGATCAAAGGTGTTCATTTGGACACAGTCCCATTCGACATGGAAAGAGATCTCATCACACCTTCTTACAAGAAGAAAAGGCCTCAGCTTCTCAAATACTATCAAGTAAATCAAGACTTTTCTTTATATTCACTTTACAACACATTCATATTATCTTAATCTAAAAAACCGTTTTCTCTGCTCTTATTTATGCAGATAGAGATTGATGAAATGTATAGCAAGGCAAAGCAGTGAAGCTTCTTCCACTATCCGCAAGACACATTGTGAAGAAAGGACAAATCTATGCCCTATGGTTTATATTTCTCTTTTCACTCCGAATCATATTGTTATATATCTGTGCTGTGTTAATAATATAGAAGTTGCTTGTGCCAAATAAAAACAAATACATTAGTTTTTTTTTGTATATATCTGCCGTTTCTATTTTTTTTTGTATATTTGTATTTCTATTGTAATAAAATTCTCTGTTTTTATAACCCATAATGCATAGTTTTCAAATTTTGGCTGTTTCTTATTAGATTTACTCTGTGTATTCTCTACTCATATGGTAAATAGATTAAACTAACTAGCGAGTTAACACCTTGTAGTAAATAACAACTTGGGGGGGGAAATGTTCATAAGTAGTGGCCAATCATGATAGATAAAACATGAAATAAGATGAGAAAATGACATACAATTTAGATTGAGGAAAAGATTAAGCTAACTACAAAAATTCAACCTCGTAGAAAATCAACAATTTGGTGAAGTGATATACAAATTTTAATTGGTTTAGTTTTAAAAACAAGTTTTCTTTTTTTGCTAATTTCACATCAGTTGATATCACTTTCAAAGTCTATGGATAGAAGACAAATACCTAACATTGGTTGTTGTTGATAACCAAACCACATATCATTAAAGGACTGTTGTTGAGTTTTACAACTGCCATTGACCCACCAAGAAAGATAAAAACACAAAAGGACAAAGAAAATACACATGTTTTTTGAGCTACAAGGAATGAAAAAACCAATCCTTGCAAAATCTCACAAGACCCCTTTTAAGAGAAGAAGTTCTCACAAACACTATTTCTCTCTATCTTTCTCTCCCTCACTATATATATATATAATTTTTATAAAAATTATAAAAGCATAGAACTTGGAGGAGAAAGAGGATGAGCACTTTCACTCTTCTTAAATTTTTTTTGAAGAGTCTTCACTGTCTCTTCACTCCTTTCTTCATCCCTTCTTCAACCCTTTTATATTCACCAGAGAAACCCCAAAAGTAAATAATGAAGATAAAAGACCAAACCTTTTAACCAGAGGGAAAAACCAACACTTTCATCTTCTTCTTCTCACAACCTATACACACACTGATTTCTTTTGGTCCTTTGTTATTGTTTGTCTGGTCAAGCCAAAGTGTAGCTTGATACCGCGACATTCGCAGGCGTTGTTGCGTGAATGTAAACGAACTCTAGGGATTTTCCGGATGGTAATGAGTGCATCCACGAGGGTAAACCGAATGAATTGCCTGTTCTCGAGAGTCCCCAGATGGGTCCATAGAGATTCTTGATAGAAAGGTTGAGACTTTTCAGAGATCTTGGTGATTTGTTAATCACAGTAGTTGAGTATCTGTAGTAAGTCCTTCCCTTTGAGACCCATGAACTAGTTAACTTTTGAACTATAGCCACTGGACCAGAAGCTGCACCACAAGTTATCAACAAAGTCAAGTCTCTGTTCAATAGAGACACTCATAGATTCACATATAGACAAAAGAAGCATACCTCGGACTGGAGTAGTCACTCTCGGTTTACGAATAGGCATTGGTCTACGGACAACAGGAGCAGGAACCACTGGAAGAAACTGGCTATAACCAGAATGACCACTGCTGAGACGAGCAAGAACACCAAGGAGTGGTGCATTGTTGTAAGTAGCAGGCTCAGTCTGTTCATAGTTATCTCTCCTGTCAGCGAAATTGTCATAACCATCAGGACCCCCAACAATAGCACCAGTGAGAAGGTTCGGATCACTGCCTTTACGGCTAAACCAAGTGGCGTATCCACCTCGGCATGTGACAAATGAGCGGTCAACCTTGACAGAGACAATGGAAGAGCCTCTATGGTGAACTCTCTGAGGGAAATTGTTACCATAACCAACCATATAGCTAGTAGCTCTTGGGTTATCACCAAGAATATAATCAACCTGAGACTTAGCAAAAGAAAGAAGCTGCGAAGGAGCAACATTTCCAGCTGAACATCTTAAGTTGCTTCGAGAAGAGGTTAGGTAATCAGAGTAAACCGTGGTCAAGAAGGAAGCACTTGTGACAAATTGCATATTGTTCCAACGTTGTCTGAAAATCAAACCACCTGGTGTCCTTTGAATGTTCCTCGAGCCTTTACCCAACAACGAACACATAAAGAACTCAGCTTTCTCTTGAAACTTCCTAAACACTGGCTCGTGACGTCCTGCTTTGCCTTGCATCAAAAACTGTTCAAATAAACCGGTTTAGAATCAAACCAACCGGTTCATCATAAAATTCAAAATTAGGATTTTTACTACTACTAACCTTGGCAACAAGGGTTTGAACACCAGCGTACTTAACATCCCAACCGAACTCGGTCATGGACCAACCGGTTCCACCCATGGCATCACCGTTACTACCCAAGTAGTCCAAGTAGAACTGATTGTTTGAAGCCTGGTATAGCCACGCAGCTGCCCATAGTAACTCATCCTGATCGTTGAAATTAAGATCAAATTAAGACATCAGACAATTGTTAAAGCACTTAAATAATCTCAGATTATAACATCATTAGGATCTTACATTGTAACCACTGACGGACCGGTAATATTTCTGGGCTACGGTGATGCTGCTGTCGTATTTTCCTCTGTATTTGTCGGCGAAATCAAACAACTGTAACAATAAAAATAAAATTTAATTAGGATGGCAAATCGGTAATAAAATAGTAGAGACAAGGTTAACTAGAGAGTGGCAGATTCGTGATATTATTGAAGGAAAGAGGTTAATTGGGGGAAAGTTTGTTTACACAGTACGGGGCACCGACAGCTGAAGTTTTTTTAAAACAAACCAAAAATAAAATAAAAAGAGAAAATAAGAATTTAAGATGAACGACTGAGATCGTTGGAGAACAATGACAAGATCTGTACGGTCACAACACAAAAAACCCGTGATGGACGGAGAACGACGTCGTTCTCTAACCTCTACAAATAATCCATCTTTTGCGGGGTCCACTTACGGAATCCGCAAAAAACGACACCGTTTAGCTAGTTAAAAATAGCTACTGTGTTTAAATTAAATTCTACATTCAAAAAGAGTTAGATTATCAAATTTGCTAAACTCCTGATGACTTATATCATTATAGAAAAATCTCAGAGAATATTTCTATTTTAAGCTTTTAATTTATTTTTACAATCAGAATGAAAAACAAACAAAAAAACAATTCTGGTAAACATAATTTTCATATTTGTCATTATCATAAACCTAAGTGACGCCTCGACATAAATAACGCTTAACGTGCGCTGAAAATGACTTTTAAGTGACTGTGGTGCAATATTAATGTGTCTGTCTAGTGTCTGCAACTTCCCAACGTAACTGCCGGTAATTTAATTATATCATACTTTTTACTAACGTGCGCACTCATAGTAAAAATGCGCCGGAAACAAAAAAAAGTAGTTTACCTGATAGGCGTGACTGAGTAGTAACCTAGAGTAAACAGGATTAGATCGGCGGAAGACAATCGATGCGGCGGCCATAGCGGCGGCTGTTTCACCAGCAAGATCCGACCCGGGATTACTTGGATCTATCCGGTAAGCTTTCCGGTCAGTCGTCATTTCTTCTGGTCTCTGCCAACAGTAATGGTCGGTGTTGCCGTCTCCAACCTAAAATCCAAAAATTAAATTAAAATGTCGTTTTAAAATTAAATTAAGTAATAATAAAAATATTAAAGTACCTCGCCGTAAAGAACGTTGGGCTCAGGATGGGCTTTAATGAAGTAATCAGTACCCCATTTAATGGCGTCAATGGAGTGGCCAAGCTCGCCGTTTGCTTCTAATTGATTACCGTATTCAATCACACTCCATGCCATCATTGTCACCGTGAATGCCATCGGAAGCCCGAATTTCACATTGTCTCCGGCGTCGTAGTATCCTCCCACAAGATTCACCTGGAAATTTTTAAAGAAAGAAAACACAAAGATTTAAGTTTACTGAATGAAACAAGAACAACAATGTCGGTGACCAAAGTTGTCTGATCAGAGAAAAAATGTTGTCTGAACGGAGAATAGATCTAGCTACGTTGTCTGAATAAACTTAAAATTAGGTGATAAGCGACGACATTGTTGTTTATGTTAGATTTTATAGAAACGAAATCTTGATAGAGAGACATACGCCGCTTGATTTGCCGTCGGTGAGACCGGAGTGAGAGCGCCAAGTGACTCTCTGGTTATGAGGAAGAACACCAGATCTCTGAGCTTCAAAGAAGAGAAGACTTTTTGAAAGAGCTTGACCGTAATCATGACCGGAGAAAGCTACCGGAAAACAGATAAGCAGTAACAGAGCAGCTATGGACGCAAACTTCTCCATGGGAAGAAAGGAAAAAAAGAGATATGCCGGCGAGATTATCAGCTAAGAAGCGCTGAATTAGACTGAGAAAAGTCACCGGAGATGGAGAAAGGAAGAAGAGAGGGATAGTGAAGACGAAGAGACGAGCTTAAGTGTAGTATATATGGAAGAGAATGGAGGAAGAAGGAAGGTACCAAGAGACACAAAATTATGACAGTTAGCTTTCATTTAATGTTAATTTAATTTCCTTTTCATTCATTATTATGTTTTATTACAATGCTTTTTTTTTTAGTTTTAATGTTTTTTTTAATTTGTGTCAAGTGTTGGTCGAACTTTCGAAATCTATGTATACGTTAAGACGTTTCTTTTTTTAAAACGTCGTCATACGTTAAGACTTAAGACAATGATTTTTTAGAAATTTTGTTAACTAATCAGGTGGAAAATTGTATCCTCCGCATTAACCAAAAATTAATTGCAAAACAATTGTTCTCTTTTTTTTTAAGTTAATGTGAATTGTTTTTTTGTTAGGAACTCAATAGTAATTACAAAATTATTTTGGAAAATAATAATTTAATACTACTATTAAAAAATAAAATAAAAGAACAAAGTCATGTGAGTGTTCCCATGAATCTTTACGTCTCTTTTCACATAGGGGCGGCGAGGTGGTGAAATGAATGTGTTTACATTTACATTCACATTCACATAAAGTAATACTGAAACTAGTTGTGTTTTTAGTAAAGATAAGTTTAGTTGTTAATTAAAATTAATCTAATACTATTATCAAGGCGTTATATGGCAAATGTGAATAAGAGGAGTTTTGAGGCGCACACATAAAGAAAAACTTTAAAAAGTGAAAAAGGTAATTTCCTTCTCCTAACAATATGCCCAACTGATTTTGTTCGCCTTTTATGTCAATTCTCTGAAAGACCCCTTATCGTGAACTTACACTCCATTGCTAGGGTTATATGGGAATCAAGTATCAACTACAAAAAGTTTTTAACACGCTCCATTTGTTTCGACATTTTTATCACTTTTTATAACATTGAAGAAGTAGTAGTGCATTTGAGAAAGAAAATAAAAGTATTAAATTTTAAAATAACACCATAACAGTAAATTCAAAGACTAAACAGAAAACACGTTGACGAGTAGCTTTGACATCTGGTTTTCTGCTAACCATCTGAGTGGTTAACCCGACAAACCGACAACTAAACACTCTTCACTCTTCTTCCATTTTATTTTATTTTTTGTTATTCAAACAAAATGGAAGAAGAAAAAAAAATCTTCATGTTAAAAAAGTGTATAAATTATAGCTTTGGATTACATACGGTATTAGCTTCCGTTTCGCTTTGTTCACTATTATTTCTAAATCGAAAAACTAACTTAATTACATTTATAAATTAGTTTGTTATTACATGTATACGTATGTACAAGAAGAAGAAGAAAAAAAAGACAAAGAAGAATTGGGGTCAAAAGATTCACAACGGACAAGCCTTCTTGTCAGATGGCTTTATTCCCAACCGCAATCAACGGTCTCCCGCCGAATAATTATATTTACAACTTTACCATTTTCTCTTTTTTTTTTTTTGTCTTCCTAATTCACTTTATCACAAATCTTCTCATTTTTATTTATTTTATAGTGTAAATGCTTTTGTTTTATAAATAAATTTTCTCAAGGTTTACCCTTTTTTCTTTTGACCTTGTATCATCTTATCTTTTAGTTTCTTTAATAAAGCAAATGAAGTTTTAATAATGCTAAAATTATTTTAACTGCGATTTGAAAAAGTAAACTGACACGTAAGAAGAGGCAAAAGCTCCGGTTTGACCACCGAGTGTCGCCGGTTGAGTCACGTCCACGTCACCGTTCCACTCAGGTGATCGTTGTGGTAACGGGTCCAGCTTATTGTACTTCCCAACCAATAAAAACGTTAATCAGCAGTAATAATACTAATGTAGAAATAAACAACATTTAAATAGATTTAGTTTTGCTGCAGTTTCAAGTGAAGTGAGATTAGTTTGCACTCAACTCTATTAATGTTCGTGTCTTGATAGATTTGTAGCTGCCAAACAGCAATTCTGAGTTGTATCAGTGGGAACAAATCTGAGTTCTATTTATTCAACTAAATTAGGAATGTGTATAACAAGTTGGAGAAGTCACTTATGCTTTATTTTCTTTGAATTTTTTAAAAATTCCTTATTTGTCAATTAAACAAATGCATCAAATATTTTGTCGTTAACTAATTATTTTTATACTTTATTAGGTTTGACATTCGGTCTCAAAATTACTTTTTAAGTTTTCATAAAATTTCGTTAACTTTTTTTAGCGATTTCAAACATTTTCCGTCATTATTCGTTTGTTAAAAGGTCATGAGAACTAACTCTTGCTCTGATTAACGATCTCTGATCAAAATATAATCGATAAGTTACTCAAGAGGCTGTCAGAGTAGTGCATATCATCTCATATGAGTATGAACTTGCCACTTCAAACAATATCATATATTATTTTACTTAGTGTAAACTGACTAAGGTTTTTTGGCAACAAAAATGATTAGTAAAATTTAAGACTTGCATGGATCGCCTTTTTTCTTTCTTTGGTTGGTCAACATCACATATCGTCTTGAAGAAATTGGCTGAAAATAGATATTAGGTATATGTGAAAGTAATCAAAGTAAATAAACTAAAGATATCATTGGAAATTTACAGTATATTTTTCCAGTAAGTAAATTAGATAGCATTTATTATCAAGTATGAATTATTTATTCAGTTTCAAATTTTAAGAAACTAATAATCTATATTTGATCACTGTTGTCAACGATAATATTAAGTTATTAACTCTATCAAGTGTCTTTTATAACCATGTATAAATTGAACCGAACTCCAAATTACTTTTTTTTTTACAAAAATTGTTTGAGACTGACCATTTAAAAACAAACAAAAAAACATCACAGAGAGATATAACCCTAGATCACTCATAGAGTCATAGTGATGGTTTTCAATAACACTATTTTCATAGATGTAATTTAAGCCATTCTTACAAAATCAGTAATTTACATACCCTTTACCGTTTGACATTGAAGATGATCAATTTCAATGCTTGCCTTATGAAGTTTTATTTTCTTAAATATTCCTCGGACATAAAGACATATTTTGGAGAAAATTTGTCTTTGTTCCAGAAAGAACCAAAGAAGCTAGGAATAGAAATGGTGACTACAAATCCTACGAAGAAGAAGATGATAAGTGAGACATGTGTCAGTCACATGATCAATGCAAAAATAAAATGGGAGATTATTTTTAGTATGGAAATTAATTTAGTTTTTACTTATTACGCCATCCGTTTCAAATTAATTGTCATTTAATGTTATTTCATACATATTAAAAACATTTATTTTTTTTGTTTTACTCCTAATTAATGTTTATTTGATTTTATTTCGTTGGTCAAAACATTAAAACATGAGGGATAAAGTTGAAAATTTTATCAAATATATGCATTGAAAACATAAAACGACAACTAATATGAAACGAGTTTTAAGGTATAAAACAACAACTAATATGAAACGACAACTAATTTACTTTCAGCAATTATGTTATGAATAATTCTATAAATAATGTAGTTATAGATAATGTAGCTTACGAGAGCAAATTTATTCAATCCAATTAATAAAGATTTTAGAATTTTTAGAATTCTAAATTTTTATCCTAAAAGCAATCTTTTCTTAATCACAAAATACAACACATTCTCCATATTTTTTGTGACATGTTATTTTTATTGAACTTCATTATTTTGATCTTTCATAGCATTTCACATTCTTTGACCAAATGTACCAACAAGCCTATCCAAAAAATTGCCTCCAAAAAGTTATAAAATTAAAAGCTCCGAGCACAATCTTCAACAGTTTGTACCAAAAGCACATTAAATTTTGTCGAAATTCGAATTTTGATAGAGATTCCTATAGCTAGACCACACAAGCAATTCATTATCTTTTCAATTATATAATTGTTTACAGGAGTTTTTTTTCTTTTTATACAAAGAGCTCACAGGAGGTTACACACATCATATACAAACATCAACACAAACTCTGTTTTCATAGGCATACTTTATATTTCAACAACTATAAAAACATTTAACCGTAAACTGAACATTGAACCAAACGTAAACCAAGTCTAAACAAACTCACTATTGATTTCCATCACCAAATGCAACAATATATAAATAAATTATTTCCCTTTTAACTTTTATTTTATTTATATTGTGATTAATAACAATATGATGAGGTCCCCAGCTCATATACGAGCATACAACCCGCATGCAATGCCAAATGATCAAATTATTGGGGATAACAAATAATTACATTCTTAAATTACCATTTTTTTAGCGATCTTTTAAAATAAATAAAAATTATTTTCGTGATAGAAAAAGGTATTGCTTAATATATAGTATTTGTTTAGGTGAGAGGATTCTCCACGCGTAACATATAACTACCGCGCAAGGACTTTTGAGGCCCACAAGAATTCACACGTGCGAAGTAAAAGACACGTGTCCCTACAAAGATCTCCATTGGAGGTGCTCTTACGATTTTGATGTTGTGTGTACACGGTTCCCATTCTTTTCCAATTCTTTACATTAGCTCCTTTATTGTTATTTTTCTTCTAACCAAACCATAAAAGAATATTCTCAAAGCTTAGGCAAATAAGTTTCTAGACAATCAATTTTGAACCAGAGTTTTAACATCATATGTATCTTCAATTACCATGTGAAAAACGCTTTCTATATTAGTTTTAAGCTACAAGAGTAGAACTATATAATTAGAGAATTCATACAATAGCAAACGAGGATACGGATTTTTTATTGTTTGTTTGTGAATTTGTCATTATGGTTTCACTAAATATCGCGGTCCAGTTACAATGATCACTCTGATGAACAAATATATTTTAACATCTAGTGAAATATTTACTGATTTATATAGATAATAATTCTTAATACATAACGAATTTCCGTATTCTATTATCTGTTTAACTTTCTTGTTAACCTTAGTAGAGGCCACTGAAATACATGATTATATAAATAAAAAATCGGAGAAGTTCAATCATGAGTCAAGACAGTTTAAAATGGGCGTTTTGTGCGTTTGAAACGCCCTAAAAGCACAAAAATATCAGTTTTGGTATAATAATTGGGGTCCAAGATTTAATGGCAGCATGTCCCTTAGGGTTTAAGGCTTTCTCTTCCAGCTTTTCTCCATCCACGATCCACGGAGAACTCATTCCTAGAAATTTCTCATTGTTATTTTTTCAATCTATTTTGAAGTAAAATATTATTTCAACTAAAAAAATAAGCAAGTATTTAAAAAAAAAACAAAAATAGAATGATGCCCCTTTATCATCGAGATATCAGTATAAATATTTGAAATACTATTCCCACTTTTTTTTTCTTTTACATTTCCCACTTAATTTTTATAATGCTCATTAAAAAAAAAAGTATTGGGTTTAAGCTTTGCGGGTATAATTTAATGTCTATGACTTTATTATTCTAAAAATCTGTGATAGTGTCCAACTGTGGCAGACCCATTTTATACCTAATTTTGTCCATATTGCTGAAGATTTACGCCTTTAAAAAAAGAAAGAAAGAAAGTTGTGTATAATCACATGTTTCCACCGGGTATATGTCAAAATATTCCAAAAAGAGGTTGTGATTGCCGCAATTGAAGCATGGACTACGTATCGTATCATATTCAAATGTCATTCAGTTGTATATATAGTTTAGAAATACTTTTGTTTTTATGATTACATTCTTTTTTAAAAATCCACTATTCAATTGAAAATACTTATTGGTACTATTTGCGACTGACGAGCGTGTATAAAGGTAGATTAGTATATAATAGATTAGGACTACGTGAACAATGAGCCAATCACGGAATAAATATCGCTATCTGTCTTGTTCCTTACCTTTTTCAAATTTGTTAAAAAAATTGCCATTTTAATTGTTAGTTGTTTCGATATATATATTTTTTAAGTTTTTATTAATACAAAGTATTTTCTCCCACTTCCATTTATTCTTTAGCAATTAACATGACGTATGGAAACCTTAATATGGTTTTAATAATATAAAAACATTCGTTTCATTCTAGCGTTATGATTTTGATATTAAAATATAATTAACTTGTTACAGAAAACGTCACTCGAACCTTGAAGCGTTTTTTTTTTCTTTCCAAAAACCTTGAAGCGTTTCACCTTGGTCTTTGACAATAATCTATAAAAAAAACAAAAAAAATTATAGAAGAGAAGATAATATAAATGTCAAATAACACAGAAGCTATGTCAAGTTCTTTTGGTCAAACTGAGTTTGAGGTAACAAAACAATGGGAACTCACAATCTCTTTCAGACTCGATTTTTAAACTTTAACCGAGAATCATAGTTTATATTAGGAGTACTGAAAAGGACTAAACTACCCCTTGGACATAGTCGTTAATTACTACAACAAACAAACTAAACACTCACACGTGACTCTACGTGCATCTTCAGTCTTCATTAAACTTGTTTAAGTGAACCCTCCAGCTCAGTCCGAAGCTTCTTCATATCTATAGTACTATTCCCAGCTCACATCAAGCTTCATTTGTTCATTTGAAACGAGAATATGTTATTATTTATACGACATAACAGTCATAATTTTAAATTTTGATTATATATAACTTATTGGTTATGAAAAAATTGAAATCTAAGGCATAAATTAGTTTGTGATATCATATTTATATATCTGATTAAGGCAATCGATAAGTCACATTTCGAGATTGAATGATATGTGATGCAGGAATGGAGTATATAGCTAGATATGATTGGTGATTTTCAATACAAACAACTAAATAATTATCAAAATATAATAATATCGTTTGGTATTTTTGATAAAGACATCAGCAAATGCATTGGCATTAAATTATATAAAGATTATATCAAGTCAGGATCTAAAGGTGGGCACTACATAGATTTATACAAAAAATCAAATCGATATTTTGTAGCCAGTACCATAAGTATATTTACAAATATAATACTTTGTCAATTATTGATACGATACACATTATTACACTGATGTTATTCATGTAGCATTTTGTTGATTTGTGATTTTAACATGGAAGTATTTGGCTGACTTTCGTGTTAATTTGATGAATTCAAGTAAATTTACACTAGTTAAATTCGATCATACAAAGTTTAGAAACGCGATAAATAAATAAAGAAATGATAGAATCTTTTTGTATGCTAATCACTTTCACTTTGCACTGTAAATCACATAAGAATAATACTTAATCATAACATGGATCACCGATAATCTTGCCAATGATAATTCATATGATTACATTACTAGCAAGCTCGATTACTCGCTGGCAACATTCACTTTTCACATGATATTTTCCGGTTTACCTGTTGTGTAAAATTGTTAACCGACAATGGAATTTTCTTTATTTATTCGTAAAATCGGTAATAATCACTGACTAGTAAGCAGTTTAAAAGCCACGAGACAATCATATAATTAAATAATACGAGTAAAAAAAATGAAACATGGACGGGTTTAATATAGGAATGCACGTGGAAGCGTAGGGTAATCGAAATGTGTCGGTCGGTTTAAATTAAACTCGGTTAATGAAGTGTATCGTTTGGATTTTACTAACCGACACTATCCCGAGATCATGATAACAAACTTCGGTGTTCGATCTGTACCGTCCAATAATTGGGGTCCCACGACCGCAAATTTCCATCGAACGTTCCATGTTCAGCGAGACAACATGGACTCGTGTCGAGTTCATAAGGCGAGAAGATATTTCTCGAGCACATGAGCGCACGTGCCAGCTGACAGCTGAAAAGTGGTCCCCACCACGTGATCTTCACGGCGACGTCGTTTAAACAGTGCCACGTGGTGGTCTCCGCCGGCGCATTACTTGTGACGTTAACATAATCCCGAAGGTTTATTTTGACTGTCTTCTGCCTCTCAAGTGTAAAACTAAACTAAACTATTAACTTTCGAGTTTTCTAAAAAAGCCCCATTTGTTTCATTCTCTTTCAAATATGGCCCCAATATTTACGCGAGAGTTCCATTTCTTTTTGTTTGTACAAAATGTGAAACATAGTACAATACTGTCGGTTTGGCACTCTTTCAACTTTAGTTAATTAATTATAGTTCTTTTCTTTTAGTAAAATATACTTTTCATTCAACTCGATTATATTTCGATTTCGACTTTTCATATACAAGAAGTGTAAAATCATTTTAACCAAAGCAATTTAATACACCTTTTGAGCCAAAAAATCTCAAATCGTTTTGATTAGAGTTATATAGAATTAATAATATGGACAATTTGAAAGGCCGAGATCACTTTTTAAGGGCCCAAATTCGTAAGCTTATGAATACTTAATAAGCCCATAAAAGCCCAAAAGAGAAGCTCATATTCACAATAACCAAAGCCTAAATATGGTAAACAATATGAAAACTTCCGTTTGTTATATTATACTACAAAAAGCAAAAAAGTTTAAACTGCAGAAACAAAACATTCCCCTAATTTTCTTCCCAATCAGAATCAACCGGAACAAATTCTCCGACAACCGGTCAACTTCTACGAATATGGAACTCAGTGGAAACAAAGAGAAACTAATCTTTCCAACCTTCTTTACCGAGTCTTCTAGAAGCAAGTCCTCTAGAGGAGAGGCTTGGTGTGAGTGGTAACACAGGAGTATGCGGCTGTTCTTCGTCTCCATCGTCCCAATCATCTCCCCAGTTATTGTTCCATCCATCATCACCCGTTTCATGATCAGATTTTGTCACCAATGCAGCAGGGCTTGAGACTGGCAATTCCATATCGAGCCTCTGGTATTTGTTGTTTCCCCTTGACTTGTTCTTGTAAACATGGATGATCACTGGGATAATGACAAGGGATAGAACAAGGAAGGAGATCATGACGATGACAATGAGTGTTCGCGGACGGATATTGAGCATTGAAGGACGAGAAACTGAAACTGTATCGTCGCTTTCTGTTTCATGTGCTGCTGCTAAATCCTTTAATTCAAGGCTGCAATGGCCTTTACTGGAAGTTAGTACAATTGAGCTATCGTTGGACCCTCCCTTTTTAATAGAAACTTTCACCTGCAAAAAGATTTAAGCTTTAGATACTAAGTAGCAGCATCACAATTTTAAAACTAATAGTAATAGGTCTATCCTCCATCGCTGCAAAGATTTAGTCTTCAAGATAAGAAATCATTCTACAAAAATGTTGTTTAGAATTGTGGATCTTGAGAATATAATTTCTATAATCTAGCATCAAAACATGGAACCCTTAGAGCATTTTACTCTTTAAATGCACTACGTTATAAACAGTCGAGCTAATGAGCAATGTATATATATGAGAATGATCATGATGCTTGAAGATTTTCTCTTCTTCAGAAGTATAGTCATTGAATGCATCATGAAGAGAGAAAGATATTACCTTTGTGTCTTCGTTAGCCAGGAGCTGAACTTTTTCCTTCTCTAACCGGACAGATCCAGGAGCAGTTATAGTTACAAGCAAATCACTTTTGCCTTTGTTCTGAATCAAGAGCGAGAGATGAGGCGCATCTGCACAAAGAATGATAAAGCAAACAAAGCTCAAACCCCAGAACCAAAAAATGTTAGACACAATAAATAGAGATTCATCAAATACTAACCATTTCCTGGAACTCGAAGACAAGCGACAAAATCATCTTCCTCATCTGTACACATATTAGATGGATCACATTGTTCACCATGAAACACTTCTTTCTTCCTTGAAGAATTACTAATAGACTCCTCCTTAGTGCTTTCACTGTCAACATCACTTCCTATATTCTCTTCACTCTTACTACTGCTATCTCCTCCATCACTCAATAGTGTATCACCGGTCGAGTTTTTAGAATGATCTCTACTCTTAGAATCAGTAACATTGGTAACATTATCAGACCCACCAAATCTTGTATCTGTCAAATTTGAATTCGTAATCGAGCTCGACACAACTTCTGCCACTATCTCTACCTAAATTTAAGTGAAGTAAACCTCAGATTTACAGATTTCCCCAAAATCAAATTCAGAATAACTAGGGATTTTAGTGTTACCTTAGTATCAACGACGAGAATCAAAGCTATACACAGAAGAAAAACGAGATTCATCTCCATCTTTGACACTTAAAAAATCCCAATTCAAAATCCCATCTGAAAAGTTTCATCAATTTCGCAAATCAAAGCTCTGTGTAATCAGCGAAAAAATAATATCAGAAATGAAGGTCAAAAATGACCTCGCAACGATTTGATTCGGAATCTACTGATCTTAGAATACTGTTTTTTCGAATCAATTTGAGCTCCTCAGGAATCGGATTGAAGCAGCAAGGATTGGCTCGAGAGGGCTCGAGAGTTGTGAGTCACCGGAGACTAAACTTTTGACTTTAGTCGTCGCACATATTCCAAGGTATACTACTTTGACTTTGCCTAGTTTCATTCCAAAACGACACCGTTTTGGAAATTCCTCGTGAAAATCATATTGGGCCATTTTGGGCTTAGAATAAAGGCTTAAAGGCCTGGCTAGTTGGCTACGATTAAAACCTGAATTGATTTGTAATGATCTTCACTATATTCGTATCCACGGTATACCACAGCTCATTTGTTTTAATATAAATATATTATTTTTTATTTTTTACTAAATATTTTTATTTTATTTTGATAAATTAATTTACTATTCTGTATTTTTAATAGTTTATAAATATTTTTATTTTTTTGTTTAACATATATTTATAGTATTTTGTTTTTTACGGTTTATAATATGCTTCAAACCTATGCGAAATCAATTATGTTATTTATTCTCATTAAAATAATTTAGAGCAAATCCTAACAAAATATTTAACATATATTAGAAAAATAGAAACTAAAAATTATCTATTCTCTTATTTGATTTTTTTTTTGATTTTTTTTAGTAAGGAAAACAAAATTAACATAATTTTTTATGATATGTGTCATAATCTTATCTATCAACCGACACGTGTCATGATCTTATAAATTATAATTTTGATACATGTCGATCTCTCGTAAGTGCAAATCAACTTTATATAATAAGATAAAAAAGATGTCAATATTGAACAATTTTAAAAAATGTTTTTGATTACTTATCGTGTTTTAACAACACTACAATTAATCGGAAGAATTCAATTAAAATAAGATATTTTTGGAATATATATATATATATACATTCATATGGAGTTATTTACTTTTTTATAAATAGAATTAATTGAAGTAGTAATTGAGATGCAAACGAATACCAACATAACCAGCTAGACAACTAATACCTGCATGGGAAGAAAAAAAACTACAAGAAAATTAAATAGAAAAAAGTCAAAGTTCCACTTGACGTCGGTACTGAACTCACCACGTGTCTCGTCAACGGAGAAAGTCAACTTACCTTAATTATAGGGTAGTGTTAGAATAATTAGATAGAGTGCATATAATTAAGAGTTTAACAACCAAAAAGAGAGAAAATAATAGTCTTGTGAGAGACTATACAATAAAATAAAAGGCTTTACAATGCATAGTCACGCTAAAAAGTTGCAATAATGTTTTGGGGAAAAAAAAAGTTTCAATTATTTGAAAGCAAATAAATTTTAAAAAATGATATGAATTGAAGAAGGTCAAACCGACCGGGTCCATGTCCAGCTCCATTCTATCTTAATTATTGCAGTTTTGATTATTAATCAATCATATTCTGTGGAGAAGAAGACTAAGTCAGCTATATGAACTGATATAATCAAATTCTTTGTTTATCCGTGTTGTTTTAGATTTGCCCAATATAATCAAATTCTCATTTCAAAACACTCGTGTCGACATATATGATATACTCCTTGAAAAAAAATGAAATGGACATTATTTTCTTGGTATATTGATTTTTTCATCCTGAATTTTATTTATCGAATAAAAATAATTAATATATATATATGTGTTCTCACATCAAATTTATCTGAATATGGCGAAACTAAATTTCTATAAATTATTTGAGTTCGTCCATTTTATGTTATAAATTTTAAATAGTGGTGGAAATAGATTCTTCGTATTTCTGTTTTAAACAATATATAATTGCGATGGACCTTTTTAAAAGAAACAAAAATTGTTTTTGTTTTTCATTTTTAAGATCCAAACTAAAATAGAAACTACTATATAGAATCTGAAATTGCTATGTGAATTTTTCTGTGGTATCATCGTTTGTTTTAAAAAAATATTCTTGTTCGGTACATGATAACACTTAATAGTTGACTATTTGTGAAATACGAAAATTTGATCTGGTCATAGGGTGTATGAAATATGTTGTCTTCCGCATTTCTTAGTTGTGTTTATCAAATTAAAAATAAAATAAAATAAAATAAAATAAGAAGAAGACTGGTAGGTCCACAAAAAGTATGGCCATATATGAATTAGAAAAAATTGAAGTTAGGGATAAGAGGGGACCTCATATATGTGCACACGTAAATTGATATATATCTATACAAACATTAAGTAGCAAAGCAATATATATGTGTTGGATAGAAATAGATGTATTAAATATTTACGCAACCCACATCAATAATTAGGGAGAAATGTGTGATTAGAATATACATCACATTCGTCTTAGTTTCTAGAAATCCGAATATACTGCAACTTTCATTTTATGGATGTATAGTTCTGTACGTTAACATTGAACGGTCTATATATTTATATAGTTAAATTTCAAAAAATTGTATAGCTCTTGTTTTTTATATATATAGGATTCACATATAGGAAAACAAAGATCATATAAAATTATCATATTATATTATCGAAATATATAAAATAGTTGTACATTTATCTTAACCGTTACGATGAACATTTTTCTGTGGTACTACACACGCATATATACAAAATCGAAAGCTCATGTCGTTGAAAACACCATTTAGTGTTTGTATCTATTTACTTATGTAATGACCCGTTTAAAGGAATAAAACCAGACAATTTGACAATAATAATAATAATAACCTATTCATGAAACTATACTTCTCGATCACAATGTGTGATGGTCCACACTAGCCGTCAAAGAAACGATATTCGTCACAATGTCTACGATCCGTTGACTAATGCACCACTTAATGTTTAACCCATCAAATATATATATATATATATATATATATATGTTATGTCAATGTGTGTATGTATTAATATGCATACGTGTCGTAGGTATAGCTTATTATAACATATATAAATGGTTTGGTCGGTAAATTAATCGAACTAAATTTCTCGGAGAGTATTTAAATTTAGTATTCATGATCAATATCCCCTATAAGTTACAAAACATATACATCTAAACTTGCAATTGATATTCGTTTGAGGTCCACAGCGATTTACGTATCTTTGTATTTGCATCTATTTATTTAATCGAGTTTTTAAGGAAAATGCTGTTTATATATACATATATTTATAGAATCTGTAGTAGTTATCTAATCGAATTAGGGCTGGTACGGGCAAATAACCTCTTTTTTGTAGTCACCTTCAAAAATATATACATACTAATATACATAATTCACCTTTTTAGCCTTCAATCCGTACGAATTCACACGAACCTTTTTATATTTTATTTTATTTTTAAACAGTATAATCAGGGAGTGATTAATTCAAGGCGTTTAACCAAAAAAAAAAAAAAGAGAGAAGTGGTGTCTTTTAATTCCACGAAATCGTAACTGCGTTTTATTAATAAAAACGTGTTGAGTATTGGTTCAATTATTCGAAGCTCCTCAATAAAAAGACACTAATAAATAGTATGTTAGTATATTCTAGTTTTGGATCTCAATAGTAGTAGCCACTTTTAACTTATGTAATTACAAAATACCCTCGGCTTATCATATACAAACCGATATTGATTGATCTATATAAACCAATCAGGTGATTACTTAGTCAAGATTTATGTTCTATATATAAAAACCATATTGATTGATAGAACAAGCATATTAGTTTATCGATATTAGGAACACACTTGACCCGTTGAATTGATAAAATATTGATTGATAAAACAACTATATGTTTTCTTTAACATTATAATATATAATCAATGAGCTGATTTTTGTTGTTTAGATATTCATTATATTCTCAACGTTACTGAGAAAACCACGTGAACAAAAAGAAAAAAAAAAGCAAGAATTAGGTCTCATTTAAAGCCATACCAACATATTATCATCATTCAAATATCAGAGGCAAAAGAATGACATCAGCGTGACGTCATTTACCGTCGAGGTGTCGTAAAATATCGTGAGGAGATGAAAATCGCGAATAATTTGATCTGGAGAAAGTGATATTGTATTGGGGACCTCAAAATGAGACAAAGTTTGGTGACGTGTCGACTTCAGGAGCAGTGGACCACTATTCTGTCGGCGTCGCCTTTCCAAGACATACGCTAATAAAGACAAAACACTACTTTTTCCCTACCCAAAATATCGGTTATACCTCTGATATTTCCTTTTATTTACTGCTACATGCCATCGTTTCTCTTTGTTACTTTCACACGGTGTGTTTTGTCACTCGATCCAGATAAGATTCTCAACTTTTTTAATTTACCATATTGCCCCTGCCTCTATTGTTTGTGTATCACAAGTTCTACTTCGGCTTATACTACTGTTCATACGAAACCAACTAATACGGTTGACATTTACGTGCAAGAAACAACGATATTATTTGCTTTTAAACCTTTTCTTTTATATTGAGAAAAGCTAGAATAAAACATCTCTATTTGCTTATAAGTACTTGCCAACTAATCAGCGAGATTTTAATTTAGGAGACACATTATTTGTTAAACGTTCTATATAGTTTTAACAAATTTGAATTTTTAGTGTTTTAATGACTTACGTAACTAAATTTTCTAGGCTCGTAGGGAGACTAAGTACATATGAATAACTCACCTATTTTTTTCCTTTAGGAACAAAATTACAAAACCAAAAAAAAATCATCAAAAGCCTACATGTGATTGACTTTTATGATAACTTTTTGGATTTATTATGAATGGACCGGCCCCGAGATATGTTCTAAAAGTAATTTATTGATTGTACGTACGTGTCATTGATCACACACCTCTAATATCATATACGTATATGTACAGCTCATATGCAGAATTGAGATTTTAATTAAAACGTACCTATTTTGGCAAACACTGCCCGTACTAAAAAAACAATGTAACTATTGAATTTATTTAAAAAATTCCCTAGCCTGTTTTATAAATTTGGACTAAAGAGTTCAATTTGATGCATCTATCAAAATGTATAATACACTAAGGGAAAGGTGCCAAAAAAAATATATGCACAAATTGAAATGGTGGTTCGTGTAGGAGATGAGAAGATGAAACTAGTCGGGCGAGAAAATGAAGGCGTGGCAGAAAATTTATGATTCTATACGGACCTTTTAAAACAGAAGTATTGACTCTTCTCTCTTGCCTCATAAATTCAAAAAGTTGTTTGTGGGGACCCATATTTATGTCAAATTACCCAATAAGAAATTTTGGAAATATTTTGGAATTTACTCGGTTGGAAAACTTGAAGTTAATATGTGAAGGTGTAATATTAATTTGATAAGACATAAGAGAGTTAGTTTCTGCATCAAAATCCATATGATTTTATATTAATGTCATATATATAAGGTCAAATGGTGTTGACAAACCAATTTACGATGATATTAAGAAAGTTTTAACATTTCATCAAAAATCGTAACAACGATGTTTTTTCTTTGAACAAGATGTGTTCTAAACTAATCCTGCTGCATTTTGTATGAAAGGTAGTATGGTAATTATAGCAGTCTCAAACTTTCTTTTTCATTTGCATCCAAAGTTTAATTAACTACAACTTGGCTCTTACTTGAAAAATGGTGTAAATGTTTTGTTGACAAGTGTGAATGTATTCCATAAAAGAGGTGTGAATGTAAAACGTCCACCTTCACTGTGAAATACAAATTGAGATGATTTTTGCTAAGGACAAAATCAAAGCTACCCACCTTATCATTTGTAGGAATTTATCTGTTTAATGCTACTACACATTTGAAAGTTAAGGAACAATATTACTTATTTCAGCTTTTGAGTCAATGGGTATAATATAGAGAATTTTAACAAAAAAATTATAGATTCTTGCTAGTCCAATACTCACCTAAACTCTAAGAAATAGTTTTCCAACATTCGTCTACTTTTTCAATTATTTATCCGAATTCAAAATTTTCACAACTCTAGTTGATCAGAATATTTTAAATTTTCGAAGAGTATGCCAGTTTTTAGAATGTTAAATTTATATATGGTGATGGTTAGATATAAACATCAGTCGTAAAATAAAGAAGCTGTTTTTTTTTTCTTTTTAAAATCCTCTGTAAATAACTCTTTCCAAGTTCAATAAATTTTACATTCAATTAAAAGTTAAATTTTATATAAAATGACTATTTAAGAGTTTTTTTAATTCAAAAACGATTAAAGAATATATGTATATTAAAAAAATACACATTTTGAATAAAAATAAATCTCTATACTATTAAAAAGAGGTACTCGTGCATTTATTGCCAAACATATTTTTAAGAGTATTTAATATTTTGAATAATTAATATTTTGAAATTTTTTATATATATTAAAAATATAGAAAAGTTAACAATTCAACATATATTTAAAACAAATAAATGCACATCATGTAACCAATCTATGTAATATAATTATTATTTGAGAAATAGATTTTAAAAGATAATTTATATGTGTTAGTTATTATGAAATGCAATTAACGATATACTAATTGTTTTTTTTTCAAAATATATAAGTAAAATTAAAAATAATCTAAAACATCATAATGATCAACCAGTTTGTAAAATCACTATATAGACATATTTTTGTAACTTTTTACTCAATTGCTTACCTGTTAGACTAAATTAATTAATCCAAAATATGTAATTATATTGCATAGATTGGTTACATGATGTAAAGTTTCCGACTGATACGGAATATGATGGGGGTTTTCCCAAAATGGACAGATAACTAATTTTATAACATTGACTAATATATATATATATATATATTTAATACTAGAACTACCTATTTATAATAATTAATTTTTAATACAAATAGATTAAAATTATCAATCCCAAATGGATAATTATATAAAAAAGATTGGTTATAAGATGAGAAATATCCAAAGAAAACAGGTTTCCGTCACAAAATGGACAGATTTAAGACAAATATTGGATAACTAATCATATAATATATACTAAAATAATATATATCAATATAATAAAATTTATTTTTTAATTAGTAATCTAATATGGTAAAAAACGATGTAAGTATGCCATCATGAGTTATAAGAGACCGCCAAAAGCGATTAATCTTCGTATATATATATATATATATATATTGTTATTGATAGATGATGTCCATAGATGTTTTTGTTTTCATTTAATTATAAATTTTTTTATTTAGATCAATTTAGTATCTAATTCGGTAGGATTTGCTGTAAATTATTTAAATGAGAATAAATAACATAATTAATTTGGCATAGATTTGAAACATATTATAAACCATAAAAAATAAAATACTATAACTATATGTTAAAAAAAACAAAAAATATTTATAAACCATAAAGAAACAAAAATAGTAAATTAACTTTCCAGAATAAAATATAAATATTTAGTAAAAAACAAAAAATAACACATTTATATTAAAACAATTGACCCGCGGTACCGTGGATTCAAATCTAGTATCTATTATTAAAAGTTAGAGCTTCTTTTGTTTTATTTTAGGAGTTGTTTCAAAAAAAATCCACATAAATGAACAAATTATTAAACTTTATATTATACTTTTTAATGTGTACTACATCATTTGTCTCAATGATTAATAAACTAAAATAATAGTGATCAAGTTGTAACAACCTTTATAAAATAGATGGAGTAGTAGATAAAACCAATTAGATCACCGAGTATAATTTTCGTATTGTTACTAAGTTAGCATATACTATATGAAAACACTCATAAACATGTACTTATCAGACCCTCGTATAGTATTTTTGTTTCTTAGATAAATAGCATAAAATCATAAACTCTAATTTCCTATAGGTACTGATTTATAAAAAGAATTTAGTGCTTGTAATTGGTCATGAAACGATTAATAAACCTAAAATTGTAGTTGAAAATGTTGTCTATATTATCTCAAAATGGAAATATTCTACTAAAATCATAATGAAAATAATTTGGCAAACTTTTTTAAAAAAAAATCAAGAAAAGAAAAAGTCAAAGAGCTCCATGTGAAATCTATAAAGCAACCTTTCTAGTTTGTTTTCCTTCTCTCTGGCTTAAGTCTATAAATATGTACAACCTGTTTCTAAACTTCTAAAACTCAAAACCCATTAAATAGATCTTTTTAATAAATTCTACTCTTTTCTTTCTTTCATAAACAATCTCTCATTATCTCAATCAAATTCTTCTTCAATCTCAATATCCACCATCACAATCCTCTGTTTCAAGCTTCACCATTATCAAATTATTTTGTCAGGATTGTAATAATTTTTGTTTTTTTAAGAGTTTGAAAAATGGAAGAAAGAAATGATTTATTTCAAACCAATTTCAGTCCTAAAATCTCAGAAATCAGAGCTTCCCTGTCTCAGATCATATTAGCCGGAGGACCAAACACACTCGATTCAATCTTCTCACTTCTCACTCCCGTCGAATCCACCACTGGCAATCCTACGCCGCCGACGCAACTCGGCTCCTCCGTCTATCTCCGGCAAAGAGATCTCATCGAGAAATTCAACATTCAAAACAGAGCAATCTCCTCAACTTCTCATTCTCCTCTGTTTTCCGATCATCAAACTTCCGAGCTAATGCTCCAAGCTCCGTCCGGGTCTCCAGCCGACGCTTTCGCCGCTGCTTTAGCGGCTGGAAGGACGACGGCGAAAAAGAAGAAACTTTACAGAGGAGTGAGGCAGAGACATTGGGGAAAATGGGTTGCGGAGATAAGATTGCCGCAAAACAGAATGAGAATTTGGTTAGGTACTTACGATACGGCGGAAGCCGCCGCTTACGCTTATGATCGCGCCGCTTATAAGCTCCGTGGAGAATACGCTCGTCTCAATTTCCCGAATCTCAAAGACCCGAGTGAGCTACTTGGACTCGGGGATTCCTCTAAGCTAATAGCTCTCAAGAACGCCGTCGACGGGAAGATCCAAACGATTTGTCAAAGAGTCAGAAGAGAAAGAGCGAAAAAGAGCGGCAAAGGAAGCAAAAACTCGTCGGCGACGACGGCTGATTCTTCTTATTCTTCATCGCCGGAGATTCTTTCGTCTTCAGCTACGACGACGGCGACTGTTACGGTTAACTCAGAGGATAGTTACTGTGTTTCGCCGAAGGGTTTGTGGAACAGTGAGAATAGTTCTCCGGCATCGGTTTTGGTTTCCGATGAGATTCCGGCGATGAAGACGGCGACGGTGGAGGAAGACACGATGATGGGAGTAGACACTGATGGATTTTTGCTAGCGAGGATGCCTTCGTTTGATCCAGAGCTTATTTGGGAAGTTCTTGCCAATTAAAAAACTTACACAAAACTGTGAATTTTTGATTAGAGATTTGCAAGAAACAGAACAAGTTTGGGATTTTAGGAAAATATATGACGAGAAAATTAGGGTTTTAGGTCTGAATGCAGGGTTTCAAAGTAAACCGGATCTTTTGTTACAAATCGTTGGAAAGTTGTTAAATAATTATACTTAGGGTTTTTTTTTTTAATTAAAATTTGAAGCCTCGTTGTTTTTGAAAGAGGTTGTGAAAGCTCCTTTTTTTTTTTTAATTTTGATTTTAATCATCCAGGGACTTCTGATTGTACTTATTATATGTTCTAGTTTTTATTAAATAAAAATGGGATTGACTTCTAGAGTTTTTGATAGTTAAAAATATAATAATACACTGTAGTAATAATAAAGTTTGTAAGAAGGAATAATAAATAAGATTGGTGGGGAAGGTAAGAGCGAAGCACATGTCACAGTCTCGACCATATGTCTAATACTTTAAAAGTGGTCCCTTTTGTTCTATCCTTCCATGTGATACTCGAAGACTATTTGTTTTCTCTTTTATACATTTCTATCTCATGAAACCTAAATCACCCTAACAAATCTGGAGCATACCAACTGTTTATGCTTTTATATCTAATCAGAATTAAGTTTGATTCGACCCCAAATTAGATCAACTTTGCAAAAACTAAACCGGGCCACGACAAATCCGTTAAACTTATCATTATATATGTTGTATTTAGTGGTTAATTGTAGCTTGGTGGTACGCATGTCCATATGACTAGGCCGGACCTAAATCTTGACATTTTTAAAAATTTGTCAGCAGACGAAAATGACATAACATTTCTATCTCTACATAGTATAATTCATTTTATTTTCTTCTAAACACTATAACTTCGAATGTATCATTGCTCATTGTTGCTACTAAATAATATCAACAGCAACAATGAAATGATCTAGCTAGGTTTTTGATAGTCATTGATCATTTACCACTCTAGTTTTCTAAATTGTTTTTGGGTCGATTTGTTGGTTTTGCAACAAAAGTATAAAAGTAGATTCATAGTACCGAGGTTATATAGGACACATAGAGACACAATCACCTAAGTGGCTTTTATTTTTAATATTACATCTAAGTAATTCATATAGTCTTTTCTTAGAAGCATCACTTTCTTAAGAGCATATCAGATTCAGTCGCTGTCGCTACCGCTGCTGCTTCCGCTTTCATTGCCACTGCCAGACCCATCTTTATTCTTCTTCTTCTTCTTCTTGTGCTCACTTTGCCTCTTTTGTTTCTTCTCTCCATTGTTAATGAACATTCCAAGGCCATTAAGACTTTTGTCTGTCTCATGAGTTTTCTTCTGGTGCTGTCCTAAGAGCTTCCCGTGTCCATTATTACCCTTGTTAGCCTCTTGGCTCTTCTTTTGTCCTAGAAACGAGCCTAGGCCACTCTGACCGGTTTGGCCAGTTTGACCCTTGAAGAGCCCATCAAGAAAACCACCATGGCTACGGTGGTTCAGAGTCGGGCTTTGCCCATATACTGGACGACTCTGGGTCATGCCATATCCCTCACGGCTCTGACCTATGCCGTATCCCTCACGGTTCTGACCTAGGCCATATCCTTCACGATTTTGACCAAGGCCATATCCCTCACGGCTCTGGCCCATGCCATATCCCTCATGGTTTTGGGTCTGGCCATATCCATTGCGTTGTCCTTGAGCCATGTCGTAGTAGTCTTTCGCGCGCGTTTCATAGTACTGCATTGTGGTAAATAAGAGGTGATCTTTATGGTTTGGATTTGTATTGTGTGTGGATTTTGAAATGAGCTTGAGATGTCCTATATATACTATTGATATTTTCATAAGAGTTGCTTAAATCAACTAGTCTCCATTTGCTAGTCTCTGTCATTATCTTGAATCAATTCTAATGGCATTTTCTTTTTACCTAATTTGGCTGTCTATTTCAGAATTGATTCTCAATTATAGTTGTCCAAGATTCAGATTCTTTGATTCATATTCATCTTAATGCGATATAGGAACATGAAGAACTGTAACAATTATCCTCAGCTTTTAAAATATTGTAAAATAAAATGATGCTAGATTTTGAAATTTTGAAAGTAAGCTACTTGTTTAGAGTAATAGAAGTAGCTAGAGATATGTAAAAACATTATCATTCCATAGTTGTTTTGCATATAAACCACATGATACAAATTAAATGAGATTACCATCATTGATATCTCATGAGTCATGAGGCCTCCATCCTTGGATTCTTTATCTTTTACATGCATGCAGACATAATACATAATTTTTATGAGCCTTAAACAAATGAGCTTGTCTTCATTTCCCACTTTTACGTAGCCAAGTCCATCTGCCCATCTGAATAACATTAACCCAAATCAAACAAAACTAATGGAATTAGTGCAATGACATTACATATTCGTGATTTTCAAGAATCTAAATCTTGGTTTTAGAATTTGAACATCTTACATGCTTAGTAAGTAGAGTAATTTTTGCCGCTGTAGGTATTGGTCGGACCAGATTCCTTGGCGGTGGTATTAGAACCACGTCCGCTAAAATCAGACGATTAGCGCAAGTTGTTGTCCCTGTGGTTAAGCCAAGAAAGTTTACCATCACCCTTCATTGTCCGATTCAGAGTCTGCGTCTCGTATGACATGTATCGGCCCGTTTGTTTTGGTTCCTTCTCTGCTCCTTTAAACGACATCGTTTCGCCTGCTAAGCGTCCTTTTCTTCTTCTTGTTTTTCTTAGCTAAAATGTATTGCCTTGGTGAATTCGAGAGTCAAGGTTCCATATTTATAGATAAACTTGTAGGTATGTATGATTTTGTATGTGATGGTATATTTTGAATGTACGGTTGCACATTGTTTGGATTCTTGAAACCTTTTGTTACATCAAAAACTATAAATTAGATTCATTTCATGTGGTTGAGATTTTACGATCTTCAACTTTTGTGTTTTGACTTATATATATGTTTCTATCATTATAGATAAGTAGTATGTTAAACAAAAATTCGCTTAGAAAGTATTTTTTTTTGGGTATGCTATATGTAAATTCGATATTTGGTGGAGAATGTAGTTAAAGGCGTGAGGATTCAGTTTTCACTCTGGAAATAACATAAATGGTTCAAAGTTTCAAACTTTAAACCCATCGTATGGTCACTAAAAATGTGTATTTTACTCGTAAGGCAATTGATTTATATGTATCGTACCAAATCTATTTGCAGACAACGTCCTCATCTTCTTTGATAGTTTTAGGCTTTTTGCCCAATCCTATTAATGATATCGCCATTAATTTTATTTTAACTGTGTTAAATGCTAATTCTTGCAAAAGAAGCTACAATATATGCCTAATAATGTGGACGCAAATTCAAAGGATTCCTCAACTTTTCCCTCCACCAAGGTTTGAACAAGATTCCATTAATAACTACTCAGTGCCATTCTCAATCGGATTTATACCATCACTTTGGAACCAAACGCATCTAACTAGCGTTAAACTCAAGCGTCCAAAATGGTATTAGATGCTCGTGAGTTGTATAATTTACATGCTAAATTAAAAAAAAAATAAAAAAATTACAAATTACCATTTTTACACTGCACTGAAGATTTCTCTTGTTCTTGACTTGTTGAAGTTTCTTTATCTTTACCGAGTTTATCATCATCATCATCTTCGGACTTCCTCAGAGCTTGTCTAAGACCCAACACGATGAACAAATTGGTTAGAGCAAGAAGTGATTCAGCTCCTCCATGTAACCAATCAACATTCGATAACGATGTTCCATAACGCACCTTTGCTGATAATATTTCCATTCGTATAATCAATATTCAAGAACCATTAAAATCCAAGAGAATATTAAAAATTTATGATGTTGAAGAAACTTACCATAAATTCCAGCAGGAACTGTATCCCAAATTCAATCGATCAAATCACCAAAACCAAGAAAAAAAGAGAAAGGATTAATATTTTTGCTAATAAGAAACGCCAAACGCAATTAGAAGAACAAGCGTTAGCGGCCAAAACGCTAAAGCTGAAACAGAGAAAAACTTACTTGTAGCTCCAACAAAAGCAAGCAAGAAGTAGAAACCGAAAAGTGTGAGTTTAGGAGCAGATTTGGATTTAGTTAGGAAATAGAGAAAGCCAATGTATGGAAACAGAGACACAGCAAAGAGCTGTGATGCTATGCTCTGTGAATCAATGGTCGGAGCCCATGGATCCACCGGAAACATACCGCCTGCGTCACACACGATCGATACTCTCCTCTCATCTTTTCTTCTTCCTTTCTTTTCCTTGGTCTCTGTCAAGTGCAAGAAGAAGCTTTTGTTTCTAGTGATTGAGATAGGAGACTGAGAAAGTCGTCGAGTGTTGAACGGAGACGAGCCCAGTAATCTAACGGCTGAGATTAGCGCCGGAGAGTTTGAGGTGATCAGAATCATATCTTTCTCTTGCTGTCACGGTGAGAGGAAGGAAAAAGGTTGTGGATGAGGGGAAAAGGAGAGAAAAACAAAAGAGGATCAGAGAAAAATAAACGGCGTGCCGTTTTAAATTTTGGTATGCATAATGTGTGTCGTTTTTAATCACTTTATAATCTCGGCTTGGTTGTGAAAAGTGGGGAAAGAAGACGAGAGTGATTCATTCAGTTGGATTGATATTTTCCAACTCGTAGTAACTCGAATTAGGGTTAATCTCATCGTTTTCTTCACCATGGATCCGAGTTCTGGTGTTGCTGAGGCTATCTCGGCGCTGTCGGAAGAAGAGTTTCGTGACAGCATGAACAGGCTTCGAACAAGTGAAACTGAGGAAGGTGATCTTCATGACCTACTCTCGGAATCCGCAGACGATCTTGTCAATTTGATGAACTCTGGACAAGAAGATTGAGTTTGCTACCCCCTCTGGAAGTTTCAATGTGAGTTATTTCATTTACATTCCTTAAAATTTATGCTTTTTTCCCGAGTTCTTCTGGGAGTTGGAAAAGCCAGACAGTGTAGATTAGAGCTTCTTGGATAAGTTATTTGATTGCATAGTGATTTCATTTACACTCCTCAAAATTTATGCTTTTTCCCGATTTCTTCTAGGAGTTGGAAAAGCCAGACAATGTAGATTGGAGCTTCGTGGATAAGTTTGTTTGGGGACAGGGAACAAGAACTCCAGTTTCAGCCCCTCAGATGGAAATACGGTTCTTTTTACGCGAAGCCACAAGACGTGCCAAGGAGGCAGAATCTTTAATAGAGTCGACATCAGCTCTCGGTAACATGTACTTGGACCAGAGATCTCGCCAGTTGTTTGAGTCTGCCAAACGATGGCTGTAGCATCTCTGGATAGGGCCTCAGATAACGTCCTGCAAGCCAAATTATCCTCAGATAACGTCCTTCAAGCCAAATCGCATCCAGATCCTGGCATGATGAGAAGAAGACGTGATACTAAAAGAAAAAAACGTCAAGTTATTAATCCTGTGCTTGAGGCTGACCCTGTGGCTGTTGTCAATCCACCGGCTATGGTTGGACCATCTCTTCGTCGCTCTAGCCGGGTTGCCACAGTGGCTGAAGCTACTCCTCCTCGTCGGTCTTCTAGGAGGTTGCTGCATATTCCCGACGACTCCGTAAGACAGTGAAACAAAGCTAGGAAACTATAAAACCAAAGAATCTTTTTTAAACAAAGGAGACAAAAAAAAAACCATGCTTGATTTAGATATCCTTAATTTTCCTCTGTTTAAGTTTTATACTTGCGTAAGAAGTTTAGAATAATGCAAAGAGACATAGTATTTGACCATAGCAAAACATATTAGAAAAATAGCATCATCTATTCCACGTGTCCTAACCATAGATATGTTTCTCTATAGTCTATACACTAATTAACAAAGGATGTTCTCATTTTAAACATTTAATTTTGTCTACGTTTAGATTTTGTTTCCTGAGCTTTGGATTAGTTCGGTGACAGAGTCCATGACAAGACTTTTCTATACCTATTGAGCACATTGGGATCTAAAGACTTGGTGCTATTTTGAGCGAGTCAGAAACTTATAAACTTGTCTTTAAATTCAAAACTAAGCAAAACCAACAACTTATGTCTGGAAAGAACAAATATGTTTATGGACATGGGCATCTTATGAGGGAACTGGTTCAAGTGTAGCCTGCTCCTGCCACTCGCCGTTTAAGTTTGACTGCCACAATTTCACCATTCCATCGCTTCCGGTACTAGCTAAAGTCATGCCACTCATGTCCCATTCCATCTGCCAAACCTGACCAGGAAACATCAAAACAAGTGTTGTGTAGTTTAGTTATGGTTTTATGAGAATCAAAGGAAATCAAAAGTAGAATCGAAGATCAGAAGAGAGATCTAAAATAAAGAGCTTTGGAATTTGATACCTCGCCTTGATGGCCAGAAAGTGAGGAGACCTTCTTTACCGGAAGCCTTCCTTCAAGATCAGGAGCTAGACCAACATGCCATATTCCTATCCCTTTATGAGTTGCAACAGCAATAACCTCGTATGGTCTGTATTCAAAGATACCAAAAGACGATTAGTTTATGGCATCTCAAAACAGAGTATTTTAAAAGAGGACCAAGATTGTTTGAATTATACCTGCCAACATTTGGGGACCATGACAAAGCATAAACTGGATCACCTTTGTCTTCTGGTAAGGCTAATTCTGCTACTGCCAACCATCTGTTATGAGCTTCATCAAACTCCCATATCTACAAAAACAAGTCTATCATGATTTTAGGCAGCAAAATCCACAAATAGACTTGTTCAATAAGATCTTAAATTCAAATATACCTTGGAAGAGTTAAGATGTGGAGAATCAGAGTTGAAGCCTAACACAAAGCTAGGTTCTTGCTCTTCACCTTTCATTGGATTCCAAGAAACAGATGCAGATAAGCTTGAAGGTTTACCCAGACTCGATAGAGAATCAATAACATTCTGAAACTCAGCCTACACAGAATGATAGAATCATAAAGGACGTAAGAAACAACAATGGTAGATGTCTAATAGATTCAATAGAAGGATAAGGCACCTGAAGTTGCCAATTCTTTAATTCCAATGGATTCAACAACTCAAAAACCCTAAGGTACCCATCAGAATATGCAGCAACCTACAAAAATGAATCATTCATAATGTTAGCAGAAGAGCTTGTTAAACTTTGAAACCAAACCACAATGTAAAGAAGCTCTCACCATCTTTAGACTCTTTCTGGAAACTCCAAATTGAACATCGAGCACTTGGCTAGACTTGCTCTTGACACTCTTACACAGTTTCCACTCAAGAGCATGTGTGTCTACCAAATAAAAACAATGAATTCTTAACATTTTCAAACAAGAATCCATTGTACAACTTAGCGACGAATCCATGGAGGTTATTCAGAGTTACCTGCAGAAACCTCCTCCCAAATCGATAAGCTCCCGTCTTCGAAAATGCAGGCTACTGAATCGCCGTATTCAGGAGGTAACCAGACGATTTTGACAATGGTGGATTCACTAACCCTAACTTTGGAAGTGCAAGTGAAAGTAGCAGAAGACGACGCAGAAGAGTCGTAAACGGAGAGGCTTCCGTCGACGGAACCGGCGGCGAATCGGTGGCCGGAGTAATTCCAGGAGGAACATGTGGTGCCGGAATCTAGCGTCACCATTGATTTCGCCATTTTCTCGGGACTCAGAGAATCATCTCCGGTGAGAGAATTCGATTTCTAATTGGAATTAGCAGAAATTGGGCCAACATATATTGGGCCTTTTGTTCATTTAATTAGCCCATTTATACAATACGCACTACTTTATAGTTTATAGTTTATACCAATCGCCAAATCTCAGTATTGTATAATAGTCTGGGAAAAATGATGTTCTATGGTTTCTTGAAATGCAGGTAAGAAACTGAATGCTTCTACGTACAAAATGTGACAAGACTTTTTAGATACATACTGAAAGACTTGACTTTAATTTTATTTGCATATATGAATTGGAAGTGTTGGTTTAAAAGAGTGAACCAAAATAGACAAAAGTAAATGTTTAAAATGAGAAAATCCTTTGTTTATATAAACATGTATATGGTTAGAAGAGGTGGAACAGATGATGCTATTTTTCTAATATGTTTTGCTATGGTCAAAACTCTGTCTCTTTGCATTATTCTAAACTTCTTATGTAAGTATATAAAACTTAAAAGAGGAAAACTAAGGATAAATAAATCAAGCATGATTTTTTTCCTTCTTTGTTTAACAAAGATTAAATTGGTTTTCTAGTTTTCCTAGCTTTGTTTCACAATCCTATTCTCTCGATTTTAATTTGACAAAAAAAAAATTCTTGATTTGTTGAATTTTATTTATTTATTTTAATAGATTATCTGAATTTATGATGTTGTGCATTTTTTATTTAAAAGTAGTATGATAAATATGCCAAATAGAAAGAATAAAGATTTTACTAAAGTAAATAACAACTATAAGAATATTATTATAAAATAATTAAAGGGTATTAGTGTTGCTTATACTAGTGTTGCTTAACTTTATCCAATTTTTAAAATAAAAATTAAAAGTCGCAAATGTTTCTTAAAAATTAAAAGTCGCAAACGAGTTGTAAATGATACAAATCTATACTTCAAATGTTAAAATTCACAAATAATTCTTAAAACCTCTTCAAAGACTTTGAGAAGAAACTGCACAAACCATGAACAATATGGTAAAATGATGATATATTTGAATTAATTTTGCTATGCACTATTTTTAATTAAAATTGTCACGAAATCACATAGACTAAGAATACGCCCATTCATCAGCAGACACAGCCTAATGGGAATACATTCAAATTCAAATGGTAAGTGGAAAAACATGTAGTTTACTCAGATCTAAAACAAAACGACATTTTTTATTTTGTTTCTTAGATGAGTTTTCATCTACATAATCCTCAAAATGGTAGAAAGATAATCTTTGTTCGATATTTCTTTTCGTGTCACGTTTCCTTTTCTTTCCCCACTCACAACCAGCTAGATTAATAAAATTTGCTTTAATCAATTCAATTGATGCTATTTTGATGTCGTTTTTGGCAATTTCTAACAATTCATGAGATTTTATGACAATTTTAATTAAAAATAGCGCATAGCAAAGTTAATTCAAAAATCTTATCGTTTTACCATATTGGTCATGATTTGTGCAATTTCTTCTCAAAGTCTTTGACGAAGTTTTAAGAAACATTTGACTTATAACATTTGAAGTATAGATTTATATCATTTACAACTCGTATATGCATTTTTATTTTAAATTTGGATTAACCTCTATTCAAATTCAATTCCGTTTCAGTTGGTTTAATCTTTCTTTTAAAAAATAGTAAAATATACATAGTAAAATTTATACTAAAATTTAGAGTACAAAAATAGTTAGATAGTTTTTGGTAAACAAGAATAAAAATACAAACTAGAAAAAAGCCTGTAAAAAAAAAAGATATATTGAGTGGCGTTTGCCACGTAAAACCGGAGTAGTCGCGTCATCATTTGAGACTTTGCGTGTACTCTTTTTTCTTCTTTTTACAATTTAACTTTGTTAAATTTTCACATTTACATCGTCCGTCTATAAGAGAAGAAGACGACCAAAGATGGTGTGACCTCTCTCACTCTCAGCCTTAGTTTCCCAATGCCACAACTCCGATCACTATCAAATCGTTTTGTACTTTCCGATTTCTTTCATTCTTTTTTTACACATTTTACTTTTTACTTTTTTTTTTTTTTTGATAATAGCCTAAAACTAAAAGGGTTACTTACATACTTACATTTCACGTATGAAGGGAAGATTAAAAGTGAAAAAGGAGAAAGAAGTGAAAAAGGGAGCAGTAACACTCAAGTTTCACCGCCTAAACCAGCAATGAATACAGCGGAACAAGCCAATCAGACTAAACCGGAGAGGTAAATTTGTCTTGTGATGATGGTTTAGGCTTTTTTACCCAAGAAAATTCTTTTGACTAATTTGAATGCATGAGCAGGAGATTAGTCTCTTTCGCCGACGATATGATGGTTCTAGCAAACAAAGCTGACTTGAACAGAGGTCTTGACTTGTACAAAACGTATAAGAAAAGAAACATCGAGTCCGGTCTCGAACAATTGTCTTTTGACGATTCATTGGTTCTTGCTAACACAACATCGTTTACTCTTACGGGACAAGTGTCTAAGGAAGTTGAAGCATCATCAATCAAGGTGGTTAAACCCAACAGAGATCCTTCTGATCATGCTTGTCGTGAAGACAAATTCTTTAAGAAGAAGTATGTCCGGAGGAAAAGAGTTGGAGCGGTTTCAGAAACTTGTAATCTTGTCAAGAAGTTGTGCACTCACAAATCATCAAGCTTATTTAATGTGGATGCAGCACATAAAGAAGAAGGGTTCTTGTACAACACTCAGTCAAAATTTGAACAAGGTGAATGCAGCAAAGCACAAAACGGAGATGAGATAGAAGCCACCGGAGCTTGCATTTTCTCAGAGAAAACATTTTGATCGTCTTTATGCAACATGGGAACAAGAACAAGCTTGTGACCGAATTCACACTTGTGATAACTTTGGAGAAGAAGCTGAGATAGAGGAAGAGAAAGGGAATGCTCCTGATGCACGTAACTCTTCTAACTACAACCCTTGGAGTGGTTTCTCCTTTGATGTTCAATGGAGAAACAAAAAGAAACGAGGCTCCATGAAATTAGAGGAGACACTGAGCAACCGCGTGATCCTTCTTATTGCTGTTGAAGCTAACACAAAGCAGTTGCGTCTCTTAGACATTAACATGTAGAAGAAAGATCTCTTAACCCTAGTCCTCTTGTTTTTTTTTGTATCTGGTCTTAGAACTATAGACCAGACTAGATTAGCTATGATTTTGATGACCTGATATGTATAATCTTTTTGGTTTAAATGAATTTAATTTATATAGTTGAAAACATTAAATCATACCAACATCAATATCAATGGGTCTATATAAACCTCAACAAAAGAATTTCAAATTTGAAAGCACAAACAAATTATTAAACAGCAAACATCAATCAGAAATATAAAAAAATAATAACAATTGAGCTAAGCTCTAACTTACAGTTTTGAGAAGAGAATGAATCACTTTAAGCTCGTTGTGACCGTCTTTGTCCTCTTGCCACAATCATTTTGGACAAAACATCTTCAAGATACTCAGAACGTTCTCTATGGTGTTCGATCCATACACATAACTGTCTTATCACTTCTCTCTTCTCTTCTCCTAATCCCAACACTGTCTCTTTCAACTTCTCATTCTCTTTCTCCTCTTCTCTTACTTTACCTTCAAGCTTCTTCTCCATCTCTTCCTTCTCCTTTTCCATCTCTTCTTTCTCATTCTTCATCTCTATCACACACTTTTTCGCCCTCAAAGACATCTTTGTTGCTTCAACCACCGTTTCCTCATAGCTTCTGTGCTTCTCCTCAAACTTTTCAGATATGGATTGGAACCGGTTTAGTATTGTTGTATTCACTCTCTCTGATATCTCTTTGATCAAACCTCGATATGTTTCGTGGGTCATTGCTATCTTCTCCTCAAGCAATGCTTGTTCCTCTAAATGCTTAGCTTCTATTCTCTTTGATTCTTCTTCTTTCTCCACTAACACTTGTTCAGTTACTCTCAGTTTCTGGTTAGACAAACGGAGTTTAACCTCGATGTTACTCATTTTCTCCATTAAACTCTCAATCTCTTCTCCTTTCATCTCTACTTGGTTACGTAGACTATCCATCGCCTCTTGAAGATCTAAAATCTCGCTGTCCCTAGATGTCACATCTTTACCTGTCTCTTGCATTCTCCTCTCTGTCTCCTCCAACTTCGACATGTACTCTTCCAACATCTCTCTGGCTTGTTTGTAATCATATGTCAGCTTCTTGATTGTCGCTTCTCGTTCTTCGAACAAACCATTGATCTGTTTGTGTTCTTGGCTCAGCGTATTGTACGCAGCTTCTTGCTCTAACAATGCTTTCTGCACATCGTTAATCTGATTCAGTAACACTTGCTTCTCTCTCTCAAGTTCTGCTTCGGTTTCATTCTTTTGTGCCAGTAGACGGTTATTTTCTTCCAGTGTACTCTCATGATCTTTCGCCTTATTCACATAGTCAGAAACTTCTTGAGTCTTCTTCTCAAGATCTGTTTCCAATCCCTCTCTCTCTTTCTTCAAATCTTCTAGCTTCTGATTCAGATCTCCAGCAACTTCCAGTTTCTGATTTAGTTCTTTGTTCTCACTTGTTAACTTCTCAGCTTCAAGTCTCAAATTCTCACAGATCTCTTTTGATTCCTTTAACTTCATCAAAATCTCTTGGTGCTCTAAGTCCACAGCTTCTTTTTCTTCATCAGTTGTTGCTAACTTATTTTTCAGATCAGCAATTTCAAGATTTGCGGCTTCCATCTGTTGCTTTACCAACTCTATGTCATTCTCAGCCCGCCCGTTTCTCTTGCTCTTCTTCTCTGAATCCGAGTCTGAGCTCGAAGAAGAAGAGCTCTCGTTTTCTCCTTTCCCATGAACTTTTTTCCTAATCTCACCAGTTAGATCATCGTATTGCCGATACAACGACTCATACTCTCTGTAGAATTCCTTGACTAGTTCTGCAACCTCTACTCTTTTGGATTCATCTTCCTCAATATCTCCACTCTCAACAATTCCCAATATTTTCTTCACTTTTTCATCTATTTCTGCATTGTTGATCAAAGTATTCTCTTCATTAAAAACAAGTCCAAAACCAAAAGATGTATAGATTTTACATTAAAGTAAAAAATTTACCAGTTTTTGTTCCTTTGAGCAAATCATTATTGTCAGGATGAAGATGAGGCTCAAAGAAAGATTTCAAGGAGTCTCTAATACTATGCTTTCTCATTTCTTCTTTGGTCCTCTCCAATCAATCAGAAGGCACTTGAAAAGTTCAAGATTTGGAGCTAAAAAGTAATCTCCAGGACATCTAGAACTCCATCAAGCACGATCTTTACTTTTGCACGAGAACAAGATATGTGAGAAGAAACTCTAACTTGTTCAAAACAATTAGCAATATTTAATTGAAATAGATGCTATCGTTTTCATGTTTAGTAAAATATTAAACTAAAACTAGTCAACTAATATTAATTTGGTGCTGATTTTCAGTTGGATAGTAACAGGAATGAAATAAAGAAGTAGATGAATCAGTTGAAGCCTGACATTACCAAAACAAATAGATACTAGAACTACAATATTTAAATTTAAGTAAGATCTAGTAATAATGAAAAACAATTCCAGTTTGGAGTATGAAACAAAAAAAAAAAAGAAACATATCCTTCAAAATACAAAGTCAATCTCATACCAGTTTAATATTATTTTTTGACTTAATTTGAGCAATGGATTCAATCTGAAATGAAGAAAATCCAAAGTTAGGCACTATTTTTAGAAGATTATCGCAATAATTCATTTAAATTAGAGCTAATAATTTGTTAATTACAGTACTAAATACTCAAATTAACAAAATATTAGCTCCTAATTAAGAAAATGTAGAAGTAATGGCTAGAGAATGCAGTAGAGCCACCAGAGAAACTTTAGGGAAATGGGAACAAGAAAGCACAGAGAATGATAAAAAAAAAAAGACAGCTATCATAATCATCATCTGAGTTGTTTCTTTTATGTCTATCTCTATTATGTGGACTTGATAAAAATACAATAATACAAATCCAAATCTTCTTGACCCCTCAAAAAAAAAAGTAATTAAGGTACATGTAAAAATTTGTAATTTGAAACGAAGATGCTAAATGCAATTAGTAGTTTTGAGTTTTCCTTACCTTTGGGTCATGAAGGTCCAAATCGAGATTTAATGGCTTTTGACTGTAGGCTTAAAGCTTATAAGCAAGCCTAACACGGATTCAAGGTAAATTAATTAGATTAGCCAATCCAATCAAATGGTAATTAAATAAAACAATAGTGAAATCTTTTTTGATCCAAAAAAAAAAGAGAGAGAAAAACATCATGAAATGTAAGAACCCTATAAACTCATATAAAAAATCAAGAATATAACAAGATTTAGCATATAAACTTTTATATAAAAATCCACATCAATAAAGTTACTCGAAACTGAAAACAATTTTCTTTTAAATCCATCCTGGTTCTGATTATAATTACAAACTATACAGAGACTTCGATATAAACTAAGTCGTAAGCTATACAGATCGAAGAAATAACATGAGCTATGTACTTCCAATGGAAAGATCAAAACTAGTTTAATCATCTCTAATTCTCTTGTGATCGGAGATTTTACCTGGAAAAAGAAGCTCCGGTGAGTCGGTAACTGAAACGGAAGCGAGAGAAGAAACAAAAAAAAAAAAACGAAATTTTTTAGAAGAGATTTAGAAAAGTTTAGTGTATGCAATAAATGATATGAAACCGAAATAAAATTCACTTAAAACCGACGAGACAGATGCACGAGAAAAAGACCCTCCGCTTTAGTGTTTTATTACCCTTTTTTGCCACTGACTCTATTCTGCTTCACAGCTGGCATTCTTCAAAATTCTTGTCAAACCGGTCAAAGTATTTAGATTTTGACTTTTATGACAACCAAACCATTGTAATACTTAAGTTTTACTTAATGTTGTTATAGTGAAACATAAATATTTCTTACAACAACATGAACCCCCGATCTGAACAATATTTAATATTTTGCAAGATGGGTTCGTAAGAACATTTTTGTGAAAATAAAAGAAAAAACAAAGTGGATCCAAAGAGTTCAATTTTTTTTTAAATTAGGTCTTTAAGATTGATTTCTTGATTTCATCGTAACGATCTCGTTGATAATCCACAAGAGTACAGAGTTGTCTTATGGCTTCTCTTTTCTCTTCTCCTAAACTCAACAATTCAACTTCTCTTCCCTTTAACTTTTTCTCAAGCTCTTTGATTCTCGTTTCAAATTTGCTCAAAGCCTTTGCTAGTGTCAGTTTCTCTGTTCCTTCTTCCGCAAGCTTCTTCTCAAGCTTAGATAACTTCTCCTTCAACAAAGTTTCTTGAGCTTCTTTGCATTCTAGCTCTGCGGTTAGAGTCTCTAACTCATTCTTCTTCTCACGCACCCAAAGCTTCGCTGAATTGATATTTTTTGCTAATCTCGCAACTCGGTTTGTGTCTTCCTTTGATTCTTCTAGCTTTTCCATGGATCTTGAGTACCCTTTTTCCGAAACTTCTTTGATTTTCCTGAAATGGGTTTCGAAAAAGATCAAACTTTCTCTATTTTCTTTGTTTTCTTGAACCATGTCTCGTGTTTTGATATAGTCGTTCTTGCTTTCTAAGTGTATATGTTCAGCTACATGGATTCTTCTGTATAGTATCCTTATATGATCTTCAATCTTCATCTTGAAATCTTCAGCTAATTCTTCCATTTTCCTCTGTAACGCATTTGGATTCAGCTTCGAATCTCGGCTTGAACCTAATGACCAACGCTTTGATTGCTTAAGATCTTCGGAAAACTTGTCAATGGTCTCTTTTTGTTCTTTGAGAAGTCTCTGTTGATCCTTAACTTTCGTCGATAGCCTGTGATACAAGAAACATATAGACCTAAATTCTGAATATCCAAAACCAAGATGTTTTTGTTGTTGTTTATTTACCTGCCAATAATATCATCTTTTTCCTTAACCAATTTCTTCTGATCAGAAACTTGAATGTCAAGTTTCTTGCTCGCATCTTCCATTTCGTTATCGTTCGTTGTCTTCATCTCCATATGTAATGAATCAAGCTCTGAGATTCTTGTATGCAGCTTCTGATTTTCTCCTCTAAGATGATCAATCTCTTCATTGAGTCTATTCCTCTCTTCCTCAGTTTCTTCTTTAAGACTCTTCAATTGCATCTCTGTCTCAATAACTTCTTCAACTTTCTTCTCCAACTTTGCTTCAGATTCATCTTTCAGCTTCCACAACGATTCAAGCTCATGTTTCATACCATTTACCTGATCTATCAACCCCGTAACACGATCTTTCTCCTCGACTCTTTTAACTTCATAGTTTCTAGCCAAATCCGCGTTTCTTGCGCGAAGGAAACCGATTTCTTGTTCCAAATTTTTCAACTGGCCTTTCAAATCTTCGATCCTCGATGTTAAACCTAACTCACTGTTCCCAAACTTGTTCACAAGTGTTGATATTTCATCTCCTTTCTCTTTCAAAACCAATTCCAAACCAGAGATTTGAGATCTTAGCCCTTTGTTCTTCTCTCCTAATTGTTTACTTTCACTAGCTTTCATCGCAAACTCTTCTTCTACATCTTTCTTCCTATCGCATTCAGCTTTTGCGTCACCTAGCTCTTGTTCTAGAGCCTTCACACGCAAAGTCAGTTCTTGTTCTTTCTCTTCAGCTTCATTCCTCAATGCTTCAAGCTTGCTTTGAAGCTCAGAAATGCCATTTACTTCCACAACAACATTCTCTATTTCTTCTGAAGAGTAATGTTCCAAATCCGAACTCGATGAAGCTATACGCGATTTCCCTTTTCTTCCGCTGCCACCACTTTTTGGATCTAAGTCTTGTTGAAACTCATCAAATAAAGAACAGAGAGATTGACACTGAGCTTGAAGATCGTTAACAATCCCTAAAAGCTCTCTCTTTGAATCCTTTGGAATTCTGTTTTTGGCTTGGATGAACTTTAAAAGTCTTGAAACTTTCTTCTCCACTTCTGCAGAGATAACAAGAGAACTAACAAAACCTTACATAAACAATTTTCAAAAGACGAAAATAATAATCTCCATTAAGAGTCAATTCAAACAAATCTTACCTGTTTTTGCTCGCTCCATTCTTACAACCAATGTTCTTGTCTCTGCATTTGAACCTTACCGAACAAGAAAGATCAATAAAACGTTATGCAAATACACAAAATAGCATCATGTTCAAACATATATATATATATATATATATATATTAGTCGAAAGTAATGTTCTGTCATTGTTATTCAATGAAAATCATCTTTTAAATTTACGAATTGATGGAAGAAATAACGTATATATCAAGTTTTGTCTTGTAAAATTGAATAACTTTTTCCCCAAGAAAGCTTCAATTCACGTAAGGATAAATCTGGGGATCAAATCAAAATAAAGAGACCAACATTTTATTCAAAACATTGATCTCGATAAGAAAAATTTGGAAACAAAATTCCACGATTTTACATTGTTTCTTAAAAATTTACCGCATTTTCGTAACAAAACCACAATTCTTAAAATTGTCCAAAAAAAATATTACCAGGTAAACGTGAAATCGAAAAGTCGTTTTCTCCGCCGTCCTGGAAATGCTGAAACCAAACAATGGATTTTAAAATCTAATTTAGATTTTTAAATTAGAAAACAGAGAATTTTAGCAGAAAGAAAGAGCAATATTAGAAGCATAAAAATAAATATATCCAGATCCAATGGTTTGTTTTTGTCTCCCTTAACCACAAGTTATGGTTTACGATACATATCCGATCAGACCGGAATAATCTACAAATTATGTCAAATAATATATGTTCTTGGCAGTTAAATCCAACTAATTCCTGGCAATTTCCCTCCAAATTTTTCTGATCTTCCATCTCTAAGCCTTTCTACTTCATCCCATTTCCCATATCTTGCATACGAATTAGAGAGCATTACTTTATAAACACTTCTTCTCTCTTCTTCACTCTCGAATATCTTCTCTGCTACAACTTCAGCCATATGACTATTCTCATGAACTTCACAACATGACAATAATGCTCCCAAAATTCCTGAATCAATTGGTTTTGGTAATGACATTACAAACTTAAATGCTTCTTCTAGTTTCCCAGCCATTCCCATTAGCTTTACTATGTAAACATAATGTTCTGTTTTCGGGTCAACACCAAACTCACTCTTCATTCTCTTGAAGATCTCTTCACCTTTTTCTAAAAGACCTGAATGGCAACAAGTACAAAGAAGAGCAGAGAAAGTGATATCGTCTGGTTTCAATCCCATCTCAAGCATCTCGCTGAACTTTTCAAACGCAGAGGAAGCAAAACCGTGTAAGCCAAGACCCAAAATAACAGTGTTGAACGAAACAATGTTCTTCTCTGGAATCCCTTCGAAAAGACTCATCGCAGAATCCAAAAACCCACATTTTGAGTACATGTCTATAAGAGCAGAGCACACCTTTATATCAGGCTCAAGCCCTAGTCGAATAGCATAACCATGCAACTGTTTTCCGAAGACTAGATCTGATAACTCAGCACAAGAACCTAATACAATCGTGACAAGAACACAATCTGGCTTCTCACCACTCATTCTCAGCTCATTAAACAGATACAAAGCCTCCTTATGATTCCCACATTTCGAATAACTAGTTATCAAAGAAGAACACGCAACTAAATCAGGCTCAGAGATGCTACTAAACACTCTACCAGCAGAAACTATGCATCTGCATCTAGAGTACATGCTCACTAAAGCACAACCAACATAAGAATGAGAATCTAGATTGATTTTCAAACAAAAGCCATGAACAGAGCAAGCAATAGGTAACAAACTAGGATCAATCAAACCAGTCATCAAATTTACCATTGTATAACAATCAGGTTGATGTCCTCGATGTTGCATTAAGTTAAACAAATTGATTCCTTTATCCCAAAATCCACAGCATCCATATCCAGAAATCATAACATCATATAGAGCAACATCTGGCTCCGGTATTGAAAGAAACAACTTACTTGCTTCAACAATAAAACCAGCTTTTGAATAAGCTTTAACAATTGCACTGCTACAAATATGATCAAATCCAAGACCAGATACAATTGCAACTCCATGAACACACCTCAGTCCTTGAGTAGTATCAAAACTAGAGAAGCCACGAGCTAAGCACGCATAGGTGAAGTTATCTGGTTTGGTATCAGAACTCAGCATTCGAGAGAAAAGTGACAAAACGGTACTAAATTGATTAGCTTTAGCATAAGCTCGAATAACAGAGTTCCAGAGGAAAACGCTTCTGTCAGGAAATACGTCGAACAGTTTGCGAGCAGACTGAAGATCATCGTTTAACGCATAGAATCTGACGAGTTGCGTTGCAAAATACGGGTCACGCGCGAGTTTGGACTTGGTAACAAAGCTATGCAGTTTCTGGGTATTCAATTTCGTTTGAAATTTCCTCGTGAACTCAAAGACAACCAAACGAAATTGCGTCTGCGAGGACATTTCTGTTGCTATCGCAAGCTCCGATCTTAATAAATAGAGGAAAACCTCTCAAAAACAGAATCGGAATAAGACTATAAACGAAGAGGGTAAACAAAGCTGTAGTTTTTCAAAAAAAAATGTAAACTTGCAGAAGCTACAGAGAAAGTATCTAAACAAAGTAAAATTACACATACAAAAAAAAAAACGGTATTTAAGGGATTACACAAAAAAAGGATTCTTGTAAAAACAAGAAGTAATTTTCAAAAGCTATGTAAGCTCAGAGTCAGAAGCAGGACCAGAGAGTTGTCTAGTCTTCCTTGGTTCAAAGGACTCAAAGGCAATAAAGCATCCTTCTTTGGTTTGCTGCTGCTTCTTCCAAATGGACTTAGTGGCGATGACGCTTTCGTTGTTGATCTTGGTTTTATAGGTAATGATACTGGAGATCGTAAACCTGTAACTGAAAAGATTAATGATCCATTCAAAGCTTTTAGGAACTAAGTGGTTTGGTTGAATAAAATTTTATCTGACCTGAGATTGAGTTTCTTCTGAGTTTGATAGTGTCATTGCTTTTCTTTAAAGCTGAGGTCTTTTTGATTGGAGCTTCTGAGTAAACTGATCTTGTATCTGAGTATTTAGATATTGCATCCAAGCACAATGACTTTGTATACATTGGCATTGTTGGTGGATCTTCAACTACTGAAACGCTTTCGGAAACAGATTCACCACCTGTTTCTGACTTCTCTTCTTTGTTGAAATTTGGACTCATCTTCTCTTTCTCTGCAATTCTGTATGAGTAAAGCTGGAATGGTATTTGTGTCACGGATTCCTCGTGAGAACCTGTATCCATTGAGAATTTTCTCAAGAATCTTGCTTCTAAGTCCCAACAATCAACAAGTGGAGTTTGGATTTGAATGTGGCCATGATCTGGATTCACAACTAGGAACTTCTTGATGTAGCGGAGGATCCTACAAATCGATGAGAATGTTGGACGCTGACTCGGTTCTGAATGCCAACACCGTTTGATTAGACTCACAAGGTATTTAGGCGAAGGGAATGGGAAGAGAGGTCTCTCTCCCGTTCTAATGTTCTTAGCCATTTTATCGCCTTGAAGATGAATATCTTCAAATGGAACTTTACCAGTTATAAGCTCAAAACACACCATAGCAAAGCTATAAACATCAGCTTTATTTGTAAACTTCGATCTTGGAGTTGTACCTTTGAGATCTTGTTCCATCTCTGCTAGAACTTCAGGTGCATACCAAATCACAGGATCAGGAGTGGTTGGTCTCGCGGAAGCTCGAGTAAAAGACTGAGTTTTGAATGAGATCAACCCGAAACCTGAGATTTTCGCATGGAAATAACCTTCGGTATGACTTCTCTCTTTCAAAAGAATATTCATAGGATTCAAATCTCCAAGGAAAATCTCATTTGAATGTAGATACTCCATCCCTCTCGCGATTTGAAGCATTATATCGATCACAACAGGAACCGAGAAGAGATATCTTCTTCTAGGTCCACAATTCTCCTTCATGTAGCTTTTCAAATCTTTGTGCATTAACTCCATAACCAAAGAACATTCTTTCCTTTCTTCATCATAGAATCCGCATAAGTACTGAAGTATATTCGAATGACAAAGCGATAACAAAGAAGAAATCTCTGCATTTAACGGCTCAAGATCACCGTAAAAATGTCTCAACACAAATCTATCCCCTAACCATTGAATCTCCTTGTACTGACCAGCACCACCTAATCTCCGCCTCACTTGATAATCCTTAGAACCAACAAGTATCGAACTCGGAAAGAGCTTACCGTTAAACTGTTCCAATCCTGTTAGTTTCTTCAACAAAAAATCAGCTAAACGCTTCTCAGTCTTCCCAATCTCATCGCTCTTCGACTTTCTCTTCTCTTGTAATGCCTCAACTAGATTCCATCTATCTTCTCTCCATGAATGCTCAAACCGGCTACAAAGATCCCTAGGAATCAAATACTGTTTCCCAAACCTCCATTGAAACAGCTTAGGATCATTCCACTCTCTATCATACTTTCTTGAAAACACAACTCTTCTCCTCTCCATCTCAGAAGGGTCAAGACCAGAAATCTCTCCCGCTGTCTCAATAGCTTCGATCACAGCAGGGAAGTAACAAAGCAAGTTGTGTATATGAAACTCAACACAATCTTTGTTCTGATGAAAGTTAATAACTTTACCCCACCAATCTTTATTAGACATACAATTACGAACATACATTTCACCTTCTTTAAAAACTCTATAAAGCTCTCTTAAAGGTTGTTCAAGAGCTCTCCATTTAGTATGCTTCTCTTCAAGCTTCAAGTTATGTCTGATCTCTTCAGCTACGGTGTTGAAACCCAAACTGAAAATATCTAACAATAAACAACATTGTCTTTGGTTTATTAAGATATCATCTTGTAATACCATTAAAGCATTTAAGCTTCCAAGAACCTCTCCGATTTGCCTGAATTGCTCCATCACAGGCTTTGTAAAAAAACTTTGATTTTGTCAAGGCTAGTAAAAAAAATATATACAAAATATTCAGTTACGTTTAATCATTATAGATACGATTCATGATTCCAATTTCAATTCAAACCTGAAATGAAGATCCTTTTTTTTCTTGGAATATATGAAATCATATGGTTGAGTAATCGAATCAAACCAAAATATCAACAATCTTCAACCTGAACCATCAAATAAATCCATCTCAAAATTAGGGTTCAAACTACAAAGCGATCGCTAAAACATCGATTTTTATATAAAAAAAAACATAGATCTTACCTGTGTTATAACTTGGAATCAGAAGAAGCTTCAAAAGAGAGAAAATTAATTTCGTATCCTCTCTATTGGATTGCTTCTAAATCCCTAGAAATGTTTTCCTTAAAAGGTTTTCTCTGTATCTGTAACGGTTTTGCAGAGAAAGCAGAAAAAGTTTCCAGAATTTTTTTTTTTTGGGGTTCAAAGTGTTACGTTTGCGTCAGGTATTTTTTTTTTGTCAGCCATTTATGAAGTGTTCCCGCGAGTTTCGTCGTAATTATTTTATTAAATAATAATGTAATTAATTAGATTTAGATTTATTACTTATTATTTACATTTTTGGTGAAAGTTTGATTAAATTGAAGGAAATAAAACTTAATTATGCAGTGGAAAGTCGTTTACTTGATTCAACCTTTATCCATTTGATCATTTTATTTCCTAAAAACAACTAATTAATTAAAAGGTTGATTTTTGACCAACATAAAAATAACATTAAGGCTGATTAGTCTATATTTGAATTCTTTTACACATTTGAATCTTTGACTTTACAACTAGAATTTTGAATTTAAAACTAAAAAAAGAAGGGTAAGCAGAAAAAAAAAACAGTGAGGAATGATGTTTTTCAAAAGAGAAAAGATGACTATTTTGGAAGAACATATAAGAAAAATTGAAGATACATTTACTCACAAGGCAATTGCGTTGGCAAATATATCCGCATTTCTTAACAATAAAACGAGCTGATGATATGACGAGGAATAAAAAAACAAGTTGATGTCAAAAAAAAAAAAGTTATGATTTTTAGTAGCATATAACACCAAATATTGTTTTATGAATATTTTATTATGGGTAATAATGAGTTACCTAATTTGTTTTTTTTTTTTGATAAAGAGTTATCTAATTTGTTGGCTAGTTATTTTATTCTGTGGAGGATTCTTACATATGAAATCAATTGATGTATAGAATATAGTGTCCAAAATTTATCTCCCAAATAATTTATCTAATAAAATAATATAATATGTCACTTTTAAAAAACAATTAACAATAATTTTAACCAAAAGAGAAAATAAATAAAAACAGACTTCGTATAATTGAGATCTAGAAGTCGAAGGTAGATAACTTAAGGAGTAATTTAACGTATACACAAAAAAAATATTGCAATCAAATCAAACTCCTAGTAAAATAAATAAATAAAAGGCTTAGTATAAATATTATTTCCGTTTTGACTTTCATGCTTTTATGTAATTTATCCCTATATATATTGGTTTTATTGTGGGTAAGAGCATTTTCTTTCGCGACAAAAAAGAGAATAATTCTAGAAAACATTCGACTTGAGTAGTGGTAAAAATCGAACATTGAAAATTACTTTTCAATAAACAAAAAATATATAAAAGATTATAAACATTGGCATATAAGTTAAAAAGTTATATGAGTAAAGCATAAAACTTAATATACATTTCTTTATCTCCTTACTCCAAAGAAACTACTTGTAATAAATATATCTACATCACTTTGTCAAAGAAAAAAAATAAATGTAAACAAACATGGTAGTATTTGTTTCTTCCAAATCCAGTTTCGTTGAGAGGAGCTCACCAAACCGGACTGAATTTTAAAATAACCGGTGCAAAAAAACTAGGATAAATACGCCGAACCGATTTAGTTTTTTCAGTTAATAAAATGAAATTTATTTCTTAAAATGTAGGAAAATATCTCTGACAATTTCCAAGACCTTTCCTGGAAATTTACCAGTTCTGGTGAAAACTAAAAAACCGTCGATGCTTCTTCATCTCTCACCACCACTACTCTCGTTGACTTGACTTCGGTCAATGCCTCTCTTCGATCTTTACCAAATCGATTCATAAAGGTTTCGTCTTTGATTAGAGAAAGGATCTCTCGAATTTGTTCGATGGACACCATTGATGGATTCGCCGATTCATATGAAATCAGCAATACAAGCAGCACTAGTTTCTTCGCCGCCGCACCAGCTCCTACCGAATCATCTATTGTTTATCCTCCTGCCGCCGATGTATCGGCTCTGCAACTACTCTCCAACAGCCTCGAATCTGTTTTCGACTCGCCGGAATCTTCCTACAGCGACGCTAAGCTTGTTCTCTCCGACGGCCGGGAAGTATCTTTCCACCGTTGCATTCTCTCCGCGAGAAGCTCCTTCTTCAAGAACGCTTTAGCCGCCGTCGCCGAGAAGGATAAAAACTCCAACAACGCCGCCGTGAAACTCGAGCTGAAGAAGATTGCAAAGGATCACGAAGTCGGTTTCGATTCAGTAGTGACTGTTTTGGCTTACGTTTACAGTAGTAGAGTGAGACCACCACCGAAGGGAGTTTCTGAATGCGCTGACGAGAATTGCTGCCACGTGGCTTGCCGGCCGGCGGTGAATTTCATGTTGGAAGTTCTCTATTTAGCTTTCGTCTTCAAGATCCCAGAGTTAGTTACTCTGTATCAGGTACAACTTAAAAGCTACAATCATAAAGTTTGTTACTTGAATACTTTTTTTATATGCATTTTTTATTTATTTCAGAGGCATTTACTTGATTTGGTAGACAAAGCTGTTATAGAGGACACTTTGGTGATACTCAAGCTTTCTAATATCTGTGGTGAAGCATGTAAGAAGCTATTGGATAAATGCAGAGATATTATTGTTAAGTCTGATGTAGATATTGTTAGTCTTGTCAAGTCCTTGCCTGAACGTATTGTCAAACAAATTATTGAGATTCGTAAAGAGTTTAGTTTGGAGGTACCTGAAGTAGAGAAACATGTCTCGAACATACTCAAGGCACTTGACTCAGATGACATTGAGCTAGTCGAGAGGCTTTTGACAGAGGGTCATACCAATCTTGATGATGCCCATGCTCTTCATTTTGCTGTTGCGTATTGCGATGTGAAGACTGCAACGAATTTACTGGACCTGGAGCTTGCGGATGTTAACCATAGAAATCCGAGGGGCTACACGGTGCTTCATGTTGCTGCGATGCGGAAGGAGCCAAAGTTGATACTATCTTTATTGTCGAAAGGGGCAAATGCATCAGAGACATCTTTGGAAGGTAGAACCGCTCTTTTGATTGCGAAACAAGTGACTATGGCGGTTGAGTATAATAATGTTCCGGAGCAATGCAAGGAGTCTCAAGAAGGCCGAATATGCATAGAAATGCTAGAGAATGCTGAAAAACGAGATCCAAGTCCTAGAGATGTTCCTCCCTCTCTTGAAGTGGCTGATGAACAGCTCAAGGATAGGCTGCTTGATCTTGAAAATAGAGGTATCTCACAACTCTTATTTCTTGATTTTGTATTTTTTACTTGTCACATATGTTTGAATCTAGTATCGTGTGCTCTATTATGAAACCGAGTGAACTAAAGATAATTATATTTTGTGTTCACTGTTTAGTTGCAATTGCTCAACGTCTCTTTCCAACGGAAGCACAAGTTGCAATGGAGATCGCTCAAATGAAGGGAACATGTGAGTTCATAGGGTCTAGCCTGGAGCCTAAAGGTCTCACTGGTGCAAAGGGGAAATCACTGGACCTAAAGATAGAACCTTTCAAAATCCTAGAAGAGCATAAAAGTAGACTAATGGCGCTTTCTAGAACCGGTATGGATTCTCAGTTCAGAGAACAAAACTAAATTATCCATCTTTAAACATGGTATTGTCACTTGCTGTCTGACCTTGTTTTCTTTGTTTTTGTATCATCAGTGGAGCTCGGGAAAACGTTTTTCCCACGCTGTTCGGCAGTGCTCGACCGGATTTTGGACTCCGATGATTTGGCTCAATTGGCTTTTGGAGAAGAAGACACTCCTGAGAACCGACTACAAAAGAAGCAAAGGTACATGGAAATACAAGACAGTCTAAGGAAGGCCTTTAATGACGACAAGGATGAATTTGGAAATTCTTCCCTCCTCACAGCTTCATCTTCTTCCACATCGAAATCATCTGCTGGAAAGAGGTCTAATCGTAAACTCTCTAATCGGCGTCGGTGAGACTCTTGGGGTCATTTTTAATGTACCATATAATTCTGTTTTTATGATGATTGTTACTGTTTATGTATGTCGTTGGCGTCATGTAGTTCTTGTTCGTCATTCTGTATCCTGTGTATTGTAGCTGACTAGCTGCAGGTGTGTTCCAAACAAATGTTGTAACATATTCAACCAGCGAGCGAAATACAGATTTGTAATATATAAATTTATGTACATCAGTAATAACCCATTATGGTGTTACAGAGTTGACAAAAATCAAAAGTGCGAGAATATGACAAATGGTTAATTTGAAATGAATATTCAGTTTCTTGAATCTGATATGTCAATAAAAGAAAAAAAATAGATGTAAAGAAATGAATTATTAGCACTAGCTTGAACAGGAATCAAATCTTTTACATTTCCAAACCGATTCGGTTCCACCCAAAATCAATCTAAGTTTTAGCTCTCTTCTTACTAAAACGGAACATTACTACTGCCTTCTCCTCCTCCTCCTAACTTACTGATCTCGTTTGCGATCATCACCTTTATAGACGACTTTCTTGAGGTGAGATCCATTTCAAACTTCCCAACTGTATACACAAGTAGAAAGAATGCACGTTACACAGAAGAAATCATCTGTGAAGAAAAAAAAACAATCTGATCTTAACTCATACCAAGTCGCTCGAAGATGTCAGTGACCGGGGTCCAGGGGCAGACCCACCTTTATTTTTGTGGGGTCAACTGACACCTCAACCCGGACAAATTTAATTAGATGAACCCACAAAAAATATTCCTCTTTAACTTTTTTTTTTTTTTTTGTATCTGGACCCCATAAAAACGAAGCCCATTATGATAATTGATCCAAATAAAAAAAAATTATTGAACCCACCTGCTTGAACCCACTAAAAAAAATTTCTAGGTCCGCCCCTGCCGGGGTCTGTAAAAAAATATCAAAACTATAGTTACACATCTATCTTCTAGAGAGTATAATTCCATAACACAGAAATACTTGAGTTGTTGAAATCATCACCGTCTTGAAGTCCACCACTTTCAAGATATCAACAATTGCATCACTACGACGGATCGTTGTTTCGTCTATCTCTTTTCCTTTTCCTTTTGCTGGATATCACAACTATGGTGTCAAACTGAATTCAGCTAACTATCCTCATTAAGCATCATTGATTGTCACAAACTAAGGCAGAAAGACATATGACTTACCTGATACTGATACATTTGGTGGCGGCAGAATGACCGGAGGGAACAATGTTGGAACACCACAAGCTTCCGGCCAAGCTGATACTTCCGGAACAAGAGAAAAAGTTGCTGAGTAAGTTTCATATAATCGCTCAATTCTGTAACAGTCGTCTACATACTGCAAAGGGTTGATTTTCAGCTTCTCGCAGACTGCAAAGACATGGAAACTTGTTCTCCTGAAAATCCCCACACGTGCAGGTGCATTCGCTCAGCCGAATGATCCATTCATCCTTCTCTAACGGCTCTGTGACGTGAAAGGCATCTTTCTCTAACGGCATTATAACGTGAGTAACGGAATTTGTCAATAACTTTTCAAGCTGGTCCATGACAGGTTTGCTGTACATATCTCCAAGCTTAACTCTGATCTTTTTAGGAACGGATCCTTCATAGTATACGCCATTAGGACCATACTAAATACAAGCATTCTGGTAACACACCACCATAACTTTGTCTCCTAAGGTTTCCATCGCCATGAGCACAATATTTCTGCAATGAATTCAAAGAAAAATGTAAACTTTTTTTAGGCCTAAAATCTTAACATACAGAAAACTCCATATCCAACAATAAAAAGGCTAAAGCTTTCTACTTCTTAAGATAAACCCATTCAAAAAACATAAACCCTAAACAATGATACTGAAACTAAGACATACCTGAAAATAAAACAGAGATTCTCGAATCTGCTTCTGGTGTCACAACAAAGCTTGAATTTTTCAGAAATGTAAGTAATCTCAACTTTCTCTAAGGGTTTCTCCAGTGATATGACCACTTGTCATCGATGAAGACAACTTTTCATTTGCCAGGGAATTCACAAATATCACACTATTTTCGAAATATATATCACAGTAAAAAATATTTACAGAAATAGAATTGGGCCGAAAAATGAAAGCCCGTTAATGTTTGTAAGCTTGTAGCTCTTATTGAAATTTAAATTTAAATTTCATTTCCCCCTGTTTAATATTTTTTCTTGTTTAGAAAGATACATTAAAATTATAAAAATCAAAAATGCTTTACACCGGCTTCATAGAAACAAATTAAAATATGATGATGATTTTTACAGGAGGTTTCACAACCTCAACTAATTTCATCTACTATCTATTTTTAAATAGGATGATGATTTTGGCACTAAATAAAAAAAAAAAGTACTTTCTGATGAGCTTTTCGTGTGCTTAGAATTGAAAGTTGAAACTTTCACTTCTTTTCTGCTCAATATTTTCAATTTGGGTGATTTTGTCCCCATTGAATCTCCTTGCAGATAAAATTTTTGTTAAAGAAAATATACATGTAAATAAGCAAAAATACACACACACACATTATATGTTGTATATTACTAGAGAGGCATGGATGCTGAAGGCAAGAGAAAATCAATGATATAAGATTGGAAAAGATATTGTAAAGAAGAAGAAGGTGGTGGGATCAAGTTTCCCATCCGGTTTAGCTTGGTTTTCATATCGGTTCAAGGAATCATCACCAAAAGTTATCATGAAGAAACCAGATTAGTTTTCACATACAAAAGCAGTAACACATTATGTTACCATTAGAGCACTACAATATATAACCAGAGTTAATTAAAGTCAAAAGATGCTACATAACCACTAATCAATTAGTCTAATCCACCAAAATGTCCAGCTCGGTTCAGACTCAAATCCATCTTTCAGCTCTTCTTAGTAGTTTTAGGAGTAGCTTTTGGTTGGGACTTACCTGCTACCTTAGGCAGAGCCGGTAGTGATGGCCGCGAAATGACTGGAGGAAACAATCTCGGAACTCCGGTAGCTTCTGGCCAAGCTGATAACTCTGGAACAGGAGCAAATGTGGCAGCATAAGTTTTGTGTAACCGTTCAAGAGTGTAACAGTCGTCTACATACTGCAAAGGATTGATTTTCAGCATCTTGCAGACGGCTAGAGCATGTAGACATGGGAACTTGCAGCTTTGAAACTTCCCACATGTGCAGGTGCAGTCGCTCAGCTGAACGATCCATTCATCATTTCCTGAAGGCGCTGTGACCTGAAACGCATTATTGTCTTCTAACCGCATAACATCGTGAGTAACCGAAGCTGTCTTGAACTCTTCAAGCTTGTTCATGACAGGTTTGGTGTACACATCGCCGCAATTAAGATAGCTACGGCTATAGTGAGACCATTCGTCAAAATAGTCTCTTAGTTCATCAAACAGAAGCAGAACCGTGCCTTTCACTACATGATCAGCCAACTGAAAGCCTCTACACTCTTTAAACAGACCTTCAATATTTATCTCCATCATTTCATATCTCCGACCTCCGTCATGAGCCATAGCCCACTGATGTTGAAGGAATTGGTCTAACCATTTCCGAGCTTCTGAGTTCTTTTTTCAATGTCCTTCATGTAGGAATCAAATTCTACCTTGCGACTAGTGGATCCAGCTTGTTTCACAAGACTCACCAGATGGAAATAGCCTGGAAAAACACGATTGAATTGGGCTGTAAACTGTCTCAGACAGAACCTGTGATAAGCCCAGGGTTCTTGCCACTGCGACCCGGGTTCGTTAACAACAGCGACTATGTCCGGGTGAGGGCTGGAGATGAGGCAAAGACCTTTCCTTTGTGTAACCTTCTCTCTGATTCCATTGAGAAACCAACGCCAACTGTCAGTAGACACTTCTTTTGTGACAGCAAAGGCAAGGGGGGGAAAATTGTTGGCTGCATCTACACCTGAGGCAATCATCACATTCAGTTGGTACTTACCACTCAAGTCTCTGGTGTCCACTACAATCAGAGGTCTACAATGTTGAAACCCTTCGATAGAATGTGAAAATGCCCAAAACACGCCACAGAAGGATGCAAACTTAGGATTAGGAAAAATATCATACTTCCAGTCCACAAGCATCCCATTAGATGAACAAAAGGCAGACATTAACTTGGGCTAATCTTCATAACACTGATCCCAATTTCCAAACACTTTTTTGATAGCTTCCTCTTTAGCAGCCCGCACCACCGAAGTTTCAAGATCATAGCCAATTTTTTCTTTCCATTACTTCTTCAACTCTGCAAATGATCGTGTGGGCTGTACCCTGACCACACGTTCAATCTCATCTGCTTCAAACTATGAATCGAAATCTTCTGGGTCAATGGGACAACAAGTATGTGGACCAGTATACTTGATAATCTCAAAAATTCTGTGCTTTTCCATTTTAGCAGCCACAAGTGACCACTTGCATTTCCATATGATGCACTCAAACATACACTCGTCCTTCCCAGCCTCTCATACAACACACCTTTGCTGCCCTTTAATGGAACACCAGTCAACTGCCTTCTTAAGATCATCACCATCTTTGAAGCACAATCCTACTCGCAAGTCATGATCGTCAAGACACAAACTAGAAAGACACGGTTTTGAAACACCAGAACTGGAATCATTATTAACCACCTGAGCCACCGCATCCGAACCTAAATTTGTATCTGCCATATCACCATGTCTACAACCGTTTCCAATGTCAGCATCTTCTTCATCTACAATCCACCCATTACTGTTACCTTTCTCTAGCTTAACAGGTATATCAGTCCTCTGTCTTTTCGACCTTTGATCTCTGATTATCAATATCTAATCCAGTAATTTCATACAGCCGATCCAACAATCTATTTAACTCAATCTTTTTCTTAACAATGATCCTTCTAGGAGTTGGTCCGTCATAGTATACGCCATTACTACCATACTTGATTCCACCGTAAAAATGTAAACTTTGGGGACTAAAACCCTAAAGTGCAAACCCTAGTCTTTGATTCTCAAAAGTATAAAAAAAGAACCCTAAAAGAAACAGTAACAATCACTATCTCTAAAAAAGAAGAGTAAATGAGGGGATTTAACAACAGAAGCAGATAAATCCAGCAAGAAAACAAAACAAAACCCTAAAAGAAGAAAACACAACAATGATCGTTCAAGTTATAGATCTCTACAAACCTTAGAGAAAAACAGAGACTAGGAAGATTGGGTTTTCAGAAACGGCGTAGTGGTCACGGCGGAGTGAATATTTACAGAAGGCTAAAAAGTACGGAAAAAAAAATAGTTGGGCCGAAATTAGAAAGCCCATTATAATATTAGTTGACTTGGATCCTATCGAAAATGTTTATACTTTATACGTATGAATAATGGGAATATGTAATCAAACAAAGCTATTTGGGAAAAGCCTCAGAAATTAATCAAATGATGGAAAGGTCTCACAAACACAACATTATAGTGGTAGATAAAATATAGCTTTATCATTTGGTTATTTATGGTTTAAATAGATAAAATAAAAATATGAATTTTCTGATTTTTACAACCAATAGAAATTTGAAAGGAGGAGAAAATGTTTCTAAAGAGTGACCCCAAAAGGCCAACTTCATAATTGAAAATTACTCGAAGTTGTATAGAAATACAAAAAAAGAGTGAAAGACTCTAATCAACATATATTTAGTTTGGTGTCTCCAACCAGTTGGTTAAGTGTTCACATCATATATTGTTATTCTTTTCAACATTTAAGGTTGGTAATACCCACAAGACTTAAGACAAGAGCTAAGGACACTCCTTTTGATCATACGGGTCTTAATTACATCACACAAACATGATTCTTGCTCTTTCAGATTCTTACAACATGTACTTGACATCTCCATTCCACGAAGCATACCGTCAAAGCAAATCTGAATCTTACTTGTATCACATGTTTTTCCCTTCTTCATGGCATCAAGAACAGTAGCTTTTGTCGGGAGAGAGAATGATGAATACGATCAACAATACGAGGGTCTTCATGTTTGGATTCCAATTCTTTTCTAAGAAAAATATGAGCATTTTCTGTTAGGTTTTTATTGAATTATTAATAAGGATTTTCATTGTATGGTATTGCGTAATAAACGCGATTACCTTCTTTGTATAATTTAGATTATGAAGTGAATGGCTACTAAAGCCCAAGCCGCTGCTCAAGCTCGACAAAGAAGATTAGCTTTAATACCATGTTAAGATTTATAAGCTTATAACTCCAAACTAATTGGCAATTAGTTAAATAATTCATATCCTTTATATACTGCTCAAGTCCCTTCCTATCTTTCCGACGTGGGATATATACATTCACTCTCTCGAGATTATGGTTCATGGCCCTTTAATCTCTCTACCTAATCCTCATCACAACAAACATATTTAGTATTCAAACTCTAATAATACTTACGGTATATGCACAAGAGTTAAAACATATTTCAACTGGAGATCTGACTTATAAATCTTATGATATATCTAAATTAATTAATGCTTATCACAATATAATATGTTGTGTTATTGATTAATATATGTATGACATGCAAGTACAACTTTATATGCACAAGAGTTAAAACATATTTCAACTAGAGATCTGACTTATAAATCTTATGATATATCTAAATTAATTAATGCTTATCACAATATAATTACTAGAATATTATTTAGTTTGGGATCCAAGAAATTCACTTCATAATAGGTCTTGTTGATGGTCCACAATACTTAATCGGTCCACTAATAAATCTCACAATTACTATACATTTAGTACAATAGAAAGTATTGAAGATATAATTTATGCCTAACTCAGAGAATTAAATCGGATCCTAGTTCGAGTATATCATGTCATTTTAGTAAAAAAAAAAAGAAACTCGACGTTAATTCAATATCAACAAATCATCAACATAGACTTGGCTTGATGGTTAGTTTGTAAAATATGTGTTAATTATATAACATATAAAACGATGTCATTAATAGCGACCATCATATTATTGCATAAGATGTTTGCTATATATTGCTAATATATATCTTCAACAACTGGGATAAGAAATACCACAAGAACTGAAATAGACACGACCACGACGAGAGCTAAGAATCCTTTTATATTCAGGGCTCTTAATCATGTAGCTACACAGGCATGATTTCTCTTCAAGTTTCTCACAACATGTACTCAACATCATTGTTCCACTACGAATGATGTCGAAACAACTCTGGAGATCTTCCATAACACATGATTCTTCATTCCTCTTGGTACCACTCCCGCCGACACCAATAAAATGCTTTGTTCGGAACAAGAAATGATGTAAAGAGTGTGACTAATGTGATAAACAACAATGCTACGATCTTCATTTTGTTTAGATTTATTTATAGCAAGTTCCTATTGTTTTCTGAGAATTTGGATAGGAATCATATTGTGATTCATTTCCTATTTTACCTTGTTAATCAAGGTGAACGTAATTAGCACTAAGCAAATATACGATTAAAGATTTATAGAAATATAATTTTTACATAATTATTTTAATATGTTTTTGTAGTTGCAAGGAAAACAAATAAGAAAGTAAACAAGAGAACAAAGATGAAAAGTAAAGTTTTTTTGTTTAACAAAAGACATAAGAAAACATTAAAGAGCTTTCAAACAAAGAGATACACAACACAGGAATCTAACTTATTTCATGGAAGAAAATATGTGAACAAGTCCTCTCTCTCTTGATGGATCACAAAGCCACAAACTTTATCCCATTGCATATTTCTGAGTCCAGCTTCTTGCAGTAGACTCATACTTAGCTCTATCGGTTTTATACATGTGAGCAATCTCTGGCACCAAAGGATCATCTGGGTTTGGATCCGTTAACAACGAACATATCGAAAGCAAAACCTACAAACTCACAATAGACTGGATTAAGTAAGATCAAAGTTAAGACTCATTAACGCCATTGCTATTGGTAAAAAGATAGTTTTGTTTTGTTTACCTTGGATATGGTAAGTGCAGGACTCCATTGTTCTTTCAAAATGTCAAGACAAATGCTTCCATTGCTGTTGACATTAGGATGAAACACTTTTGTCCTAAATGCAACCTGCAAGGAAAACAAAAACAAAGCAGTGTAAATCTAAAGTTTGATTCCCATTGAACCAAACAACACAAACTTGAATGAGTTTTAATTCAGTTTTATTAACCTTTGGTGGTTTGAAAGGATAATCTGGAGGGAAGTGAATGGTAACGAGAAAGACTCCGCCCGCATAAGGACTATCAGATGGACCCATTATTGTAGCTTGCCAATGAAACATGTCTTCAGCAACAGGACCTTCAAAAGATTTTAAAATTGTTCATAGGAGACGAAATAGAAAGCTTTAGTCCATTCTAATACACACAAACAACAAATAACATAAATAGCAATGTCCTGAAAGTTCTCTAGCAGAAGAATGCATGAGTAGCTTTTAGAATTCTAAAATACCGAATCCTTATACACTTTCACATTGAAATAAGCAAAACAAGCGCATAAAAAACCGCGAAAGCAATAGATAACAAATAAAGACTGATCCCATATGGTGTTACGACAAATAGTAAAGAAGATCAGGGTCTCATTGTTAGTAGAAATTTCTTAAAATTCAACATGGATACTTTATGAAAAAGGCAAGATGCAATCTAAGATAGGCACCAAAAAGCTTAATTCTAAGAAAAGTCTCAACTTTCAATTCATATCTTCTTAACTATGATCATTAGATAGCTGCAATGACAATTCTAAGATCAATACTCAAAAGTTTGTTATAAGAAAAGTCTCAATTTTTACTTCTTTATACTGACTATGATCATTAAAAAGCTGCAATTTGCATCCAAGATGGATACCCAGAAGCTTATTCTTATAAACAAATCTCAATTTTTAAGTTCTATCTTCTTCACTATGATCATTAGAAAGCTACAAATTCCCAATCTAGGGAAATATCTCTTTTTACGATTTGTATCTTCTTGACAATGATTAACTACATATCTGCAATTACCTCTCCACGATCTATAGATAAAAATGTTATGTAATACCATTTTTTTTTTTTTGCTTAAATGAGGTCATATATAAGATCTACAATAGAGCTCAAATGGATAAGACATATAGAAGAAGAAGAAGTATAGATTAAGTCAAACCAGCACTGCAGGAGGTTGGAGGATCCTTCTGGAGATCCTTGAGCTCTTTCAAGATCCGTTTCGAAGCCATTTCTAGATCCTAGATCCAGAAAAAAAAACATAGATCGATTCAGCAAACGAACGAGATAATCAAACAAGAAAAACAAAGGTTGAATTTTCCGATAAAGAAGTAAGCTTTTTACCTCAGATAGATCCTCCAAACTCGGTTTACGATTCACTCCTGCAGATGCTGAGAGAGAGAGAGAGAGAGAGAGACACGAAGAGAAGAAGAAAAAAAGAAAAGGAGAAATTTTGGATATTTATTATGCCTTCACAAAATAAAATATTTTTAATTCTTTAAAAAGGAAATTAAAAGAACCTTCTGTTCTGGACAGAGTTTTACATACAGCAGAAAAAAGACTTTAAAAGGGGCTTAAACCCTTAGGGTTTTGGCTTCAAGTGACTTCTCTTCCCAAAGTACTGACACAGACACGCAGAGAGCTCTGAGATCAGAATCAATGGCGGCTAAGGGTTCGTTGAAGCTTAAAGGAAAAGGAAAAGGAAAAGGATCAAAGGGATCATCTTCTTCCTCCTCCTCATCATCATCCAAGTTCAAGGTCTTCAAAGATTGGACCAACTGGTCATTGCAGAAAGCTAAGGTCGCTACTCACTATGGTTTCATCCCTCTCATCATCATCATCGGCATGAATTCAGATCCTAAACCAGATCTTTTTCAACTCCTCACTCCGGTTTAATCCTCCAATTTCATCTAGAATTTGGATCTTCGTCGAATCTTCTTAAAGTTTTAGATGATTTACTTTCCCCAAATTTGTTCTGTTTTTTTTTAGATATATGAAAATGGATCTATAGTTTAAAGTTTCATTCTTTGCAAATCTATAGTTTAAAGTTTCATTCTTTTTGCAAATCTGCTCTGCAACAATCACTCAATTATTATAGCATTCAGTTTCAAATTCAATAAACAAATTATCTATGAACAAATCCCTCACTCTGCTGCATCAGTTGATCTAATATCTTCAATCAATTTCACAACTTTAGTTATATGAGGTCGATCTTGTTGTTTCAGAGCAACACAAGCCAATCCTATTTGCAACATCTCAACCATTTCTTCTTCAAAATCACCCAATTGACTTACTATCTCCATATCAAAAACTTCCCCGGTCCACTCTTTCACCACCATATTTCTTATCCATGTATCTAAATCCATGTTTTGACCTTGTGTTGGTGTTGAATCCACTTGACTCGCCGGTGATTTCCCTGTCAACAACTCGAGTTATACCACTCCAAAGCTGTATATATCCGAGCACTGTGTGCTTCTTCTCATGTCTGTTATTTCAGGTGCGTGGTAGCCCGAAGTAAGGCAAGTGGTTTGAGGAAGAGATCTCATGATTGTCGTCAAGCCAATATCGCCAATGCAGCCCTAGCATTGTGAGTCTAAGAAGATGTTTGAGGATTTGATGTTCCCATGGATGAGTTTCTCGTTGTTCCCTTCGTGTACTTTAGCCAACCCTCTCGCTGCTCCGGTTGCTATTCTCAATCTAGTATCCCAATCTAAAGGTACTCTATGATTCATTCCTCTGTTTCCTGCAACCAAGATTGAACCTTTTTATGTTTATACTCGTTTTGCTTTTGGTTAAACATCAGAATGAGAGGAATTGTAGTAAAAGAGTAACTAACCGTGCAGCATCTCGAAGAGGCTTCCTTGATTGTTATAGCTATAACCAGCGAGTTTATCGTCTTTGGAATAGTAGTAAGCCTTTAGCTCAGCTACATTCTCATGTCTTATCATACCAATGATCTCCATTTGTTGCTCAAACTCTCGTCTTCCCACGACAACTTCTTTCAATCGCTTCACTACGACTGTGCTCATGTCTTCCATTGTTATCTTATAGGTTGTACCAAAAGCACCCTTCCCCAAAACTTCAGCAGATGAGGTTAGCAAATCATCTAAATCAAATGAATGGTTTCTATCTCCAAAAAAGATGATCTTCCCGCCTTCTTCAGTGTTATCATTTCCTCTAGGAGAAGATGAGTCTCTCTTCCTAAACTTCCCCGGGATTCTAGTCTTCCCAAAACATTTCTTTCGCAGGCAACAAGTGATCATTATATAGGAAAACTTGGTAACACCAAGAACGCAAGCTGCAGCTAGAATCAGCAAGAACGCGACCTGGCTTAACCCGAAAGGATTCTTCTGTTGTTTCTTCCTCTTGGTAATGGAACTAAGCTTGTTTTCCAGAAAAGGCTGAACTTTGGAACTTTGAAGAGATTTCGGTCTTGTACTGACGAGTTTGTTGTTGGACAAGTTGATTTGACTCAGGTTTGGAAGATCAAGATTGGGAATTTCCCCTGAGAATGAATTGTTTGCAAGATTCAAGACTCTAAGGTTGGTCAAACCTGAAAGAGAGGTTGGGATGCTTCCGTTGAATCCATTGTTAGACAGATCAAGAACCTTAAGATTCTTTAGCTTCGAGAAAATCTCTGGTAATGGACCCGAGAGTCGGTTATGTTGAAGATAGAGATGAGTCAAGTTCTTGAGATTGATGAAATCAGAAGGGAACTCTCCGGTGAATTGGTTCTTTCTAAGACTTAGAATCTTGAGAGAAGAGAGACGACTTATGGTGAGAGGTGGAATAAAACCGTTGAATCCAACCGCAGGCAATCTAACGGCTACAATTCGATCTTGGTTTTCACTGCAGGTAACTCCGGTCCAGCGATCACAAACCGGAGAACTCTGGTTCCAACGCAGAGATGAATTGAAATTTGACAAGAAATCAAGCAAAGCTTTATCGTCGTCTTCAAGAGTTTGAGAGAAAATGAGAACAAAACAGAGAATCAAAGAGGTGAAGAAGAAGAGGAAGATTTGCATTGTAAGAAATTAGATTTTGTTTCTAACTGTTAACAGAGAAATTTTCTTTAGCTGAAGAATTTGTACGGATTAAAATATTAAAAGAGTTACGCCGGCAACAAAATCTTAGTTTTATAAGCAGAGAAAAGACAAACCTTGGAAGCCATTAACAAAATTGTGACCGTTTCTGAGTATTGATGGTTCGTTATTTAATTCTTACTTACCGACGGCTCATTTCACTTTGCGGTAACGGAAGCGCGGTAAAATTCAGAGGCTTGACATTGTGATAAACATGGTTTACTTTCTAAAATATATAAATTTGAAAACTCTACATTGTTGTGTTATCTCTATTTTTTTTTTAGTATATCTTCTTTATTTGTATCTTGCTCTTATGTGTGCGTTTGTTCATAGATTAGTTTATAGAAATATGTTTGTTTTACTCTTAATTATATAAACTAGATGTTATTTACATAATTTAGTCCATGTAGTTTTAAGTGGTTATGAAATTTTTTTTTGCCAATAAGTGATTAGGAGTTTTAACCAAAAAAAAAAAAAAGTGATTAGGAGTTGGGACAGAGACGCAAAACTTTGATAAAATGGTTATCCATCTAAATCATGTGTATCCAACTCGTACATGTTATTATTAAAATGCATAGACATTCGTATTTTTATTTATTTTTTAAGAGAATATAATTATAATTTAGAAGTAAATGATATATAGAAATAAGAAAAATTTAGAGTCAGATATTCAAGTAAAATATATATTATGCTTTAATGTATAGGAACGTAACTTAAAATATGAAAGAAATTAAAATTCGTTTTAAAAATATTTTTTTTTTGACAAAACAACGAGTAACACGTGAAATGGGGAGGTTCTAGTCCCAATCTAATTGGACAAAAAAAGAAGCAGAGAAAGATAATATGGGCGGGTCCACTATATATTAACTGCTCGGTGACGAAACGGCTTTCATCAATCATTCATCAACACTACGAGATCTCAGAGAACGTGACTGATTCTTCTCTCCGTCGTCGTTTGGTAGGTGGCTGAACATTTTTGCCGGCGAAGATGAATGACGCTGATGTTTCCAGTCAGATCCAGCAGATGGTCAGGTTTATCCGCCAGGAAGCCGAAGAAAAAGCCAATGAGATCTCCGTCTCCGCCGAAGAAGTACGTGCTCCCTCTCTCTCTCGATCTCGATCTCATTTGTCAATTCTCTTTGTAATTTCTCCGGTGTATGACTTCGTGACTGTTGACGATTATGCGACTGATTTCGATTTTGATTTTTTTTCAAATTTTGTTAACTGTTTTTGCAACTATTTTACTTGATCTTTGGATCTTTTGATTCCAGTTCGATTTTTCTCAGATTTCATTGTGTAGTCACTAGTTCATAAGCTCTGTGGAGGTTAACTTCTGATCTAGTGATTTCGGAAATGGTTTTGATCTAAATCGTGTGGTGTTTTGATGTTACAGGAATTCAACATTGAGAAGTTGCAGCTCGTTGAAGCAGAGAAGAAGAAGATTAGACAAGAGTATGAGAAAAAGGAGAAGCAGGTCGACGTCAGGAAGAAGATGTGAGCTCTTATTTCACTGCTCTCTCTATCTCTTATCTGTATTGCTTTTGATTCGAGATCTCTTTGGCTCATTGATTCATAGTTTAATACTAATGATTCTGGCTCTGAATCACTTATATTGTGCTTTAATACTAATGATTCTACTGTAAAAGTGATTACTCTATGCAACTGAACGCGTCGAGGATCAAAGTTCTTCAAGCTCAAGACGACATTGTCAATGCAATGAAAGAAGAAGCAGCTACGGAGCTTTTGAAAGTTAGCCACCATGGATTTTTCAATCATCATCACCATCAGTATAAACATCTCTTGAAAGATCTCATTGTTCAGGTCTGTCCCAGTTACAAACAAGCTTTACAATTGTTTCTCTGAAAAATTGTTGGTGGTTCTCTAAATTTGGGATTTTGTTATGCATTCAAGTGTTTGCTTAGACTGAAAGAGCCTGCAGTGTTACTGCGTTGTCGTAAAGAAGACCTTCACATGGTTGAGTCTATGCTTGATGATGCTACTGAGGAATATTGTGAGAAAGCAAAGGTTCATGCTCCTGAAATCATTGTCGACAAGGATGTTTTCCTTCCTCCTGCTCCTTCAGATGATGATCCTCATGCTCTTTACTGGTGAATTTCATCAAATCAAAACACTATAACAACTATAAAGAACCAAAACTCTAATACCAAACTACACTTGTGATATATAACAGTGCAGGAGGAGTGGTTCTGGCTTCTCGTGATGGTAAAATCGTGTGCGAAAACACGCTTGATCAGAGGTTGGAGGTCGCATTCCGCAAAAAGCTTCCCGAGGTTAGATAAAAAATTGCTATTTGCTCTCCTAACTTTGCAGTACCATCCTAAGCTTAATATTTTCTTATTGGTTTTCATAAACTCTTGAAATCCCATTTGTCTAAGCATTTAGCTTTTTGTTCTAAATGATATTTTCTTAAATGTGTGTAGATCCGAAAGTCGCTCTTTGGTAAGGTTGATGCAGCTTGATGAATGATTCCAACTTTTATAACCAAGCAAAGTTTGTGGCTCCATTTAACTATCAAACCATTCTTCTTTAAATATCAAAAAAAAATTGTGGCTCCATTTATCCACCCTTTTTTTTGTTGTTGTCATCATTTGTTAAACTGTCATGTGTTGAATAAATGGGCCGTCTGCTTTTGTTAGTGGGCATTGGCCTTTTGTTGTTAATCTTTCTTGGTGATGTAAATGATAAACTATGTTGGGTATTACTCCGATTAATCTCCGCTTACTCTCCGATTTATTTGCTAGGCGCTAGGTCCACCCCGAACATCCGACTAGCACCTAGCAATTTTTAAAATGCGGCTTTTTTCTTAATACCTGGTGAGATCATAGATGGAAACTCTTGCCCGACCATTCAACATCGTCAAAAGGCTAAAGATCAAGTTGACGTACAATTATTGAAAACATAAAAGAGACTAAAAAGAGGTAGAGTCCACGTTCGACATGGACATTATCATTTATTAATATGAAACATGATTAGAGATTAAACTAATCCAACAGCCCACTAGTTGGATATACAATGAAATGTTAGTGTATTGAATTTGCATGTCTATTTGCACATAACAAGAAACAAATCCTTAAGATATGATTTAAATATGGTATTATCAATTTATCATCACTATAAGCCTAAAAGGAATTAAAAATTTGGAGTTCAATTTTGATTTGAATTTTCTTTTTGTGGTTCAATATCACTCTAATTGTTTATGTCACAATTCAGATTCATAGTATAAATGTGTGAAATATAGACATATTTTATTTATTTATTATCATATTTGAAAGAATACGACAGCGTTTAAACATTGAGATCATCGTCTACCCAAAACATTGTTTGTCTCTTCGCTCCATCGACGAGTCCGTCATTTTTCAGTGTGTATATAAATATCTCCGCCCACTCTCTCTCATCACTCACCAACAACATTTTCCCTCTCTACAAAAATCCCCAAGCTCTCTCTCTCTCTCTCTCTCTCTCACTCAGCAATGGAGTCCGCCGCTCTATCCCGAATCGGTCTCGCCGGACTCGCCGTAATGGGGCAAAACCTCGCCTTAAACATAGCCGAGAAAGGATTCCCAATCTCAGTCTACAATCGAACCACATCAAAAGTCGACGAAACCCTAGATCGAGCCGCCGTCGAAGGAAACCTCCCAGTCTCCGGCCAATACTCACCGCGAGATTTCGTCCTCTCAATCCAACGGCCTAGATCTCTTATCATCCTCGTCAAAGCTGGAGCTCCCGTTGACCAAACAATCGAAGCATTCTCCGAATACATGGAGCCAGGAGATTGTATCATCGACGGTGGAAACGAATGGTATCAAAACACAGAACGGCGGATCTCCGAAGCGAATCAAAAAGGATTACTCTATTTAGGTATGGGAGTCTCCGGCGGCGAAGAAGGAGCTCGTAACGGTCCTTCGTTAATGCCTGGTGGATCATTCGAAGCTTATGATAATATCAAAGATATTTTGGAGAAAGTCGCAGCTCAAGTTGAAGATGGACCTTGTGTTACTTACATTGGAGAAGGTGGATCTGGAAATTTTGTGAAGATGATTCATAATGGGATTGAGTATGGAGATATGCAATTGATTTCTGAAGCTTATGATGTGTTGAAGAACGTTGGTGGATTAAGCAATGAAGAGCTTGCTGAGATTTTCACAGAGTGGAATCAAGGTGAGCTTGAGAGTTTCTTAGTTGAGATTACTTCTGATATATTTAGGGTTAAGGATGAGTTTAGTGATGGTGAGTTAGTTGACAAGATTTTAGATAAGACTGGTATGAAAGGTACTGGGAAATGGACTGTGCAGCAAGCGGCGGAGCTATCTGTGGCGGCTCCGACGATTGCTGCTTCATTGGATTGTAGGTATTTGAGTGGATTGAAAGATGAGAGGGAGAACGCGGCGAAGGTTTTGAGAGAAGCTGGATTGAAAGAAGAGATTGGTTCTGCGTCAAGTGGTATCGATAAGAAGAGATTGGTTGATGATGTTAGACAAGCTTTGTATGCTTCTAAGATATGTAGTTATGCTCAAGGAATGAATTTGCTTAGAGCTAAGAGTTTAGAGAAGAGTTGGAATTTGAATTTCGGTGAATTGGCTCGGATTTGGAAAGGTGGTTGTATTATAAGAGCTGTGTTCTTGGATAGGATCAAGAAAGCTTACCAGAGGAATCCGGATTTGGCTAGTCTTGTGGTTGATCCTGAGTTTGCTAAAGAGATGGTTCAGAGACAAGCTGCTTGGAGAAGAGTTGTGGGGTTGGCTGTTTCTGCAGGGATTAGCACGCCTGGAATGTGTGCGAGTCTTGCGTATTTTGATACTTATAGACGGGCTAGATTGCCGGCGAATCTGGTTCAGGCGCAGAGAGATTTGTTTGGAGCTCATACTTATGAGAGAACCGATCGTTCTGGTGCCTACCACACTGAATGGACTAAGCTTGCTAGGAAGAAGAATTAAACACTCCATTGAGGTTTTTTTTTTCCTTTTGTTTTTCTAAAACCCAAATGGGATTTAAACCAACATTGTTTCACGAGTATTTTGTTCAGATTTCAGAATAAAAATTGCAGCAGCACCTTTGTTAAATTTTGAGCATTGTTCAACCTTGATAATCTATTTATTAAAAAGGGTCGGAAAAATCATAACCAAATCCATTATAGAACAGAGAGAAACGCTACGAAGGTTCATAGAGTCCTAGCACATGACCATCAAGACATCTCACAGATGCAACCTGGTTATCAAAACATTACCAAAGAAAGAAAGATTTCAAATTCCATTGCACGAAAGATAAACAATGAGATTAGAGCATCTGCAGGAAAATGGTTGAATTTACCTTGCCATGAACCTCGTATTTGATAGAACCATCGAGTTCAGCTCCTAATTCCATAAGTTTTGAGATTGTTGTATTAATGTCTGTCACAGTGAATGATAGCAACGAAGAGTATCCCTTCTCACTCACCACATGATCACTGCATCAGAAATAAATATCTCCCTTCAATGCCATATTTCATTTTTAATCTTTAAAATGATCTAACATAAATTACTCTAGAAGATCAACTCTTTTCATCAAACAGCACAGTAAAAAAAACTACTCTCCAAGGAAAAAAAGTTTCATTGAGGCAAATGATCGAACATGTTATCTGCATTGAGTCAAAACCTGGGAGATTGAATAAGAGCAAGCTTCAGAGGACCAGACTGAAGTTCAGCCCAACGTAAGGTGACGAAATTGACGGAGAAATCGAGACCTTGCGCGTAGAATCGAGCTGCTTTTGGTACGTCTTTGTGAAGCTGCAAGATCCATCTAAACGATGCCGTAGCCATCTCTCTGTCTTCAGAGACCAAGACAACGATGACTTGATAATATAGGCCCACAAATAAACTCAGCACGACGACGTATCAAGATACTCTCCATCACAACTCTTTTTATCTAATAGGAGTACTACAAAAAATCAAGAATCAAGATTATGAAATGGATATAACATTGATATACATTATACATAGTTACATACATATGACTCTACAGATGCGTAAGATTCACATATGAACATATATCCACACAAACTCTCAAGTTCTGTTTAGCTCCCACAACAATCTCAGCTTGTTCCATCTTCTACCATTTTGGCTCTTCCGATAAAGATTACATCAGAAACTTACTCCTTGAGTACCCGAACCCGTGCCTTCGAACTCTTTGGTCTTGCTTCGCTTAGTTTAGCTTTCAAAGTGTTCTCCTTTACTCCTTGTGGCGCACTGATATCAGATGCTACGGTTCTTGAATTCCATTGACGAATCGGACTCTCTCGTCTTCTAGATGGGTGACTGTAAGAAGTTTCATCGATTACCCGAGTTTCTGACAATAACCTCCGATGAGTTCTGATCATATCTCCAACCACATTGTTTGTTTCTTTACCACTCTTATCAGTTTCAGGTTCAATATCAATAGCTCTAGCTTTATTTTTTTCATTACAAGACATCGCCCATGCCATTTGATCCTCGAACTTTACTTGTAAACTCGACGGGCTCTGATTCCGTCTTTTCGATATAACTTCTACTTTTGTTAGTTCCTGTTTCTCAGCTTCATTGCTAAGTGGTGGCTTTGCGACATTACTCCAATGTTTCTTAAGCTCAAAACAATTTGAATCGCTTCCGCCTGAACCTTCTTCCTCCTCACGGTCTACTTCCCAAATCGGTGCGCTCATAGCGTTAAAAGGAACCGACTCAAGTGAACTCCTGCGGTTTCTCAGTATTTCATTAGAGTCTGCGTTCTGCTTACTCTTAAGAAATGCTTCTATCTCAAACTCGAGCTTCTCCAACGCTGAACCCTCACCGCTCTGAATCCTTTCGTCAAGCCATGATTCAGCAATACAAAGAACCATCTGATCTTGTTCATCCCAACCTTCCCAATTCTTATCCAACTTCTGCTTTAAACCATGAATCTCCCTTTCGTAACTCTTGATCCCTTTAGCAAACTCATCACATAATCTCTCCAGAATCTTCCTTGACTTAGTCCCTCTCTCAATCTCCTTAACGCAGTTAGACAATGTAGACTTCACTTCCGAGAGCTCTTGTGCCAGTTTCCTATGCAAACTCTCAGAACATTTCCTCAGTTTCCGCTCATCTTCTAGCGATTGAACCGCAGAGCTTAACCGATCTTTTTCCTTCGTTCCCTTTGACAGCTTTTCTTCCGCGAGTTGCTTCACTAAATCATTCATATCGCTTCTATCGGCTTGCTGGCATCTTAGAAGCTCTTTGATCCGGGCACGTGAATGAGCAAGCTCGGTTTTTAGAGCTTTTATCAAGGAGATATTAGCAGAATGCTGCTCCTCAAGGCTCCAGATTCTGTTCAGTACTTTAAGAAGTTCAGTTGATGTCTTGAGATTACAGTTAGGTTCACCAGCTCGTATTCTTCCACGAAACTCCAACGAACTTCCCGGAGAAACTGCTGCATTATGTGGAGCTACCTGCAGAATGATCCATCTCAATACCAATCCCACAAGTAAGAAACAGACTTCCTAAATTGCTCACTAATATAGAAAAATGTTGTATCTTTGCGAGAAGCCATTAAATCGGTTTCTTGGTAAGAAAAAGTAGAGTTTGGACAGAATGTGAATACCTCGAGGGAGCTATCATAGCTTGCAGGATAAACGGGCTGCAAAGTATGGTCGTTTCTTTTGATTAGATGATGATGCTTCATCAGCATTTGGCCGATCTGTCTCCTTATACTTCCTGCACTCTCTGGCTGGGACACAAGAACCACACCAGAATTGTTAAAGTAGAAGAATCAAAAACAGAATTTTCTAGTGAGCATCTACACCGATCGAAATGAAAAGCCAGATTACAAAATGCATCGTCAAGCGCAGTGATGCCAAAGGAAAACTAATAAGAGAAACAAGTAACTGCATTTTTACTTCACCAAACCTATTTTTACTTCAGCTTACAAGAGAAACCTCTACAGGAATAAGAAACCAAATCTAGTACCAAAAACAAATGAGTTCAGAATCAATGGCAACAGTATTGCCTTGAGAATATAAATGAACGTTTCATCATAGCTGCTATACAAAATTGAGTTCAATCAACAAAATCTAACTCTCTCTAGCCAATCACTTACAAAACTCTAAACCAAGAACAGAGCAATAAGCAAACTCAGAACACTTATCACCAATATGAAAATCTAAACTTGGCCAAAACACAAAACCCGGAACCAAAAACAAAACAATCTAAGGCTAAGAATTCACCAGTAGATCACAACCCAGGTCAAAAAATCCAAACTTGAGCAATACCCAATCCTAAAACCAATCATCTGCATTGGATAATCAACTAAGAAAACAAACCAATAAAGGCTAAATCACCATATAATCCCAAAATTCCAGAAAAGGGTTAAATCCTACCTTTAGTGAGACCTGGTGATCATTGAGGTTAAGACCATTGTCTATAATCGCCGCCTTTCCATGGTCGTGACGAAGCCGACGGTTACTCGGACCAGCAGAACCGTTCGGAGCTCGGTGCATTATAGCAGCAGGAGGAATCTTCAAGTCGTTGTCGTAATACTGATAAAATTCCCAGAGAGAAGCAGCGAGCTTTCTAGAGGAAGAAGATGAGAAATTACAAGGGTTATTAGGGTAGAAGCTAATGTGCGCCGGAGTAGAAGGTCGGCGAAAGGTCTCACTTCTATGGCCTACAAAAACAGCTCTTCTCCTTAACTTTTCTATAAATTTCTTCCCTTTTTGCCCTTCTTCTTCTTCTTCTTCTTCTTCTTCTCCATCTTCTTTTTCTGCTTCTTTACTTTTCATTTCTTTAACAAAACAAAAGTTTTACTCTTTATCTGAGAAACCCTTTTTCTCTGTTCATCATCATCGAAACGAAACTAATTGTCACTTTATTCCTTTTTGTTCTTCAATTTTGATTCTATAATAAATCCTTTTTTTTGTTTTTTCTTCTTCTTGTTATTGGTGTTTGGTTCAATGGCCGCAAAAAGGAGAAATTGTTAGAATCACGTGTCTGTCACTTTAATTTCGTCATTTATTAATTCATAATCATCTGAATTTCCCCCGAGTGACAACAAAATGACCAAGTAACAAAATGATAACAACAAGCTAGTGAATATATGTTTTAGACTTGAGGTTATTATTAGAACTAGGAATGCAAGAGAGTGTTAAAAACGTTTTGAATCCATAAAGGATAATTAGTATTAGATGGTTTAAGATCGCCTTGTTGCATTAGACGAATGTGATCGCCTTCAGTGAGTCGAATTTAGATGCTATATTAATAAGATCTCCAATGATACTATATTTTTAGAAATTTCTCTGTTTTTAGAGCAAAATCTTCATCAATGGTATTCTATATCTTTTTCTAAAAATAGAAAAATGAACAGTGTTTCTCCAAATTTAGAAAACACTGTTTATTTCTCTATTTTTAGAGAAATATTTTTATTATTTATAATATGATCTTTTAATTTTATATATGTATTTATTTTATACCTAAACAAAATTATATGTTTATTTGTGTACTTATATACAACTATATTTTAGTTATCTCATTATTATAACATGCAACAAAAACTTATATTAAATAAGAAATACAAATTACATGAGAGGTGATAAATAAATAAAAAATGTGAATGTGTTAAATTTTATGGAATTACATGAGAGATGATAAATCCAATGAAGATTCTTAAAAAAATATAATTGTTATCTTTTTAATTTTATGTGGTGTAATGAAATATTTTTTTATATATAATACAATATTTAATTTTAGTAAAATCAGATTTTTACTGAACTATTGTTATAAAACAAAATGAATGGGTCAAATTTATGAAATTGGAAAGTAAAAGATTTTGGTATAAATTAGTTAATATAATAAAAATATTATATTTTTAAATGCTATTTAAAAATGAAAATAGATGCAACCATTGGAGCAAACTCTTCCTCTATTTTTTAAAATCTCTATTTTTAGAGGAAAAAATAGAGCCAATCATTGGAGATGGTCTAAGAAGGTGCAAGAGTTTTTCATAAGAATTTGTTTGGTGAGTGCAAAACAAAAAAATGGCTTGATTCTACAATTAACACATTACACATTATATTCATCCCAACTTAATACACAGGTGTAATACTTTTGTGTATCTTGTACACGGATATAAGATTTCATACTTTTTGTTTTTTTCTCATGATTCAAATACTCATTTGTTGTTCGCATAGAAAGTTCTTACTATTTTCTTATGTATTCTATAAAACTATTAGTTTTTCTGGGAACTTTTATAGTTTATACTTGAAGCTCAGTTAGAGTAATACTGACAGGTAATTAACCTTGACTTTGTCTAAGAAAGGTAGATTAATCAGACGTCCATTTCATCCTTTGTTAGTTGATATTTTCTTCTCTTTTTATATATATGTTTTCAAACATGGGACCAAGAAAAAGAAAAAAAAAAACTCCAAGTGAGGTTGAAATTAGAGGCGGGCTTGATATTTGTACGTATTTGTTTTTTTGTCAAAATGAAATACCAAAATATGGATCCCATCAAAAATATTTATATTGATATTTACATTGACTAATATACGTTGACAACTTATTTATTTATCTTTTATCGACAAATTCATGGTCGTCGAATGAGTGTGGTAGATAAAGCAGACAAATTAATTGTGGATTAAACCATCCGAATTTTAGAGTGGTCAACAATCCACCGTGGATTAAGTTTATTTATTTGTACTACGAACTACAAGTAATATTTGGTGAACAAAAATGTAAATGATTTTGTCCGTCCAAACGGTAAAGATGGAATCTGCTTGGTTAATGACATAATGAATCAGTGCCCGGTTTAATCATACCAAAGTTGGAATGGGATAAACCGGTGAGATTATTAGGCCATTTTGATATAGGTTGGACCCGAAAACACATTTAAAGGATAATCTTATCAGCTAGTTGATAAATCATCCAACTGGTTTCAACGAGCCATTAATTGTCAAACAAGTGGTTAACGTAAAAGTCGGATTAAACCAATAAATGCATATAACCATTAGAAATTTTATAGTATATATATACACACAACTTAACGGAATCTCAAACTCAATTAAACACAAAGATATTTACGTATTCAAAGACAAAGATGGGTACTTTAGTCAACGGTAGTATTCCGGCAATGAAGTGTCCGAAGACGGTGGCGATGATGAAGGCAACATCGAACGGAGTGTTTGATGGAGAGAGCCCATTAGAGTTTGCTCTTCCTCTTGTCATTCTTCAGATTTGCCTTGTTGTTGCAGTCACTCGCTCTTTGGCCTTTCTTCTTCGTCCCATGAGGCAGCCACGTGTCATCGCCGAGATCATTGTAAGTCGGTTTAGATCAATTATTCCATTTTCTTGTTTAAACCAGACCGAAATTGATTTGTACCGGGATATAGGGTGGAATACTGTTGGGCCCCTCGGCTCTGGGTAGAATCACGGCGTACAAAAATTCATTTTTCCCGGCAAAAAGTCTGACGGTGCTCGAAACTCTAGCAAACCTCGGCCTTCTTCTCTTCCTCTTCCTTGTCGGCCTCGAGGTCGATCTGAATTCCCTCTGTCGTAACGGCAAAAAAGTAATTTCCATCGCTGCCGGCGGAATGCTTCTCCCCTTTGGTATGGGAATCGTCACCTCCTTCGCTTTCCCGGAGGCGTCTTCTTCCGGCGAAAATAACAACGTAGTTTCGTTCATCATTTTCATCGGAGTCGCACTCTCAGTCACTGCTTTTGGAATTGTGGCTCGAATCCTCGCCGAATTTAAGCTTCTCACCACTGATCTCGGCCGTATTTCAGTTTCCGCCGCCGCAATTAACGACTTCGCCGCTTGGATTCTCCTTGCTCTCGCTGTATCTCTCAGCGGTGATAAGAATTCCCCTCTTGCTCCTCTCTGGGTTGTGTTAAGTGGAATCGCGTTTGTGATCGCTTGTTTTCTAATCGTACCGCTAGTTTTCAAATCAATCTCTCGGCGTTGCCCAGAAGGCGAACCAATAGACGAAAAGTACGTTTGCGTCGCGCTTTGTGCTGTTTTATTGGCTGGTTTCGCCACAGACGCGATTGGAATTCACGCCATTTTTGGTGCGTTTGTAATCGGGGTTTTGTTTCCTAAAGGGCATTTCGCAGACGCGATTGTGGAGAAGATTGAAGATCTCGTAATGGGTCTTCTTTTACCATTGTACTTCGTTATGAGCGGTTTGAAAACGGACATAACTACGATTAGCGGTCTGAAATCATGGGGACGACTCGCGTTGGTAATCGTTACGGCTTGTTTTGGGAAAATCGTTGGGACTGTAAGTGTTGCCTTGCTATGCAAGGTAGGGTTTCGTGAATCTGTTGTTCTTGGGTTCTTAATGAACACAAAGGGTTTAATAGAGCTAATTGTTCTCAACATTGCTAAAGACAGAAAGGTGTGTGTTTTTTATAATCTAATCTCAAATCATTACATTACCTACCATTTTATTCAAGACCTAAGGATTTAATTATGATCCTTTAACGCAGGTTATGAGCGATCAAACTTTTGCAATTATGGTTCTAATGGCGATCTTCACGACATTTATCACAGCGCCAATAGTCATGGCGTTATACAAACCAAGCGAGATGTCGCAAACGCAAACGCATGATAGCAGTAGCTACAAGAACCGCAAACACACACGCAAGATTGAGAATGATGAAGAGAAGAAGAAAACAGAGCAGCTTAAGGTTTTGGTATGTCTTCAAAGCAGTAGAGATATAAGTCCGATGATGAAAATAATTGAAGCTTCTCGTGGAAGTAACGAAACCAAAGAAAGCTTTTGCGTTTACGTTATGCATTTAACTCAACTCTCAGAGAGACCTTCTTCGATTCGAATGGTTCAAAAGGCGAGAAGAAATGGTGTGCCTTTTTGGAACAAGAAAAGAGATAACTTTTTTGTCGCGTTCGTGGCATCTGATAAGCTAAGAAGCGTTTCACTGCGTTCTGTTACCGCGATTTCACCGTTATCAACAATTCATGAAGATATATGTAGCTCTGCTGATAGAAAAGGCGCAGTGTTTGTGATTCTGCCGTTTCATAAGCAATGGAGTTCGTTGGAGAAAGAATTCGAAACAGTGAGATCGGAGTTTCAAGGGATTAACAAAAGAGTTGTTGAGAATTCTCCATGTTCTGTAGGAATCTTGGTTGATCGTGGTCTCGGTGACAATGATTCTTCGTTAGCTTCGAGCAGTTTCTCGCTTTCAGTCAATGTACTGTTCTTTGGCGGTTGCGATGATCGTGAAGCTTTGGCTTACGGTTTACGAATGGCGGAACATCCCGGCGTTAGATTGACCGTTGTAGTAATCTCTGGTCCAGAGAGCTCAAGATTTGATATACTTGAAGCGCAAGAAACATCTCAGTTTTTGTTAGACGAGCAATTTCTTGCCGTAATCAAGAAAAGGGCTAATGCGGAAAGATTTGTGGAGAGAAAGGTGAATTTGGTCGAGGAAGCGGTTGAGATTATCCGAGAATACTCCGAGTGTGATTTATTATTGGTCGGAAAATCTTTGGAAGGACCGATGGTTTCTAAATTACCGGTTTTGAAGATAGAGTGTCCGGAACTTGGACCGGTGGGAAACTTGATTGTGTCGAATGAGATTTCTACTTCAGTGTCGGTTTTGGTGGTTCAACAGTACACCGGAAAAGCTCCTTCAGTCGTGGGTTCGGCCTCTGTCACGGCGATGGAGACGCCGTGAAAAACTGAAAACAGAGGAAGACGTTTTTGCTTACCTTGAAGCACAAGACAAGCTGGATGGATGACACAAATACTCTTATGCTTTTTCTTTTTTCTTTTTTGGATAAAAACACTCTTATGTTATGTATCAAGTATCAACAACATGTATAATATTAGATGTTAACAAAAATGTGTTAAATGAATCCACCTTTTCATAGACTTTTTTTTTGATAATATGTGAATATATTTACCAATTGGAATGGTTTACAAATCATTTTCTAGAGCAGCAAATGCTTCAAAATAGGTAAAAAATAGATTAAAAAAAAAACCAAATGAAACAGAAAAATAAGTAAAAATAAAGCATGTCTTAAGCGTACTTGAATCAGAGAGATAGAAGAGAAGCGAAAGCTTTCCTCCGTCTCCAAGCAAGTATGGTGTCGCGGATTGATCTGTCAATGATCCTGAATAATTCTGCAGTCGTGGAAGCACAGTTGTTATGTAACCTATTGTTCCTTTCCCTCTATAGCATATCGATTGTTGTATGAGCAGCTAATATGTTAAGTTTCGAAAAGGAATTAGAACACGATTGCGCTGAGAGCCATAACAAGAGCGTAGACCAGTTATGGAAGATGAGTCGAGGAAGACCTAATCTCTGAAGAACTGAATGCCAGACTTGACCACTAAAGTCACACTGAAGCAGCAAATGGTCCCTTGTTTCGGAGTGATTGCCACAAGTACAACAAGCATCCGAGTTAGCAACACCCTATGCATACAGTCTAGCTCGAACAGGTAGACGATCGAGAGTAGCGACCCAGAACGTGAAAGTATGCTTAGGCACATGACCTGCATACCACACCTGTTTATTCCAAGGAACAGTTGGAGCCTCTTGGTCTCAAACTCTCTCAAGTGAGCTTTGAAGAGAAGACCCCAACAGGTCTGTCCCCTGTTTTCCATAGATAGGAATCCTCGACATGAGTAGAATGTGGCAAAGGTGTCCGTAAGAGACAGCTCCTAATCTGTTGAAGCGGTTGGTGTCGCGACCTTTGTGAGGGGAGGCGCCAACCATTTCCTCTGAGACTTTGTGCTACTGTTGAGGTAATTAGAATTCCTGTTAGGATAGAACCACTGTGACTTGTCACATCTATTAAAGGACCGATGTCTGCCCAAGCGTCAAACCAAAAGCTTGCTGAATTCCCATTCCCCAGAGAGCACTTTAAGAATTGTTTTGCAACCGGTCTTAGGTTAAGAAGAGACTTCCAGATCCAAGAAGAGCATAGAGAAGAATCAAATGTCCAAAACGATACTCTTTTCAGCTAAATCAGATACTCAAAATATACTCTTTAATTAATTATTAGAACAAGATATCATTTGATGAATAGATTATTCATATTGTCAAGAGTTCATTAACTTTTATAATTTAAAACTGTAATCAGTAACATATTTGTTGAGAAATTAAATTTAAAATAAACTGTTTATTCACATATCACCCAATAATATATCTAGTGGTGCTGCAGGGAAAAAATGTTCTACTTTTTTTTTTTTTGATAAAAGTATTCTACTTTCTTTATCGCTTTTGCTTACATGTTCATTATAAAGAATATATAGTAGTAATATAGATAAAGTTTTGTTGATCAAAAAAAAAAAGATAGATTAAATTTCAGAAGTAAACCTGATATTGTATAACACAATGTTTTGTTTAACAGATCATATGATATGTAATACATCAAACCACAAATCTAACAGAATACATAAAATTCACCAAAATTTAGGTTACACAACTTATGTAATTATTGAAAGTTTCAAAGTAATCAAACACACACTCACTCTCTCGAATCATTTAATTATACTTTTAGTAACATTCATATAGTTTAATATCCATCTTGACCCTAAAATACTTAGCACCTTCAAAGGAATCAGTCTCAAACGTAACAATCCCTCGAGTCATGAAAAAGTCTCCTGTCCCTCCGACCACAGACAAGTCTCTACTCTTCTCCATCATAAGATCTGCTCCCATTATGTTCAACGTCCCTTTGTGTTGAGTCGAGTTGAACACGAGTGTGTACGCGAACCATGCATTGTAATCATTCTTCATGTCGTAGAAATAGAAGCCTTGAGCACGCGCCACAGGTTCAGATTGATAGTTTTTGTCTGTGGTGATTGGATCGTCGAAGATCACAAGTTTTCCGAATTTGAAATTCCCAAGGCCTGGTGGGTTGGTAATGGCTGCAGAAGTTGCGTTTTGCACATCGTCTACGCCAAACATTATGTCGTGGTAGTAGAGGACAAAGTTTTTGCATGGTTTTGGTTGCGATTTTGAAGATTTTGATCTAGCTGATATGACGGTTTTTGATAGAGCAAGGAAAATGAATAAGAAGAGAAATGATTTCATTTGGTTTACCATTTTTTTTCTAGCCTATTAAAATGAGAGAGTGAACAATGAGATAGTGAATGTTATTGATGAAGAAGAGTTGATTGATAACACTAGTTAATTAGTGTGATGGGTTTATATACAACTTTGGTTTACTAAGCTCACTTCTTTTCTCTTGCTTCTTGGTTTTAGGTTGGTGAAAAGTTGTTGTTTCTTCTATATATAAAGTGAAATGATTTACAATGAATACTTAAAACTTTTCAATGTAGGCGGCTCCAATCACCTTTCAAAAATTTCCATAATTTGTAATAATGGAGAAAACAGTAACACATTAACTGTTGAAGTTTTATGTCGCAAATTTAGCTAAAATTCCAAGAAATTTTAGAATCAAGAAGAGTACTTTGTTTACCTTTACACGTTTTAGTAGTTCGTTTACATTCATCTAAATGAATTCAGAATCTTTAGTATTTATTATTGGTCAACAGTCTTTAGTATTTAATCTATATAAAATTGCTAATGAAAAAAAAACACAAAAGCAAAAAGAAATAACTATTTTGACGTTCATAATTTGTAAATATTCTTTATAGAAATCATTAAAAAATATTAAATTTTCTTTTAACCATAACACATAAATTTATTTGTAAACACAAACAAAATAACAAAATAATGCGTTTGAAAAAATAAAATTATCGAGACCTTAATAATCTTCAATACTTTAAAATTTCATCTTTTAATCATGGGTTGGTGAAGCACTAAATGGATGTGTTATCCACTGGCCATGCTTTCTTTGTGAATATGTGCCTATCCTAGTAAGCACGAGGATTATTTACATGAAAATTCGGTCAAATACTCAAATGCCACTAACATGCTAATGTATCATAATAGCTTTCAAACAAAACAAAAAACGTATTAAAAATAAAAAGGTATATTTATAGTCTTTTATTTATGCTCAAAGGATATATATAATCCATACTTAAAACACATATGTATAAACAACCGCATGTCAAAATATTCAGTTGTCTTCCCTTTATGCTCAATTTTTTTAAAAAAAAAATCTTATTTGATTAAGCTATGTATATCTAGCTTTAGCCGACTTAATAGAAACATATGCATTTTAGCAATTGGCAGCCTATAAAGCAAAGCCAATTTGCAAAATTTCTAAATGTGACTTATAACTATTCACAGTTGTTTAATAATATTGTGAAACCACATAAGAAAAAGATGCCAATGTAGTAAAGAAAAAAATATACTCAACTTATCTGAACCAGGTAATTTAATAAACAATTGTTAGCAAAACAATAAATTCCACCTATGTAATATTCTAAGAGATAATTAAGTGTCATTAACTGGTAAAAATATTATGTGAAGTTTAGAGGTCGCCGGATCGAATACGCTTAGGACAAAACTAATATTAAATTTATGTGATTTCAGGTTTGGAGGGATTACGAGATTTTTTCTATAAACTCTTGGTATTAAAAAAAAGTATATATCCTGATAACTTAATCTATGTTTTTAATATTAGATTAATGTTGGTATGTAGAAGTTTTTTTTTTTTTTTGACTAATAGAGAAATAATTTTATTTGATTTCTTTTGCAAAATTTAATAAAGGGCTTAAACTGCCAAAGCATTTTAACAAATAACGGGCCTATTGTAGGCCCAGCATGAAGTTAACTGTCGGTTCAAAACCCGTTGCGTTCTGTTTCCCACACGTGTGATGGGTAATACGTGGACGCGCGCGCATAACTAGTTTGTGTGGATTTTCACTATCTTCTCAGAACCAAACAGAGCCAAAGGTTTCAGCAGTAAAGATTCATCTCTCACTGTGAAGACGAAACCGAAACACAAATAAACTCAGTAGAGAAATGCTAAGTTTGAATCTCTCCGATTCTCTTCGTCTTCCATTCCAAAACCCTAGGCCTCTCAGATCCGATTCGTGTTCTTCATCTTCTTCTTCCTCGAGAAGATGCTTCTCTAGGTAAGCTTTTGAATCTACATTTGTGTGTATGCTATGCAAATGGAATTTAGATGTTTATATCTTCACAGTTCTGTTCAGATGTTTGAGTCAATTGCGTCGAAATGAATCTCAGCTAAGGCTTCGATGCTTTCCAAGTAATGCCACTTGTTACCTCCAGGTGATTTTATTAGAGACTTAGAGATCATTAATTCTAAATATGATAAGGATTCATTTGAAGTTGTTTTGTTTGCTTTTTTCTTCAGAAAGATGAATCTGAAGAAAAATATAGAAATCTTGATATTCTTGTTGAGCCATCGATAGCTAATTCAAGAAGGGAGACTCAAAGAGTTCTCAAGTTCTTGGCAGTGTCAAGTTCTGTTGCATTACTCAACACTGATCCAGCTTTTGCGGTTTCTCAAATTCCCAATGTGACGCAGTCACTTGTCTCTTCTCTTGGAGACCTCGGAGATATTAGCTCAGGTTTTGCTTCGGTTAGAGAATCTTCCTTTTACATAGAACCGGGAACTATGTCTTCTTTATTACCAGTCCTTTAAAGTTTACGTTTTGCTCTGTTTATGTCTCTCTGTAGGCGTTCTTGCTTATATTTTTCTCTGAACTTGGAGACAAGACTTTCTTCATTGCGGTATCATCTTGACCTTTTAGAAACTCCCTGAAATTATACATTGAACATTGTACTGATTGTGATAAAGTTTTCATGGTTTTGTTTAGGCTCTTTTAGCAGCAAGGAACTCTGCTGCTACCGTATTCGTAGGAACTTTTGGCGCTCTTGGGTATGTTTTCTTTCTCAAACAGAGGCGTTATGGTCTGTGAATCTTTTCTTAAACCATATGTTTCTTTGAAACCTGTAGAGAAACGTTATAAATTTTTGTTTTTTGTAGGTTAATGACGATAATATCTGTAGTACTTGGACGAACTTTCCACTATGTTGATGAAGTTCTTCCATTCAGGTTTGTAAATTGCTGCAAACATTAAAATTTGCAGGCTTTTGAGTTTTCATGATGAATCTGAATGTCAATGACTTGAAACAACAGGTTTGGTGAAACCGATTTGCCTCTTGATGATATTGCAGCAGTTTGTCTTCTGGTAAAATTCGTTATTCACCTTTCTAAGCAGAGCTGTGTTATGGACCTTGTGGTTCATGAAATAGTATTGACCACTTTTGTTACATTTAGGTTTACTTTGGTGTTTCAACGTTGTTAGATGCTGTTTCAGACGAAGGTAAAGCTGAAGAAGAACAGAAAGAAGTAAAACCTCTTTAAACCTTTTCATTTTTCATATATATTTCCATGCAACATTTCAAGAAGTCAATATTTTTCTGAATTCTTGTCTATAGGCAGAGCTAGCGGTTTCAGAGCTTTCAGGTAACGGAGCCGGGATAGTAGCTGCCGCGAGCACCATCATCAGCACTTTCGCATTGGTTTTTGTTGCGGAATGGGGTGACAAATCCTTCTTCTCAACAATCGGTGAGACTAAAATAAAACTTCACAACTTTGATGATAAACTTGGCAAAACTTAAAACCTCATGGCCAAAACTGTTATAATTCTTTGTAGCTCTTGCGGCTGCATCATCGCCATCGGGTGTTATCGCTGGAGCATTGGCGGGTCACGGTGCTGCGACTCTTGTGAGTCCTTTTTCTTTTGACAATTTTGTTATGTGAACACATTAAAGATCCTAACAATTAGGCTAACCAAAAGCATATCTAAGAAATATTAAGATAGAAAAATCTATCAGAGAAGAGATTTCCAATTCTCATGAAACTTGAAAGACACAAGAACTCTAACTTGCAGCTTGGTTTGTTGATCTCAGCTTGCGGTTTTGGGAGGTTCTTTGCTTGGGAATTTCTTGTCAGAGAAGGTAAGTCCACTCTCTATATATCTCTTTTATACATAATATATTCATGCAATAGATCAAATTAATCTTAGAAATCATTACTTCACAAATACCTTTTTCATTATAATTTCAGTTTTAGAATTTTCTTACATGTCTAAAATTACATTTCATTTAATACTAAGATTAAGAAGAATATATTATGATTCCTGTCCTGACTAAAAAAAGGTTAAGAAGAATAAACCTTTAATGTTTGCATTAAAAAGTTGAAAAAATATATTATTAATACATATACATAGATGAAAGAAGTCCATGTCCTTAATTTATCATGAAATGTAAGGAGGGAATATACTAAGTGCTAGCATATCCTAGGATATATTTAGCTTTTATTACACAAAAACCATATTTTATTGGCAATTTACTAGCTTTTATCCTAGTTTTTAAAGTTCTAAAACACCTTTTTGAGTTTTGTTTTAATTAGTCAAATGATCTCTTTTCCACTCTCGTATTGGGTTCTTAGATTTAACTTGATAGAAAGAAAAGTGAAAGATGTAGAGATTAAGGTTTTTTATTCTAAGGCAAGTGGCAACAAGAAGCTACTATTTTTTTCATTGATCTCGAGTCTTCCACATCATTTGGTATCTATTCCTCACCCAAAAAAAAAAAAAAAAAAAAAAGTCAAAGTAACATCTTTTATTGTTTTTATTCTTTCCTATGTCCGATCCAATCTGTCAACAACACGATATTATTCCCAAACTAAACTAATCATAAAATCTAAACTAAATGAATAGATAATTTTGTATAGGTTTTAATGTTCCAAAGCTATGTGGTAGCTAGGGGTTAGGGTTTAGACTTTAGTGTTTATGTTTTGAGATTTAGTCTCTAGGATTTAGATAATACTAGAGTTTAATTAGATTTAAGATTGTTTGTCTTAATCTTTATTCGAGACCGAGAGAGTTCTTAACACTTGGGATTTAAATGTTGTTTGGTTCAAAACAGGCAATTGCTTATGTCGGAGGAATTTTGTTTCTCGTGTTTGCTGCTGTGACAGTGGCTGAGATCATTACGTAAGTGGCGGAGAAATAATATTTGTCTTCTTCTCTTTTTTTTTCTTGTATACAAAAAAGACTATTTTTAATTTTATGTGCAAATTTAAGTACATTGTTTATCCTCCTCCACTCTTTTCTCTGCTAACTATATTCTAGATTTACAGTTTTTTTCTTTTTCTTTTCATATGCTTACTATTGATAGATTTGGTTTTTAGTGGTTAGAATTTACCTAGAGGTCAAGAAAGGTTATAACATTATGTTTTAAAAGTTGCGTCCAAACATAACACGTGTTCGGGACCTGAAAGAATTATAAAGGAATCGAACATGGTAGATCATATTCTTTTTTTTTTATTCTTCATATAAAGGTGTATTTAATTATTTTTTTAAAATTAGAATCATGCATGTGAAATAAATTATATGAAATGTTATTTTTTTTATAGGTAAACTATATGAAATTTTCTATAAATTTACACGCTTGATAAATTCCACTCCCAAATGAATATTTCGTTTATAAAAGGTACTACTATATTTCAATTTCTTTTGAAAGCCAACATAGATTTTTAAAATTGGTTTACCAAAATATCTTTACTGATAATTATGATTATACACACATCCGAGTTTTGTTTGTTCCCGATAAAAAATAATTCAAACATCAGCAACAATCGTGAGTCGTGACAACATCAACATTCAACAGTTATCTTTAAAATATAACAATTTGTAGTAGTCCTACAAATTAATATTTCTTTAGGTTCATGATTTGTTTTTTGTTAATTTAAAATTTTTTTGCATGTTCAAAATGGCAAAGCTACTACTTACCTGATATCAATGGGAAAAAAAATATCTAACATGATTTAAATGAACTGATGAAGTGAATAACAAAAAAGGGAATTTGAGAATCATTACATTTGACCCTAAAAAAAGTAACAAAATCTATGTATTTGTAACGTGAACCACTCTTTGATCGTACCAAGACCCTTTTTTGGTTTCCTATTTCGGACACTGATATAATTAGCCAACGAAAGAAAACGATGTCGCTTTATATAGAGCTGTCAACCGGAACCGCAGCTCGCGGGCCTTGCCCGTTTTATACCATGGTGGGACGAGCATGGACACTCTTAGCTGTACCCAAAAATTGGCGGGCATGGCAGGCTATGTCCAAACGGTCGGCGGTCTTGGCGGTCATGTCCGTTGCGGGGTTGCGAGCTTCGCAGGTGACCGCAAACGGCTTTGAGCTAGAAAGCCAAAACTTCTCTTTAACAAAGAGGCTTTGGCTTTGACTCTTTTTCACAATCCTCAAACTTGCCTCGGACTAACACCGAAACCTACATAATTGAAAAACTAAACGCTAAGTCTGTGTTACAAGCAAAGGTTATTCATCATTCATCAAAGTATCAATCGATTATTCATCATTCATCAATTAGAAACATAGAATCAGAGATCATCAATTCATCATTCATCAAAGCATCAATCCGAAATCAGAGCCACAATGAATCCATCACGTGAAACATCATTAATCATGAAAATGTTGGGATAAGCTTGAAGTTAATTGAACCGACAAGTAACCTTATTCTAAGTGAGTTAGGATTATGACTAAATATTTAGGAGTTATCTAAATATAAGTTCTAATAAGATTAGGATAAGAGATTATTATATAAGGAGATACCAAGGTGTGGTATAACTTATGAGTTTTAGAGAGACAAAAATTAAAAACTACGTGATTGGCTTGATCCCTTCTAAAGGGTACGTAGGCAATCTTCTTTAGAAGATGCAGCCATTCAATATCATCAAACATAAGAGCTTTGAGAGTTTAGTTTTGAGTTATTTTCTAAACATAATAAAGAGAGTTATTCTGTATACAAAGCTAAGAAGTGTTTGAGAAACTTTATTTGGTATCAGAGCGTTAGGATCAACCGATCAAGGAGCTTTGAAGAACTGAGGTAATGAAGATCAAGAAGAGCAATCACGAAGATCTTAACTTACCAAAGACGTGACAGAGATATGGGAGACGTCACCGGAACTTCACAGATGAAGGAGGTAACACCATCATCGATTCAATGTCCCATGTTGACCGCAACAAATTACACGGTCTGGGGTATGAGGATGAAGGTTCTTCTGCGAATTCATAAAGTGTGAGAAGCCATTGAACCAGGTTCAAACGATTCTCACAAGAATGATATCGCCAGTGGTCTATTGTTTCAATCAATCCTGGAAAATCTTATATTACAAGTCGGTGATCTAGATTCTCCAAAAGATATGTGAGAAGCAATAAAGACTCGAAACCTAGGAGCAGAGAGGGTCAAAGAGGCGAGATACTCGGATACTATTGATCCGAGTTTGAGAGGATAAAGATGAAAGACTCGGATACTATTGATAGCTTCACGGGGAAGCTATCCGAATTAGCGTCAAAATCATCATCACTTGGATAAGCTATTGACGAGTCCAAACTTGTGAAGAAACTTCTAAATAGTGTGCCAAGACTGAAGTACATCCACTTAATAGCATCTCTCGAGCAAGTTTTAGATTTAAAGACTACGGGATTTGAAGATATTATTGGAAGACTAAAGGCATATGAAGAAAGGATTTTCAATGAAGAAAATAATGAAGAAACACAAGGAAAGCTGCTCTACGCTAATTCAGATCAAAACTTCTCATCTGCAAGTGGCAGAGGAAGAGGTCGAGGGGGACGCGGCAATAGAGGAAGAGGTAGAGGACGTTTTAATTCACAAAATAGATCAACAAATCAGAGCGAACATGAACAATCGAAAGCAAAGAAAGATATGGCGAAAATTACTTGTTATCGATGTGATAAACGTGGACACTACGCATCCTCTTGTCCCGAGAAAACTCAGCAAAATCAAAAAGCAAATAAAACCGAGACAGAAGAAGCTGATGCTGCGCTTTATTTGCATGAGGTTGTGTTCTTGAATGAAGAAAACCTCATACCAAAGAACTACGAAAACAAGGATGGAGAAAAGGAAATATGGTACTTAGATAACAGAGCTAGTAATCACAAATATTGAGAGCTTTGAGTGTTAAGTTTTGAGTGAGTTTCTTAACATTAATAAAGAAAAGTCGTTCTTTATAATCTCTTGAGTGTTTGTGAAACTAGAATTGGTATCAGAGCAAACCAGGTTGTTGATCCGAGACAAGGGAGAGACAATGACAAGAGTATTCTCGAGCCATGGAAGATACTGAAAATACAACAAGGACGAAGAACCTTGTTCCACCGGTGGTGATCTGTCTGATGTTAAACTCATCGAACTACACGGTATGTCGACGAGGACGAAGGTGAACTTGCGAGTTCACAAGGTCTGGGAGACGATCGAGCCCAGTTCAACCAAAGATGATAAGAACAACTTAGCGACAGCTTTGTTGTTTCAATCCATACCTGAAAGTCTCATATTGCAAGTTGGTGATCTAGATTCACCGAAGGGGATATGGGAAGCGATTAAATCAATGCATCTTAGAGCAGAACGAGTTAAAGAGGCAGATAAACAAGCAATATGGCTTCAAGATCTTTTGAGTGAAATCACCGGATGGAAGAACGAGCAAGTTCTCATCAAGATTGATAACAAGTCAGCAATATCACTCACAAGAAATCCAGTGTTTCACGGGAAGAGCAAGCACATCCACAAACGCTATCATTTCATACGAGAATATATTGAAAAGGAGCTGGTTGACGTGGAACATGTACCGGAAACGGAGTAGAAGACAGATATCTTGATAAAGGCATTGGCAAGAATCAAGTTCATCGAGATGAGAAGCTTGATTGGTATGCAAGACGTGTCCGAAACAAGATTGAAGCTTAAGAGGGAGATTGTTGGATAAGCTTCAAAGAGATAAGCTTAAGATGTCCTTAATCAAGTCAGATTAGGAATAAGATAAGCTTAATGTAATCCTAAGAGAATTAGGAGCTATCTAATTCTAATAGATTTAGGAAAAAGAAGTTTTCTATTAGCAATAGGAATAGGTTTAGCAAAGGAGGTGCTAACATCCCTATAAATATCAAAAAGAGGCGCGACTACAAACTCTTATGTCTGAATTCGAGAGGATCAAGATGACGGATTCGGAAACAATAGATAACTTTAAGGGCAAGTTATCCGAGATGACTATGAGGGCATTCTAACATCAACGAGGAGGTTGTTTTTAAAGGAGCCAAAGATTGTCTCGAGAAGCAATAAAAGAGTGAGTCTTTTATAATCTCTTGTTTTCCGAAAGAAAAAAATATATATCACACAAGAGGTGTGAAACGCACAAGGTGTCAACGTGAGGTATGAACACCAGCAAGGTCAATGTGAGGAGTTCAAGATGTGTCTAAATGTGACTTCAAGCTTAAGGGGGAGAATGTTGGGATAAGCTTGAAGTTAATTGAACCGACAAGTAACCTTATTCTAAGTGAGTTAGGATTATGACTAAAATATTTAGGAGTTATCTAAATATAAGTTCTAATAAGATTATGATAAGAGATTATTATATAAGGAGATACCAAGGTGTGGTATAACTTATGAGTTTTAGAGAGACAAAAATTAAGAACTACGTGAATGGCTGCCCAACAGAAAACACAAATGTATCATCATTCATTCTTTAGCAAACAAGAAATATTTGATCACATAAGCGATAGTGGAATTCAGAGACAAATCAGAGTATCATCGATTCATCATAACAATCATCATCAATCATCATTCATCCATCACACAAAATCGATCAAAAACTCACGGATCAGAGACATAGTAATGGTAAGTTACTAAATAAGTGTTCATCAAAAACTCAAAGAACATGCAATTACCATTAGAAGAGAGGCTTCTTAAATTTCACCATTAGCACTACCTTTGTAAGTTACAGTCTGAAACTTGAAACCAAAATAAACATTAGCACTAGATAGTATACTTCAACATATTGGATTGATACAATAAAGTTTTGAATTCTTTTCACCTCTGTCATTTGGAACTATAACATCTTTCCTCTCTTTCTTCTTTACATGCTCCATGCAGGCTGCATTAAAAAAGAAGAGCTTGTTAAACCCAAAAGTTAACAGCATTCAGCCACTAATGTAATCACTAGTACCTTGCCATATAGGTGCAGTCCAGCCCTTACCATATGCATCTATAATTTTGGATTCTCCATGTCCTTTAGAATCTGTTAGATAAAGAGAAAACAAGTAGTTTACTGATGCTAGCTTTCTCAAACCCATCTCAGCTAAAATCATATTTTCAATATTTCCTTACTCCAAGCATTCCCAGTTTAACAGGAACCTATTACTGTTACAATTGGGGGAAATTAATAAAATCCCTAATTAAACACTTAAACCTCACATTTTGACATTCTGATTTCACCTTCTCCGATTTGTTTCAATAACAACAACAACTCAATGCCGGAATCAAATCATCTTTTCGTTGCTGACTCGTTCATACTCGACTCATCTCTATCTCTCTTAAACCGTCACCATCTCAAAGAGTCAGCTCAGTTTCAACAGTTCTTCATGTTACAAGATCTCAAATCCATCGAAGAAACAAAAACGAATCCGCCGTTGTTTCTATCTCTTTCTCCTCTGGAGGTGAAACGTCGTAAGATTCGTAGCTCATCTTGATCTTCAACATCTGGATCTCCTCCAATCGAAAACTATGTTAACAGAAGAAAGAAGATCTCTGATAAGATTAGGTCGTTGGGAAAACAAAATGAGTTTGGCAATGGTTTTAGAAGAATCTTACAAATACATTAAGTTTCTTCAATCTCAGATCAATGTTCTTAATGACCTGAGATTGAAATTTTGCCGACTCCGATCCAAATCGTTTAAAATTGTTGTCGTTGGTTGAATCTGAGTCTCTTGAGTGGTGTAGAAACGGGAGGATAGAGTGAATGATCAAAAACATTGTTTAATGAGTCAAAAGTGATGGATTCCGTTTCGCAATTTCTCTCCTGAGCTACTGCGAGCATTTGAAATGAGAAAATTTTAAAATTAAAATTAGGGATTTCATTAATTTCCCCCAATTGTAAAGTAATAGCATACTTAAATGAGAGAAAGATCGTGGATTCGAATCCTGGTTTTACAATTTTTCCAAAAAAATGTCAGATACCAGGTGGTCGCGGATTCGCCCGTCTGACAGGTCCAGCTTTATATATATATATATATATATATCATTGCGTTAAAAAATTAAAAAACAAAAAAAAAAAAAAAGGAAGAGGAAGGCAGAATTACGCTATCGATCGTAGACCTACCCGAGGGAATCAAAAGGGACCCACAAAAGAGGAACGTGGGACCCAAACTCATAATCACAGACCAAAATGAACGGTGACGAGCCGCTGCTGCCTCAGCCGCCACGCACTGCGTTGTTATTATGCTCACCTTTGCAACCGCCATTTACTTGTCTTTAATGTTAATCTAAGCAAAAATACATCCATATGTTAATTATACATATACTCCCCCTATTTCACTATATATATATATATATATATTTAAAAATTTTGTACACTAATTACAAAAAATTATTTGTTTTATCTCTTATTAATATACTATATATCTGAAAATATTTTTATTAGAAACACAAAACAACCCATAAAATAAATCAAATTTTAAACTACATATAAAGTGAAATAGAGGGAATATTCATATAACAAAGGTATAAAATGATTACAATTTTCTTTTAATTAAATCTATGATTATTCAACTAAAGAAACTAAAATTTAACTATATGTGTAAGATATACCATTTTCAAATTATTATATATATTATTTCAACATATTAATAATTATTATTACTATTTCTAATATTTGTTATTAAAATATTTTTATGTTAAAACAATAATTATATTATAAATACGAACATTTACTTTTCTAAAAAGAAAACCAATATATTTGAAGTCTTTAAAACTGATTTGAGTATAATTTTGGTTGAAAACACATATTAGTAATAAATTTGATAATGAGGAAATACAAGAGGAAGTGGATGACACAAGTCACACAACTAATACTCCTTCCGTTTCAAATTAGTTGTCGTTTAAGATTGTTTCATACATATTAAAAAATATTTAATTTTTTTATTTTATTATCCATAATTAATGTTTATTGATTTTATTTCATTGGTCAAGACATTAAAATATGAGGGGCAAAATTGGAAATCTAATCAAACATATGCATTGAAAATATAAAATGACAACTAATATGAAATGAGTTTTAAGGTCCAAAATGACAACTAATATGAAATGGATGGAGTATATTTCTATGTTTAATGATTTATTTCTATGTCTAATTATTTAGTTAATGATTTATTTTTATGTTTAATGTGTGTTTAATGGGAAAGAAAGACATAAAAAGGGGAAAATGGCACGTGCCAAAGATTTGGAAGGCACGTGTGGCATCATCAGTCACCTTACCCCTTATATTTCCTCCTCTTCTTTGAGATTCGATGATTTCCACTCCTTTATAAAAAAGCTTCTCTCTTTCTCTCTCTCTCTCTCTCTCTCTCTCTCTCTCTTTTCCTATTTATACTTGCTTCAATCTCTCTCGCCGCCGCTGCTAATCCCTAGATTTCCCACATATCAAACTCTTCAATTTTATAACTCAATTTCGTTGATTGAGAGAGATAAGAAGATCATCGCGATTTCATTATCATTTGATGCCTTGAGATTTTCTTAAATCAGATTCAATCCAAATTTGAGGTAATTCATTCTTTCCCTACAAATCCTGTTTCTTTGTTTCGCATCGGATTTTTTTTTTTGATTTGCATGTTTGTTTGATGAGAAATTCAAAGAAATTGAGTTTTTCTTCTTATTCGAGGAATAAACCAAAATTGAGATATCTCTGAGATCGATGTCTGGGAAAATTGAAGAAGTTCGTTGTTTTGTTTCCTTGTTGTGTTTATTTATTTCAAAAATTGATCAACTTTGTGTCTGGTTTGGTGTTTTTGAAGTACTCTGGTTTTGGGGTTTTTGGTTTCTTCTGTTTTGATTACTCTGTAAGCAAATCATTAGCTAGTGAATAGTCCATCATTTGTGTGGTGTATCTCTTTGTCAAAATTCTTATTTCACAATCTGTTTATTTAGATTTTGTTTACATAAACGTGAGGTTGACTAACGAATCAAACAGTTCTGTTCTGTATCTGTGTCTATGCTCTGTTCATGTTATACCCTTTTTTCTCATTTGTTTATCTGTTTTATGAATCAGGATGGTTAGTTGCTACCGTAATATTTCCGTCAAGGTTGAGAATTAACTTGGTTTTGAGAGCAACTTCTCAAATCAGCTGTGCCAGATTTGATTTTAACTTCATTTGAAATGGATCGGTGTGATACTTCAGGATTTGTAAGCGGAGGTGGAGATGCTTATAAGGTCTTTTAACTCATTAGAGCTGTGGCTTTTTCTCTTAACCCGGAAGTAGTTGTCGTCTACCTTTCACATCTTTGATTTGGTGACAAAAAAAAAAAAAGAGTTTTTATTTTTTAAGTATTGATCATGCATGCTGGTAATTCCTCATCAAATTCATTTAAGATATTAGGCCGTTCCCTTCAAGTTGATGTCCCTGAGGCTGCGGATACTACTCTGCGTCTTGATTCACTTGCCTCTCCGTTGTCTAATGTTAAGGGAATCAAAAGGAAGTGGAATCTGATTGATGGATCTGATCCTTTACTTTCTTTAAGACTCGGTCACTCATCGAGCTCTTCTGATAGCAAAGGGAGTTCAGCAACTGCTTGCACGAGTTTATCGTCTGCTAAAGAGACCGAGGAGGCGTCCTCGATGGATATTGATCTGGATTTTAGCCTTCATCTTGGGAACGAGAAACTGGCGGCTAGCAACAAAAAGCCAGCTAATTTGAAAATGAAAGGCTTGCAGTTTCTCACCCCAAAATTTGATCTTGAACTGAGTCTTTCTGGTGGAGGATCTTGTTATTCTGAGATCACTGCGGTTCAGCAAAAGGCCAACCGATTTCAGACTTTTGCGGACATGCTACGTGCAAGTTATGAAGAATCCACATCATGTGGTTGGAGAGCAGGATTTGGATTACCGACATTGCCAGCCTCGTCAAGCAAAGAAACAAGCTCCTTCTTGGACCATGCTCCCAAAAATATCATCATTTCTGCTGCTCCTGTTCTGGAACTGTCATCTAGCACTGCACCAACAACACCAGTAAGCTCGGGTACATTTACTTCCGGTTTAACTCAGCAGCTGAAGCCACAGCTTAAGAATTCTTCTAGTTCCAAGTTATGTCAAGTAGAAGGATGTCAAAAGGGAGCAAGAGGCGCATCTGGTCGTTGCATTTCCCATGGTGGTGGACGTAGATGCCAGAAACATGGTTGCCACAAGGGCGCTGAAGGCCGAACTGTGTACTGTAAAGCCCATGGAGGTGGTCGTCGATGTGAGTCTCTCGGATGCACCAAAAGCGCAGAAGGCCGTACTGACTTTTGTATAGCTCATGGAGGTGGTAGGAGATGCAGCCATGAGGATTGTACAAGAGCTGCTAGAGGAAGATCAGGACTTTGTATCAGGCATGGTGGAGGAAAAAGATGCCAAAGAGAGAATTGCACTAAAAGTGCTGAAGGCCTTTCGGGACTCTGCATCTCTCATGGTGGTGGTCGGCGATGTCAATCTGACGGATGCACAAAGGGAGCACAAGGGAGCACAATGTTTTGCAAAGCACATGGTGGTGGTAAACGGTGTACACACACAGCTTGCACCAAAGGTGCAGAAGGAAGCACACCTTTCTGCAAAGGACATGGAGGAGGTAAAAGATGTGCCTTTCAAGGAGGTGATCCTTGTTCCAAGAGTGTTCATGGAGGTACAAACTTCTGTGTGGCACATGGCGGTGGCAAGAGATGTGCGGTTCCCGAGTGTACAAAGAGTGCAAGAGGAAGGACTGATTTCTGTGTCAGACATGGTGGAGGAAAGAGATGTAAGTCTGAAGGATGTGGCAAAAGTGCTCAAGGTAGTACTGACTTTTGCAAAGCACATGGAGGAGGAAAACGGTGTGCGTGGGGTCATCCCGAGACTGAGTATGCAAAACATTCTTCTTCTGGTCCATGTACCTCATTTGCTCGAGGTAAGACTGGTCTTTGTGCACTTCATAACAGTCTGGTTCAGGATAACTGGGTTCACGGAGGAATGACTGTAACTTCTGAGAGCCAAGAACCAAGACTAAGCAGCGAAACAGAGAACGAAGAAGAGTTTAGCGGTTCTCAAGACATGAACGTCGATGCAATGAAAGCAAGAAGTACTTCTGGATCTCCAGAGACTGATGTAGATCTGAGTGAGTATGCAGGACTTGGATTAGCTCCGGAAGGAAGAGTCCATGGTGGAAGTTTGATTATGGCGATGCTAGCTAGAGACAGTGGCTCTGGATCTAGCAATGGGCAGGAGAGGCCCAAGAGGTGGATGTAAGTTGTCTTCAGTTTGGTTCCAGTCTTAATTCTATTGCGTGTGTGAGAGTGAACAGGGTCAAGAGTCTATGTTTATTCTAGTTTTAGGATTGCTTAGAGAGTGAAAAAGTTTCCAAAGTCTGTGTCTTATTTTATCTGATTTGCTTGTAGATATATTGAATTAAGGGTCGAAGCAAAGGTTATCGTGATGATGTGAATTATGTACAGGTGAAAGCCCACCTGTGAATTGTCAAAAACAGTCTTATGATGATGATGATAATAATAATAAAATTCATGTCTTTGTTTGCAAATTGCTATTTATTTGGTTTAGAGAATTCTTAACAAGTGTTAAATAGTCATAAGTCTCGAGAAAACATCCCCAATTTTTCAGTGACATTTCTCTATTTATGTTTTGTCTTGTTACTTATTATAAATAATAATGATTCTCAATGTAGCGTGTTTATATAGCTAAATGTTTAGGTGAAATATTGCAGTATCGTTACTAATTTGAGCAATTACCCATCTAAAATTTTTCATCAAATGTGCTAATTTTCTAAATTTAACAAAATTCATCTGCTAACTGCATTCTATGCTTCACCTTACTAATCAAGGTAACCCTTAAATGGAAGAATAAGTTGTGCGGGCCAAATTTATCAAATAACTTGAACCGACTAAATTATATTCCATTAACTAAATTGTTTTTTCTGGCCATATAATCACAAAGTTGGAAGAATAAGTTGCTAGTGTTTTTCGAAAAGCATTAAAGGCTACGCATTTTTTTTTCCTTGATTTTTATTCTAAAATATTGTGTAAAAAAGCGATTATTAAATGTCAGAAGTGGGGTTTGAACCCACGCCCTCTTTCGAAGGTCAGAACTTGAGTCTGGCGCCTTAGACCACTCGGCCATCCTGACTTTTTGATATAAATTAACATTTGTCAGATAAATAGTTAAATAACTTGTTTATTTCTCACCAATTTTTGTTTCCGCCACGAATTTATATACATTAAAACTTCTATCTTGAAAGGAAGCGTTCAATTTCGTTTTTCTAATATTTTATTCTGTGTATATCGCATATTTCTGTTTATGTAATAATTTATAATTCGATGTTTTGTATTCGATTTTGTAATATTCTTTGCACTTCGATACTTTAATGAAATGTTTTATTGTTGTAATAAAAATTACATTAAAGTCTCTATAAATTAATAATATTAGAATTTTAATATTTTATTAATATAGTGTTATATTAACTTATCCATAATTAATATTAATTTAAAGAAGAGAAAGTTTTAAAATATTTTACTGTGAAATTTAAAAAGTGCATATGTTTAAATAATTTAAACTATCAATTTTAAAATCTCATTTTGAAAAATAATATTTAGAAACAAATAGTCACATGTTAAATTTGATTTTACAAAATTCGTTTGGTGCTATAATGCTAAAGAATTTAAATGAGTCCACTTTTGAAAATGACATTCATCAATTCGAGATATTTATAAGTGATCTCTATGATCATAAAAGTAGATATTAATAGTCTTCCATAAACTTCTCCATAACCAATACTCCCTCCATTTCAAATTAATTGTCGTTTAAGATTATTTCACACATATTAAAAAAATATTTAATTTTTCTGTTTTACCCCTAATTAATGTTTATTTGATTTAAAAAATAATGGACAAAGTTGGAAATCTTATCAAACATATGTATTGAAAACGTAAAACGACAACTAATATGAAACAAATTTTAAGATCCAAAATGACAACTAATATGAAATGGAGGGAGTATATCGTTTCCATTGTTACCACATGAGTGTAATCAAGTAGCTGATAAATTAGTAAAAGGAGCACTTATTGAGAGTTTTACTTCTAAAATTCATTTTTACCCACTTCCTTATATAAGTTATTTTCTCTTTCGAGATTATGTAAACAATTCTTCTTAATAAATTAGATGTTTTTTAAAAAGAAGTAGATATTAATAGTCTCTTATAATACCAATTAAAAACGATATACGTCTAGAGATAAAAATAAATTATAGTTACTATGTATAATGTTAGATTACAAAGTTAAAGATGTTGGCATAGTTATTTACAATCGATAATACGCTTCTAAACTAGTTAACGTTTGAAATTATTTAAAAAATAGTTTTGTAATTCGAAAATATAACACCAACAAATTTGTAATGCAATAAGAAAAATATAAAATATAAGAAACTTATCTTATTATTTTATAGATTTTTTATTTTTATATTGACTAAGGATTTAGTATTTTTTAGTATTTATTAATTTATATAGTACTACTTTATTAAAGTTTTACGAAATTACAAGCTTTACTGTACATATTTGCAGAAGCTATCGCATATATGTTTTTCTTAACCAGTATCGGCCCATATGAAATATTTCAATAAAGCCTATATATATGACTTCGAATGGTTAATTTTTTCTTGGGCTTTTGAGATTTATAACAAAAAGCCCACTTACAACAACAACAACAACAAATAATCCATTTAAAATGTTATGTCACACGCAGATGAGATGCGTTAGACCATCTATATTGCACAATTTTTATAAGTGTTTTTAAATTAAAAAAGAATTAAAAAAATAAAATTAAAAATTAATTGGCAAAATAGGAAAGAGAGATGTCTCTAGGAAGACACTAAAGATCCTCATATCTACCCATGTCATCCATTGATTGGTCAAAAATTAATTAACAAATAAATAATTAATTAATTTATAAAAAAATATTACTGTATTGTTTAGACACCCAATTACTGGATGGAGATGCTCTTACACCCACTCCTCTTAATTTTAAGCAACAACATAAAAACATCTCTATATAATTATTTGAGAAATGTTAAAAACAAAATAATTTTACATTTACATAGAATATTACAAAAAATGCTATTGAACAATATTTTTGTTTTTTTCAAATCTTACTAATAGTCATAATAACTCTCTATTTAGTTAATCAATTCCCTAATAAATAACAAAAAATCGATATGTAGATATTTCAAATTCTAATTCTTAATATTTTAAATTTATATCTTTTTATTTAAATTTAGTATATCCTAAATAAATATGAATTTTTTAAACTAGAGTATTTAAACAATATAGTATTAAATATTTTAAATAAAGTCATTAAAGATACAATAATAGTCACAAAATTAATATAACTAAATAAAAAATTAGTGAATAATATTTTAAATAATTATTACTTTCTACATAAAATGGAACTCACTTTTTTCTCATATTAAGTATGTACAAAAATTAAAACTAAATTTCTTACCATCCAACTTTAAATCAAGCCTTTGTTTCACCATATGGTTTAGATTTCCGTTCAAGCCGGTTAACGAGGAGTAGAAAAAACAGTAGAAAATCCGCAAGCAGTATTCCTGAGATCGATCTAGTTTCGCCGAAGGCTGTTTCATATCGCTAGAGCCGGAATCGATCGGTGAGTAAAATCATGGGCGAGAAAGTTGATGGAGAAGAAAGAGAAAATAAAGTTCTATTTTTGGAAAATGTTATGTTTGTAAAGCAAGGACATAATCGATTTTTAAACATTAATGAATGTTAGATCTGTCCACTATTGAGCGTGTGTGCTATAATTTTGTCTCAAAAACATAAATTAATGCTAAAATTGAGAATTGTTATTATGTAATTTATTGGATTTCATACAATTTATTAATTCTTGTGTATTTTAGGATGATAAAGTTGTTTAAAAAAATTATGTGTTCACGAGTCATTCTATATAACCATATGATCCATGTTTAATTTTATGTGTTAGTTAATCCAATCAACTTACTCTAAATTTTATTTAACACTTAATTAATTAGAATAATTAATTCGGTTAGATTATACTCAATAAATATTTTCATTCAAATAATTAGAAGTGTGAAAAAAATTACTAGATCTTAAATAATACAAAATCTAAATTTAATTTTTTTAAAAAAAATTAATAAGATTTAACATATATTTAAAAATAAAAAGTAAAATAAGTGGTTTTATTATTTAAATTTTTGTGGTTGATTTTCCTTCTTAATTAAGGAAAACAAAAATAATACAGTTTTAACACATGGATCGACACATTCTGAGTCCTGTTAACTATAATTTTATTAAGATTTGAAAAGTAAAAGAAGTAGTTTTATTATTTATATTTTTCATTTTTGATGATTTTCCATTTCTATTAAGAGAGAAAATACAATTTTTAACACATGTCTTAAATATAATTTTGACAAGTTTATATAATAAAATTCCAAATAATATGATATAAAATTGGACGAGAACAAAAAAAGAAGAAGGAAAGATGTCTTGTTGGATAAGTCACAGTTCTTTCTATATATATAGGTTTAATTGCTAATTGATCTTGTCTCTGGTGCTAATCTATCTTTGAATCACAAAACACTCCTAGAGAGATCTCTTGGCTAATTTGGTGTAATAACCGAAGACATGGCTGCGATAGGAGTGGAGGCGAGGCCTCATGCGACAGCGATGGAAGAAAGCTGCAACGTCAAGGGAGCGGCCGAAACAAGGGGAAGGGCTTAAGCAGTATCACACCATCAGCTCCAGCGTCACCTCCGTCTAAAGACTAACAACCTCAATCGCCATCAAGCTCAGAGGAATGAACTCAATTCTAAAGGTTTTTTTCTTTTTCTTTTTCTAAAGACCTCTTCTTCTTCTTTCCTAAACCCTAATTTTATCCCTTTTTTCTGAAGGATTCGTTTACACTAATCCATGATTTTTTGATGTTATATGGACTACCTCGGTCTTCATATATATTCTTGTTCATCATCATATTTATGCTTCGAAGTGTTTTTATGATTTGTAGTTAATTATAAGTTTTAAACCTCTTTGTTCTTTTTAAACTGAACAGTAGGAATGATCCCTGAAGAGTTGCAGCTGCTTGAGGAACCTGGGTCCTATGTGGGTGAAGTGGTAAAAGTGATGGGAAAAAACAAAGTCTTGGTTAAGGTACGTACGGCTCTTTATATCATCATCCTTACGTAAGATAAGCCTATAATAATATATAGGACTAATTAAACTCCGATTTTCCAGGTTCATCCAGAGGGGAAGTATGTTGTTGATATTGATAAAAGTAAAGACATAACAAAAATAACCCCATCGACAAGAGTTGCTCTTCGTAATGATAGCTATTTTCTCCACCTCGTCCTGCCAAGTAAAGTAGATCCGCTAGTTAACCTTATGAAAGTTGAAAAGGTTCCAGACTCCACATTTGACATGATTGGCGGTCTTGACCAGCAAATTAAGGAAATAAGGGAGGTATGTATGCCTAGTAAAACCATTAAGTCATTGATTTACTGCTTAATTTTAATATGATATATCTTTCATTGTTTATTAGGTCATTGAGCTGCCAATCAAGCATCCTGAGTTGTTTGAGTCTCTTGGAATTGCGCAGCCAAAGGTACACTTAATTTCTCTATACTGTGACGATGATGTTATATAAGTGTGGATTAGAATTGATACTGCATCTCCTTGTCTTTCTAGGGTGTGTTGTTATATGGTCCACCTGGAACTGGGAAGACACTTTTGGCTAGGGCTGTTGCACATCACACTGACTCTACTTTCATCAGAGTTTTGGGTTCCGAGCTGGTCCAAAAATACATTGGAGAAGGTTCTAGAATGGTCAGAGAACTCTTTTTGATGGCAAGGTTTGTATCCCTTTTTGAGATTTCAAGTATGGCAATAGTGGTTGGTATAAGGAAAAGATGGAACTGGTGATAAGATCATAAATCTCTTTGCATGTCTACGGCCTTTAGTAGCTGAAATGGACGGACATGTAGTGTTAAATAAAATGAGGAAAATGATGTTGTTTCTTTCTACTGTGAACATGTGTAGGCATCTTAAGGATGGATAAATTGTTGTTTTTTTCAGGTCAGCTAGCTTACGTTCCTTATGGTTTTCAGGGAGCATGCACCATCAATTATCTTCATGGATGAAATCGATAGTATCGGGTCTGCTCGTATGGAATCTGGAAGTGGAAATGGTGACAGTGAGGTGCAACGGACTATGTTTGAGCTTCTCAATCAACTTGACGGATTTGAAGCATCAAACAAAATCAAGGTACGTGTTGTTAAGTTGTAAAGGAAAAATTCATATTCTAGTATGAATTCGTCTCTTAAATGACTGTTGCAGGTTTTGATGGCAACAAATTGTATTGATATTCTGGATCAAGCTCTTCTCAGGCCTGGAAGGTTTGATAGGAAAATTGAATTCCCTAATCCTAATGAAGAGGTACGTAATACTTGTGCTTGTTAGGAAATGATACTATAGATGTAACTTAATTTGCTCTGCTGTTTTTCGTGAACAGTCTTGTTTGAGAATGGTGTTATTTTAAGTTGTAATCCTAGAGAAATAGGTTTTTTTTCGCATATTCTATATGGAATAGAAAGCTTAAAGAAGATGTTTTTAAAATGTGCCTGCAGTCACGTTTCGATATCTTGAAGATACACTCGAGGAAAATGTATTTGATGCGTGGCATTGATCTGAAAATGATTGCAGAGAAGATGAATGGTGCTTCAGGTGCTGAATTGAAGGTATATATAGTGTTTTTGTTCTCCTACAATTAGTCTTCTCTCGCTCTCTCTTATTTATGTTTTTGGGTATTGCGGTCAGGCTGTGTACTGCACGGAGGCGGGCATGTTTGCATTGCGGGAGAGGAGAGTACATGTAACACAGGAAGACTTGGACATGGCCGTGGCCAAGGTGATGAAGAAAGACACAGACAAGAACATGTCTCTGCGTAAGCTGTGGAAGTAGGATGAATCTTTCTTTTGTGTGTAAGAAATAGTGTTTCATTACTACTGTCTGTGCTTGTTTCTAAAACCTTCCTTTTGGGTTTGCCTCGTTAGGCCAATATAATGACTCTTCATCATCCAATTCATCTGAATTTTTTTTCTGCCTCTCTCAATTGTCGTTTGTTTTGTGGCTAAGAATTGATGTGATGATAAATGTCACAAACAAGTTAACTAATTCAGATGATAAAATAAAATGCATGTGTATGCTTTATGAGTTTAATAAAATAAAATTGCTGCTAATCTCCACTAGCTTAGACATTGCCATAAGAAGCAGAAGGTTTAGTAGGGCCCATCACGATACCAAATAGGCCCATTAAGCCCAAGAATGGTTCGCCCTTTCCTGTCTTCCTTCATTTTGGCTGTGGTTTCTTCTCCTCGATCTCTCGATATCAGTTCTCTGAAATTTTATTCAGTTTCGCGGAAGAAAATATCTCCGCCATGACAGAAGTTGCGAGCTCGGTGGTGTATGAAGTGCTCGGACGCAGAGCTCAGGATGTGGACGAGCCCATCATGGACTACATCATCAATGTTCTCGCCGACGAGGATTTCGACTTCGGTGAGGAAGGCGAGGGTGCTTTTGATGCCGTCGGTGAGCTTCTCTTCGCTGCTGAATGCGTCTCCGATTTAGACGAGTGTCGTTTGGTAAGCAATCAATCAGCTGCTTGGCCTTCTCCAGTTCAATTATTGAATTCTTCTGGATTCGGTTTATCTTTACTTGTGTGTTCTGGGATTTTCGTCTCTGTGGGAACTGAAATGGTATCAGAATTAGTGAATAGGAAATTGACATTTAAAGAAATTCTTAGCTTGTAATTGGATGTGGTGTGTAGGTTTGTAGCAAACTTTCGGATAAGTTTGGGAAGCATGGATTGGTGAAGCCTACACCAACTGTAAGGAGTCTAGCAATGCCTGTACGGATGAACGATGGAATGGATGATGGACCTGTTAAGAAGAAGAAGCCAGAGCCTGTGGATGGGCCTTTGCTGACCGAACGTGACTTAGCTAAGATTGAAAGGAGAAAGAAAAAGGATGACCGCCAAAGAGAGGTATACAATATGCTTCTTTTTTGTTGAGAATTTTGTTCGATTTTGTTTTTGTTGTGTGGTTTACTGGTTTCTCTTGTTTATGCAGATGCAATATCAACAGCATGTTGCTGAAATGGAAGCGGCTAAAGCAGGTATGCCTACTGTCAGTGTGAATCATGACACTGGTGGTGGCTCTGCTGTCAGAGATATTCATATGGATAACTTTAATGTTTCTGTTGGAGGCCGCGATCTGATTGTGGATGGATCAATCACCCTCTCTTTTGGACGTCACTATGGTGGGTTTGATCTTCCTTTTTAATTTTTAGCTGTCTGTTTAATGCAAGGAATGGAAGAAAAGAGAAATCTAGCTTACAAATGGGTACTTGTTCTCTTTGGATTACTTTACAGGCCTTGTAGGACGTAATGGTACCGGAAAAACAACGTTTTTGAGGCATTTGGCTATGCATGCTATAGAGGGTATTCCTACTAATTGCCAGATATTGCATGTTGAACAAGAAGTGGTTGGTGACAACACGACAGCCTTACAGTGTGTTCTTAACACTGATATTGAAAGAATCAAGCTGTTGGAAGAAGAAACTCAAATACTGGCAAAACAGGTTAGCTACAAATTAGTTTTACTAATAAGGGAAGTCATTGCTTCCTGGTATTAGCATTGACTCGTTCAGGTGTTTTTCTTTTTCTGTGTCATCTGTCTTTGTTGGTAATGTTGACTATTGTTTGGTTATCTGAAGAGAGAACTAGAGTTGGAAGAACCCACAGCTAAGGATGGAATGCCTACCAAAGACACAGTTGAAGGAGATCTTATGTCTCATAGGCTTGAGGAAATATACAAAAGGCTTGATGCAATTGATGCTTATACTGCTGAGGCTCGGGCAGCTAGTATCCTTGCAGTAAGTTGCTCTTTACCATTAAAAAAGTTTCTGCTGCCCTCTTAGAGTATTTGTTTCTCATGATTACATAGATATAAACAAGAGGATATGCACATCTGGACACTAGTCGTGACCCATCTATACAAAAAGCTAGATTTGGGTGCTATCTTATGTTAAAATCTTTGCATGTGCGTTTGTTGCTTTCAACTTACTACTGCTAACTTGCTAGTGGTGTTCCCTATGATATTTTCAGGGTCTCAGTTTCTCTCCAGAAATGCAGAAGAAACCTACAAATACTTTTTCAGGAGGATGGAGGATGCGAATTGCACTTGCTCGTGCTCTATTTATAGAGCCTGATTTGTTGTTGCTTGATGAACCTACGGTATGTTTTCTTTATAAGCGTTCCCTTATTTGATAAATTTATTTCCTATATATTTTCAAATTTCTGACATCCTTCCCTGTTTTGATAGAACCATCTTGATCTCCACGCTGTCTTATGGTTGGAAACATATCTAACCAAGTGGCCAAAAACATTTATAGTCGTTTCACATGCTAGGGAATTCTTGAACTCGGTAGTTTTTCACTCTTGATCTCCATGCAATATTATTTTCCCCAATATCTCTGGACACGTGTAATACTTGTTTTTATCTGCAGGTGGTCACGGACGTCATCCATTTGCAAAACCAAAAACTAACTACATATAAGGGAAATTATGATATTTTCGAAAGAACACGGGAAGAACAAGTGAAGAATCAGCAAAAAGCTTTTGAATCAAGTGAACGATCACGGTCACATATGCAGGTTTCTTTTCTTTTTCTGAAAACTGAACTCATGAATTCTGTTTTCAATTTGTCTCTGGTTTGTTTAACAGTATTCCAACATGGGGATTTCAGTTTGATGCTTGATATCTTGTTTTCTGCTGCAGGCGTTCATTGATAAATTTCGTTACAATGCAAAGAGGGCGTCACTTGTTCAGTCAAGAATCAAGGTGTCAACATTTACAACTATTTATGTGATTATATTTTGGTCGTCAGTGGTGCTCTAATGTTGTTTTGTCTATGACCCAGGCATTGGACCGACTGGCCCATGTGGATCAAGTTATTAATGATCCTGAGTAAGCAAACCCCTCTTATATGTATTGTTAACGTACTATCAATTGAAATTAGGAATGATGCTATACTCTTAATATTGGAGAAACTTTCTACAGTAGCATTACTCTCAGCACAAGCCGTTTATACATTAGTCTCTTGTCTCTCTTTGTGCAGCTATACATTTGACTTCCCAACTCCTGACGATAAGCCTGGACCCCCCATTATCAGTTTTAGGTTTGTCATCTTCTAGAACCAGCTGTGTGAATCTTACACAAACTTCTCTAATTTTGGCATGGGAGGATCCAGAGATCACCTTGATAAATTTTTTTGCTTGTTTATTCTTTTTTACAGTGATGCATCATTTGGCTACCCTGGTGGTCCATTGTTGTTTAGGAACCTAAATTTCGGAATAGATCTGGATAGTCGTATTGCAAGTAAGAAGGCTCCCTACCTCCCTTAATTATAAGATCTCACAGATGATACATGCTAATAGACCTTAAGAGTTATTAAACTTTCATCAATCATATGTGGATATCAATACATACAGCATCAAAGATATGTAGAACTTGAAATTTTTGAGGCTCTTCCCAGCATTTTAAGCTCTATATATGGTTTTGTCGATGATCTGCAGTGGTTGGACCCAATGGTATTGGTAAATCAACTATACTCAAACTTATTTCTGGGGATCTGCAACCAAGCTCTGGAACAGTTTTCCGCTCTGCCAAGGTTTGACAGAAGACTTCTCTTTTTGTTTAACTGATTAAAAAATTGCACACTGTACCTCTGGAACATATGGGGTGACCTTATATTATACCTCAAACTATGGAGACCTCTTGTAGGTTTAAGGAGTTGGCTTCTTATAAAGCATTGATAATTGAAATTTTCTTGACAACAATATATCAAATCTTGGTTTTTGTTAGCCAGATTTTTGATTGCTCTGTGAATGCTAAACTTCTTGGCTCTAATATGGTTGGTATGTCGATATCCTTTTTACAGGTTCGTGTTGCAGTCTTTAGTCAGCACCATGTGGATGGACTAGACCTCTCTTCGAATCCTCTTCTATATATGATGCGCTGCTACCCAGTAAGTTCCCATGCCTTTATATCCTTCTTTTGTTTTGTCTGTTTAGTTAACATGAGATCATAACCGAGTTAAAAATGATTCATATATTAGAGTTTAGAGTATTTTCTACCTGACTACTTCTTACAAGCAATTTCAGTTGAAGCAAAATCTATGCCCTCGGGTTCTCAAGATGTCTTAACTGGTATGTGATTTGATGTGGCAGGGAGTACCGGAACAAAAGCTGAGAAGTCACCTGGGTTCTCTTGGGGTGACTGGAAATCTTGCACTGCAGCCCATGTACACTTTATCAGGTATTTGGAATTAGTAGAATGAAACTGGATCTACTTTGGTTTATGTGTTGTGGTGATAGTGATTTGTTACGTTCACTAATGTGTGTTCTTTTTTTATGTGAATGGGAAATAAGGTGGTCAGAAAAGTAGAGTGGCATTTGCGAAGATAACATTCAAGAAACCACATTTGCTATTGCTTGATGAGCCGTCCAATCATCTTGTAAGCTTTGTATATATGTACACACTTGTGAATAAGTAAGGATTTCAGATTGCTAAAAGTAGAGGAACAATAATAATGTCAGGATCTGGATGCTGTGGAAGCTTTGATTCAAGGACTTGTCTTATTCCAAGGCGGTATTTGCATGGTAGGCTCAGTCAATCCTTGTCCACTAGACAAAAATCAGTTTTGAAGATAAAAAGATGATGAATCTCTTGTGGTTTGTTTGTGTAGGTGAGTCACGACGAGCATTTGATATCGGGAAGTGTTGATGAGCTGTGGGTTGTGTCAGACGGCAGGATTGCACCATTCCATGGAACCTTCCATGACTACAAGAAACTTCTCCAATCTTCATCTTAAGCTGAGCTTGAATTTATATTTGCCCAAATCCATGTCGAATTTATATCTTCATATTTCATCTATTGATACAAGTTGTATACAACACACCAGACCAATCCTCCTTTTTACCATTTTAGCGAGTCTGAAATATGGCGACCGTATTTTGCTGTATGTTTAAGGTTTGAAACTAAAAGTACAAGCGTACGTGATGTCGCACGCATATGTGATGTCGTGTTATCTTCTACCAAGAGCTATCTGCTCAAAGCTGAGCAGCGCAATAGCAAACTTCTGGTCAGCAAAGTAATACAAAGTCCCATTGATGCATACCCATTGCAAAAAAGGAGTATGGATTAAGGGACATTGGATATTCCTTCACTTCACTTTATCAGTTCCTAATGTCAGGATTTGATGAATCCTTTCATTATAAACCATATTATTGTCCATGAGCAATACCTTGAATTGCTTATCAATCGGATCAAACCCTAATAAGCTATATTCTCCACTGTCTCTCACGTACTCAGGTAAGATCGTATACTGTCCCGTGATAGGGTTACATATCATAAGCCGTGACTCTTTAGAGGGCAACATATCATAGAAATTGATCAAACCAGACTCATAGCTACAAAAACCATCTCGATACATCTGTCCACGGAATTTCGTATGAAAATCGGCGGCTACTACAAGAGACTTCTCATATGGATTCTGAGGCTGAGGCGCCGAGTAAAAGAGCCACTCACCGTCATCAATTGATTGAACAGCAAGTAAGAGAACGTGGACGAGCTGAAGACCTGGTCTTGAACAACTCGTTGAAATATGGACTGCGAAGCATGGAGCCCCATAACTTCGACACGCTACGAAACCTAGCTATTGACTTTGACGGCAATCTATAGAATATCTCAATAATGAGATCAGTTGGGATGATGAGTTCCAAGTTTTTGCCTCTATTCATCGAATTACAATGAGATCGAGAATGAGATCAGTTGAGTCGATTGTGGTGGGCACTTGTCTCTTAACTCAGATTTTGTATTTGATGCGTGGGAAAGAAGATAAATCGGAGAGATTCTTATTTATAGGGATGGAAGCGTGGAATAAAAGGAAAGGATGAGTTTGAATAGAATTAGGAAAATCATTAAACAATTTTAACTTTGGAAAATAACAAAAAAAAAATTGTAAACTTTTATTTTTTTTTATTTTTTTTTAAAACTTTTTGAGTTTCTCCTATTCTTTTCATTAAAATTCTTTGAGAATGAAAGCACTGCCGTTTTGGACAACCAAAAATTGATCCATGTGAGTGCGGTGTCCACTGTCCAACGTGAGCCTGAGAGCCTCGGTAACATAATTAGGACATGAACATGATAACCAAAAAGAACAAAGTGCTAACCCAACCGAGTGATAAAGCTCACACTAAACCTGTAAATTACAAATGTCACACTCACCGGAAAAATATCTTGACTCAATGTTATAAATAGTTATCAAGACAACTTCACCCATGGCTCTGACTTGAATGAACTTCTTTTCTTTGATAACTTATATGTCTACAGAGATAATACAACTTGTATCAAATATATAGCTTTTTAGCTGACTTAGGGAGCAAGGGAAGCAATCAGGTTTTGACACCTGTTATCTCATGATCATCGTCTAAACCACACACATCATCTAATTTGTTCTTGATGTGCTCTGTTCTGGTGGGTTTATAGATGTTGAAGCATAATGTTTATCTTCATAATATTAAAGTTAAAATCCTCTATATGGTCTACAAAGGTATAAACTCTGCAATCAGTCTTAAACACTTCACAGTTAGCTCCAACACTTTGCACAATGTTCATTTCGGGATTGCAGTAGAGAACATATAACGGTTTATATATGTATTCCTCTTGGACAAAACAATTTCTTTATTAGTATTTCGATCCGCGGTCGACCCGATAATCCAGAAAGTATTTAAATTTGATATGTGGATCGGGTGTAAAAATATTGAAGATATGTAAAATCTGAAATAAACTTTATAATAGAGACTTATTTATTAGCAAAATTTAATATATAAATCAATAAACCATTTTTATTTTAAACTTTTTAAAACTATAGTAATTATTAAATTATTTAGAAATTTTCTTTTGATTTATTGAAAATATATTTGTAATTTAATTCAGGATAAAAGTGTTATATCACATATAAAATAAAATATTTTTGGGCAAAAGGGTAGTTTTCTAAAGAAATCCAATATATGACCATTAACAAACCTGACATCTATATATATATATATATATATATATATATATATTAAAAGAACTAAAGAAACGAAATCTCACAGCTTTCATTTTAGATGATGAAGAAAAATAAAGAAAATGCTGCAGACGCAAAGAATTAAGTGAACGAGAAAAGATGACGATGATTTTCTTGAAGGTTGCAATGCCGTCGGCGGAGAGTGCGGAGGCCTCTGGTATAGATTGAGCCAAAACTATATGAAAGGGAGATTTACAATCGAAGATTGCAAGAAGCACTACAATGACTTAGTAAACAAGGTAACATCTAAGAACATTCTCAATGGGGTATCTCATTGAAATACCCCTTATTAAAATATTAAAAAAGAATAAAAAAATTAAGGAGAGAGATAGAGATGGTCTCTCATTTGGGTCATTCGAGAGACCAAGTCTCTAATCAAGAGACTCCTTTAACACTTGTTCATTTTTGATTGGTTCATTTTATATTTTTAAATTAAAAATTAAATACATAATTAAATTGTATAAAAATATTAATATATTTATGTTGAGATACCTAAAATGGGTATCTACCCATTGTAGATGCTCTAAAAAGCTTTTTCTCTTGTTCAAGTTGTTAATAAACATAGTATAACCGTTGATTTTGGAAAAGCTGGAAAGCTAGACGATGCATTGAAGCTATTAAATGATATGGAGTGTGAACCAGGTTTTGTAACATATAAAAAAATTTATAATTTTTGAAATAATTTGAAAAGATAATACTAACTATTTTTGATACAATAAAAAAAAAACTAGATATAACCAATCCTCTTACAGCCTTGTGAGTTTGGTTTTTACTTTTTCATGATCTGATTTATGAAAGCAAAGAAGCGTAGAAGTGTGATTTGTGAAAGTGAAGAAGCGTACAAGTGTGATGTGATTTTTGTGACGTTTTTATTGGTATTTTATTATTCCATTAATCAGTCGATCCATTTTATTTAATATTTATTAGTTTTTTCCAACAAAATATACAAATTTACGAATAAACAAACAATACTATAGTCATACTTTACTAAATAACTTATTTCTATGTTATAAGTTTATATAAATATTAATTTGTGATATTGATGAGACCATATATTTACATAGAAGTTTCAAAAAATTATTATCTTATTAATTTATCAAATTACTTTAATATACAGAAATTATTAATTTATCGAGTATTAATTGGTGGTTCTACTGTAAATGATAAATCTAGATTTTTGTTTTCTAAATAAAGCATGAATCCAATTTAAAGAATAAGGTGTACATGACTTGCACCACTTTCTAGGATATATATGAACATAGTTATTTAACTAAACTTTTTTCACCTATTTTCACTAAAACTCTAAAAACTATATTTTTTGGTTTTTCACTTTTTCAATGAGACTTTTTTCTTTTCATTATTTTTGCAAAATCCAAAATCTGAAACTCAAAAATCATAATCCAAAAACTACTTTAAAACCTACAAACATTCATAGCCTAAAAACAAATTTGAGAATGGTTTTTGTAGGCCGTGAAACAATAAATTGGAGAAAAATATTGTAGAGGAAATTTGTTAAGGAATAATAATTGGAGAAAACTATCGTAGAGTAAATGAGCAAATGCTATTGCAATTACCATGAAAACATGTATTTCATAATGCATGTGTACTAAAATGGTATCATAAATGAATATGTTGTCATTTTCATGAAACAAAACTAGATGATTGCAGTTTCTTTTGTCTCAGAACAGAAGAGATAAAGAGTATATGTTACCTTATCTTTTAGGATGTTGAATCTTCGCAGACAATCTCCAATGGTAAATTTTTCCCTGAATTTGTGGACGCTCAAGGAGTATAATATGGATGCGGAATTGCCTCCGGAGTTGAACGCATCAATTAATATTTCATCATCATTCTTGCTCCAAAAGGAAGCGTTCTTGTTCATTTCTTGCACAACTAATTTTACAAATGTACAAGGAATTTTATATAGTAATGACTTGCCTTTAAAAAACTTTTTTTTTTTTGACATTATATCAATTTCTCCTGTTTTTAATTTTAGTAATAACTTAACAGTTTTTTTTAGTTTATATATTTTATATTTTATTCATTTTTCTTTAAACTGTTTATTTATTTATTTGGATTTAAGTTAAGTACTCTATTAATTTTATATCACTTACCTTTTAATACCTTAATCCAAATAAATAGAAAACAGTTAAAAGAAGAAAAAAAAAGAACCCGACCCGGCTGAACCAGACTGGTTAGTAATTTCTGTGTTCGTCGTCGTCTTCTTCCTTGCAGGCTTTCCGGCTGACACGTTTGCTTCCATCTTTCTCTTGCGGTTTCGCTCTAAAAACGTAAGCTTTCATTTTCGATCGAATTCAACTTTAGAGAGATTGATAAAAACCTAAGTTCCTCCCTACCCTTCTATTCTAGTCTCTAAATTGGATTCGGAATTGATGTCTTTGTCATGTATAGATAGGTAGCGGAACCCTAAATTGAGTCATGAAATCGCTGGATCGCGTTGAAACCCTAATTTCTTCAGAACCTTCCCTGAATAATAATGACCTAGATGATGATGATGAAGAAGAATGCGAGTATGACGAGGAAGAAGATGTTGATTTCAATCCTTTTCTTAAGGATATTACTCCTTCTCCTGAAGCTTCTTCCAGTTTAAGCTCTGAAGTTGAAACTCTTGATGGTGAAATTGTTAATAGCATTGCTGCTTCCCAAAGCTTAGACGCCGGAGAAGCCAAGGAGCAAAATGATCCAATCCCCGAGGACTCTCAAAACAATGTTCAGATGAAGAATTCTGAAGAGAAAGGAGGTGACTTTGTTAGAGTAGAGGCAAATGAAAACGGAGAACAGTTGTGTGACATGATCCAACCTCAGAACCAAGATTTGATGTCAATTGAGGAAGATGATGCAATCTGCAAGCGAACTAGAGCTCGCTATTCGCTTGCCAGTTTCACTCTTGATGATCTTGAGGCTTTTCTTCAGGAGACTGATGATGAGGATGATATTCCAAATGTCGATGATGAGGAAGAATACCGCAAGTTCCTGGCTGCTGTTTTACACAGTGGTGATGCTGAGGTTCAGTTGGAACAGAGTGGAAATATTGATGACGATGATGATGAGGATAACGATGTAGACTTCGAGATTGAACTTGAAGAAGCGCTGGAGACTGATGACGAGGAAACTATACCGGAAAAGGTCACAACTGTTGACATCAAAAGCACTAAGCGACGCCCCGTGACTAGGCAGAAGAGACGGCAAAACATCTCCATTCACAACAAAAACTATTCTCCCGATCAGGCTGGCAGATTCTTACGCCCTCTTCTACCTATCTTGCCCACTACACCACCTGCTAGGAGCTTTTCTGCTACTGGAGCAGTTACTTCATCAAAAGACAGTACAATAAATGGCTTCAGTCTAGCCCAAATGGGAGAATTACATTCTCTGATTCATGATCACCTCCAACTTCTTATCCAAGTGTACTCTCTTTGTGCACTTGATCATTCACGCCAGTACATTGGAACCCAAGTCCAAGGACTTTTATCTGAAATGCTCCAACAACACCAAGGATATGTTTCACGCCCAGGTCATCTTCTTGTTACTGATTCGGCATCATCAGTTCTGGATATTGTGGATCTAGCTGGGAGATATCTAGTTGATGTTTCTGGCGGTATGTTATTGGGTTGAAAGATAGAGTGCTTTATCTCTGTGTTTTCTTATCTGTTTTATTTTGCAATAAAATTCTCTTGATTATTGAACCATTATAGCTGTTCAAGAGTATCGACGGTGTCAAGTGGAATCCAGTTTTGATGCTTCGTCTCAAAGAGTGCCATTGTTTTCACTTCCTCACCAAGAAGTTGGCGGTGAGATCATAAACACTTCTCTCTCACCCCCTAGTTCAAGTAAATCACGATCACGTCAGCAGCAATCTAAGAAGACTTTAGCTGCTACACTTGTTGAATCTGCCCAGAAGCAATCTGTTGCCTTGGTCCATAAGGATATCGCCAAGTTAGCTAAAAGATTTTTGCCATTGTTCAAAGTATCGCTATTTCCCCACAAGCCACCTATTTCAGCTGTTGCCAGTCGAGTCCTTTTCACTGACGCTGAGGATGAGTAAGTTCCTTTCCTTTTGTCTTGGTCTAGTCTACTAATCTAGTAGAAAATTCATTTGTTGTGCTGCTTGACTGCAGATTACTGGCTCTTGGAATAATGGAATATAACTCAGATTGGAAGGCAATAAAGCAGCGCTTTCTTCCATGTAAAGGCGAGCATCAGGTAATCATCACTGAATTTCTGCAGAACTAGGAATTATTTTTGGGTTTCAAAGTAATCAGTTGGTATTGGTTGGATTGCTCTTAGTATCTTAGTTCTTGTTAGGCTATTCTGACCACAACCTCTTGAAGTAATTAGTTAAAATATGAAGATTTTAAAATTCCGCTGCTATCTTGACTGGTCGATGCAATTCCTGTTGGAAATGAAGTAGTTATGTCCGGGTTTTTTTTATGCTTTCATGCCAGGAACATATAAATTGGTGTACTGATGTTTTCACTATAACTTTGTTAAGTTTTATGGTAGCTCTTGATTGTCATGTCCATGTGGTTTGATTGGGTTTTCATCAACCAGGCTGATGATCAAGACATGAAAGACTAGTCTCTTCTAATACCTTCGACTTGTATTCGTTACAGATTTATGTTAGGCAAAAAAACCGAAGATCATCTAAAGCCCCAGAAAATTCAATTAAGGTCAGTTGCTGGATTTGGTTATCACCTTTTTATTTTGTATGCTTATTTGTCTTTGGTCTGCCTATTGGTTCCCTAAATTCAGTGGCCTGAACTTCCGTTTTACATTGGTTGACATGGCTATATAAGTCATGTTATACTGTTCAATAACAAGCTCTCAAATATCTACTTATAGTTTTAGAGAATTGTGGAAACCATTACATATATATGAGCTATATCATGCACATAAAAGAAATCAGTTTAGGAACTCATTGTTATAAAATATAATGTTTGATGCCATGACGGAAATTGGATGATTAGTGGATAATATGACCATCTTGTATGCTTTTAATTACTTCACTAATATATTGGTCATACATGATTTGTATAGTTAGTTTTTTCAAGTGTGCCATGGATTAATCTAAATATACATGGTGGAAGTAACCGAACATGCATTATGCAAATGAACCTTGCATGTTTAAGATGGACACTGACTGATGGTAAAAAACGATTGTACTTTATTCTGTCCCCAATAAGATGTTCCAACCATAAGTTTTAGGTTCTGCAGGAACTTTCCCCTTACCGATGTGTTTTGTGTATATTTTTTCACCTATAGGCAGTTCTGAGGATGAAAAGCTCTCCCCTGACTCTACAAGAGATAGTACGTATACAAGAGGTAATTTGACAATAGCACCTTTTACAATTTTATTGGAAACTGTACTTGGGTGCTCAGTATAAATTTGAATCCTCAGGGACTTAAGTACTTCAAATATGATTGGATGTCTGTGTGGAAATTCATTGTGCCTTATCGAGACCCATCCTTACTGCCACGGCAATGGCGCACTGCCCTTGGAATTCAGAAGTCATATAAGCTAGATGCTGTAAAAAAGGAGAAGCGGCGATTATATGAAACAAGAAGAAAGTCCAGAGAGCAACCAGCCTCTACAAAAGAGGTCTGTCTTTCATATCTGTGACTATTTCCCAAATCATACAACTCATCCATACTGAATATGTTAATTTTGCCTTTCTCATAAAAGTGTAATTTAACTTTACTCTCTTTCATTGCATGTTGCAGGACTGTCATGAAAACCATGTTGGAGATGAATTGGTTGAGAGTTCAGGTGGGGCATATCTACATGAAGGCTTTCTAGCAGGGTGGAGGCATGGCATGCCAAATCTCTTTTATTCTACTTCTATGCACTCCTTTGACAAGGCAAAGGATGTTCCCCGTGATGGCCATGCGTCAGTACAAACATGTACCGGTGAAGGATCTAAAAATCCTGAACTTTGTGGTGCCCAAAATCTGACATGTACGCGGAGGCTTGCGCCGTCTTTCATTCCTTTGTACCACCACACATCTGGTACAGAACCTGATGCCTCAAGAGCATCGATAGTTATGCGGCCATATCGTGCTCGTAAACTACACAACAGAAGTGTTGTGAGACTAGCCCCTGATTTGCCTCCAGTTAACCTTCCATCTTCGGTCCGTGTTATCTCGCAGTCAGTTTTTGCAAAGAATCAGTCTGAAACATCCTCCCAAACTTGTATCACTAACGGTGGCATTTCTGATGTTTCTGGGAGGGGAAATTTGGATACTGAACCTCCTAGTTTTTCAGCTGTCGGAGATAACAATGATCCCTCTAGCGAGAAAGTGGTAGATTTACAGGAAGATGTGCCTGCAGAGAGCTCCTCTGGGATGGACGATAGAAACAATGACTCAGATCATCAAATGCATCCTTTCTTGGTAAGGACCCCTAAGCATGGAGAGATTACATGTTACCCTTCAAACAGAGACCCAGGGGGTTCTAGTTCCTTTACTTTCTTTTCTGAAAATCGACCTCAGCTGCTAAGTCTTTTCAATAGTCCTAGGCAAATCAATCACTCAACTGATCAGTTCCAGAAAAATTCGTCATCAAATGAACATGAGACAGCACTGGGCGAGAGCTGTCTTCATCCTTTTTTTCGAAGAACTGAATGTGGAAAGAATTATCTTATTAGTAAACGTGGGAACTTAGACACAGACATCGGCAAGAAAGGTGAATTATGTCAACTTCAGGATCCTTCAGGTGCTTTTGCAAAGACTTCAACCCCTGGTGCTGGTCGTAATGATGTCACCTTGAAATCTTTTAGTTCTAGCAAATATGGTAAAAATGTGAACTTAGATATCTATCTAAGTTCTTGTTCTTCTAAGGTAAATGATTGTGGTAGTGTCTCAGCAGCAAATATTTCAGAAGTCCCAGACATCTGCATGATTCACCGTAATGATGGCTCTGAAATACCTGTATCAACTGCACCAAGTGATGTTATTAGTAGATGCATTGACAAGATGGCTGATCAATCTAATCTCGGTATAGTGATGGAGCAGGAGGAATTAAGTGACTCTGATGATGAGATGATGGAAGAAGAAAATGTTGAGTTTGAATGTGAAGAGATGGCTGATTCTGAAGGAGAAGAAGGCTCAGAATGCGAAGAAATCATTGAAATGCAAGATAAGGTAAGTTGTGGTTTGTTTTTGTTAATTTATTTTCTTCCAACTTGGGACATTTGTAAACAATAGGGTTCAAGCATATATGGATCCTAATTTCCAGTAGATATAGAACTGTCCTCTTTATTGTGTAGTTATGTGGCTTGTAGATGGTCTTGATGATGCATTAACTTTGCCATCTGCAGGATAGCAGAAGCTCTGTGCTAGAAATAGCTTCATCAGATGTCGATTCTGGCAAAGAACTAGGCAAGGATTCTCCAAACAGTCCTTGGTTGAGTCTGGATCCGAGTAGCCGTCGCTTAACCGGTAAGGTTAAGGACATAGAGAAGACAGAGCTAGCAAATGAAACGATCATGGCACAGTATGCTCCTAGTAGATCACGCAAAAAGAGGACACCAATGAAGAGCAGAGATTCAGAATCAAAGGAAGAAGCAAGTGTTGCTCGGTTGAGACTGGGTCCTCTTACTCTCCCTTCAATGAAGAAACCCAGGAAGTATGTTGGGCAGACGGAAACAAGTCCAAGTAATGAGACAACCTGAGAAACTTGTGGAGCCAGCAACAAATGATTAGCACTTCTCTGCTCCAAAAAATTTCCGGGTAGTACAGAGACATCATATCATGGCCTATCCAGAGAGTTGTTGTTCTCTGGGTATACTCTATTGGAGGTTACGGCACCCATGGAGTTTGCTACTAACGAGCTTATTTTTGGACACTTCCATTAGAAGCACGAGTACATGAAATGGTAAATAGTCGGATAAACCTTTCTGGGTTTAGGTGCGCAGATACAATGCAGGGTACAAAGATGATTAGTACATGAGGCAGAAGGAAGAAGATTAGGCTTGGGCAGATTCAGGTCAGCCAATTCTTTTGTGAGTTATTTGATTGCTTTGGGGATTGTTACTTGTACATTATTATCCTCTAGATATTTGGTATCAGCTGTGGTGATAGAGCTGAGAAGAGAGAAATATTTTTTATTGGCAGGGAAGAGAGAAATATGGAGTGATGAGTAAGATTTGCTTCTGCTGATTTGGCATGGAACAGTGCGTTACTGATCTGGGATCATTTGAAAAGAGAAAGTTCAACTACAAAGAGTGTTTGAAATGGAGACGTCGATTTTAAGAAGATAGTTTTAAGGACCACGTTGTAATGTTATTTGTGGTCGAAGAATTTGCTTGACTTGTGTGCAAAAATAATACGACACTTTGCTTTAGGTGGTTTCAATTTTCAACCTTTTGAACAAAAGATAACTTGGTGGCAACATTTTGAACACTTTAGTGCTTATATGGGATTTTCATTCTGACAATGAAACTTGATTGCATGCATACAAGAGACTTGAACATATAATGGAGGTCAAAATGTTGGGTTTAATCTAAATTTGTTTTCTAATAATATTGGATTCAGAAACTCAGAAGTCTGCATCACACTAATCTGTTCAATATTTCATAGAAGCAATATCTAAATTTCCGAAAACAAACCAAACTACAAAACCAGCCTTGATTAACTTCAATAGATAAACCAACTTCAATAGACAAACCATGAGAACACAACAAAGTAGCAACTAAAACCAGAGCGCTGAATCTAAATGGCTAAAAGGTGAAGAAGAATGGAACTTCGATTGGTAGATTGTAGAATAATGAAGGTCAAAATTTTGGGATTAATCCAATATAAGCATACCGATCACAGAATGCTATAAGTTTTGTATATGCAACAAATGTGCTTATTATGAAAGCATACAACATGTATGTACACTGCAACCTATCTATGCATTAGCGCTACTTGTCTAAATCAAATCAACAAAATAGCTTCGGAGTATACCTAGTAGCTTCAAAAGTTTGTCCAATCATAAATAGCATAGCAATGACCATACTTTTATAGTCATAAGCATCTATGCAGAGGGCGTCACTCACTGCTTGCTTTGACGAGCTCAGCTGATAAGCTTGTGTCGTAATCTCTAAGTGTCTCAGTATAAGGCATAAACCCATCTTCTTTCATTTTTCTACACAGCTTGTCTGCTTCACGCCTTAGGCCTTTCCTACACAATCCTGATAACATTGTAATGTATGCTATAGCATCAGGCTTCACTCCTTTAAGACTGAGGCTACAAAACAAACGCCAAGCCTCTCTCACCTTACCAGTTTTACACATCCCTTGAATGATGATATTATACGTAATAATATCAACATCCATTTCACTCTTTTGCAGATCCTTTACCATCACCAATGCTTTCTCAATCTTGCCGTTACTACACAGAAAATATAACAAGACGTTGTATGTAACAATATCAGGACGCAAACCACAAGCAACCATCCGATTGAAAACCTTTAAGGCGACGTTGAGTTTGCCCGCTTGACAAAAACCGTGGATAAGAGTGTTGTAAGTGAATATATCACCAACCAATCCTTGATGAGTCATCTCGCAAAAGAGTTTCATCCCATCTTCTACCCTCTTGGACTTACAAAATCCTTTAATGAGAGTATTATAGGTCACTACATCAGGGAAACATCCTTTACTTACCATCAAATCAAACATACGTTTAGCCTCACCTAAGCGACCATGAATGCAAAACCCATTGATAAGTGAATTGTAAGTGAAAATATTAGGATCTACCGATCTTCTAATCATCTCCTTGTACAACTTCTTAGCCTCTAAAAAGTCTCCCTCTTTCACAAATGTATCAATCAACGCACTGAAAAAGACCACAGTAGGATCGATTTTCCTCTTCACCATATCTCTGAGAAGTCGAACAGCGTCACTCCATCTACCAGAGTTACAAAGGCCACTAATCAGAGTGTTGTAGGTAACAGCATCAGCTCTGATTCCTTTGTTTTCCATCTGACTAAAAATCTCAAGAGCGTTATTCACATCTCTGTTTTGACAAAGACCATTAATCACAGTGTTGTAGATGACAACATTAGGCTCATATCCCATATCCTCCATTGAATCAACAAGAGACACAGCCTCGTGAAATCTATCTCCGCGACAGAATCCATTGAGAAGAGAGCCAAGAGTGCAAATGCTAGGCTTAAACCCAAGTTTCATCATTTTTCCAAGAACAGCAAGAGCAAGAGAGAGTTGAGAACATCTACAGAAACAATGAATCAAAATAGTGGAGCTATAGAGATCATGAGAAATCCCAAATTTCTCCATCTTATGGCAGAGATAGATGACAATATCAAATTTGTTCATCTTAGCAATAGCAGTCAAAACTCTACTGAAATGAACAATGGTAGGAAGAGGACGAGACTGAAGCATCTCAAAGAATAAACCAAAGGCATCATCGAATTTGATAGAGTGAAGAAACTCATTTCTCAATCTCTCTCTGTAATGAGTCGCGGTAGAAAAACGTCGAGCCCAAATCTCGGGATTGTTACGTCTCTCCGGTAGAAGAAAATGGCGACGAAGAAACCCCTTCGCTGTTGAAGCAATCGCAATAGATCTCGGCATCTAAGTGGATTGAGTTCTTCGTTCCCAATCTCTCTTTATCAAACTGTGCGCCGAACCTTACTAACGACGACCATTGCTCCGGTGAGCCGAGAGGTATCTGAACAATAAGGTCTTCCTCTTTCCTTAAACGACGGCGTTTTCTTATACTTATACATTTGTAACTGATTGAACCAAACGATTGAACCAAACGATTGAACCAAAATTGATAAAAAACCACTTTTGTCTGACAACTGACTATTTTGGTTTGAAGGAGCCTAATTTGATATAAACAAAATTACACTTTGCATTGATATGGTTTCAACTTTCAATAACTCAAGCATTGGATTCACAAATTTTGATTGCATATAAGAACATTTTACCGAAGTGATATTCTATCCGTTCGTTCCAAATTATAAGAATGTTTGGCTAAAAGCAAATCTATTAAAAAAGTCACTTTTCAAAAATTAAAGTCATCATTAACCATTTTTTTAACTTTAATTTATTACTCCTCCAATTCTCAAAATAAATAAAAAAGCAAGTAAATGGCTATTTTAGTTTAGATTAAAATTTATTGAAAAAATACATAGATATTTGAAAACATCCTTATAAAATGGAACAAGCAAATATGACAAAAACTCTTATAATTTGAAACGGAAGAGTATTTAGATTTAAAAATAATGGCTTGGGTTTATGTACAGAATGCGTAAATCAGTTCAAACTTCTAGATGCAACAACATTTATTTACATGTATAAAAACTACTACAGGCTTCAAATTTGTCCTTCTTTTTCTTCTCAAGACTTTTCAAAACCCTTTCTGCTTTGGAATTGTGTTGATCTATAAGCCTTTTTCCTTCAGTAAGAGCAGAAAGCATATATTCCGTTGTTCTTGTACCACTCAATTCTTTGATCATCCCTCTTTGAAACTCGCTCTTTAGATTCTTCACAACTTCCAAAGCTTCAATCCTCCTCTCTTTGTCAGCATCACACTCCTCAAGACTATTGACCTTGTTAGTAAATTCTTCAAATTTGGTGAACTGCCTATATAAATTCACTAAACCCTCTATGATGGTTTTTTTATCATCAACGCTCTGTACAAAATTGTCAAGTGGAGGCGTTAATGACACATTAAGAGAAACAGACAAAACAAAATTGTCAAGTGGAGGCGTTAATGACACTTACCAATGAACATGAGTCTGCGAACATGGCTTTAGGGCTTGGAGGCTAGGACATTGGAGAGGTTGGAGGCTGAGTGATGAGGTCGTCGTCGTCGTCCATCACTTGTTCTGAAGAAATACATCAATAAATGATTCAAGCTTGAACTTCAATGTTTGTAACTGATTGAACCAACATTATTAAACCAAACAATGAACCAAAATTGATAAAAAACCACTTTTGTCTCTTAACTAGTGGTTATGTCACTATTTTAGTTTGAACGAGCCTAATTTGATATAAACAAAATTACACTTTGCATTGATATGGTTTCAACTTTCAATAACGCAAGCATTGGATTCACAAATTTTGATTGCATATTAGAACATTTTACCATATAAACAAATTCTCATTTGATAAATATTGTATTTTGAAAGAAAGAAAAAACCTAAAAGATATATTAAAAAAAAATTTAGTTGTATATTTAAATTTAACTATTCGCTTTAAAGGTGATTTCAAAATTCAACAATTGAAACTATTTTCAATTAGTTGATATACAAAAAACTATATTTCGATACTTTTAATAACTGTTACTGGTTACATAAATTTTTTTATCAAATAATTTTTAGGTATACTTTAAAACCTAGTGTTCTCTCAAAACCTTAAATCTAAGAATTCTCTCGCTCTCTCTATTTTTTGTGGGAACTTTGCTAAGCCTTGGCATCCTATTTATACACAATATATCTTGGCCAACAAAGCTAAATTTCCATTCTACTCAATGGAAATGATCATATTTCCTTTTCTTTTAATAAAAAGGAAATTCTTGCTATATTTCCTTTTCTTACTAAAACTAAACTTCTCCAATCTTCTAGTATCCTCTCCAATCTTCTAGTATCCTCTCCAAGTTTCCAGTTCCTCAACTGCGTCTTGTCTCGTACACTAAAGATTGTCTGCTGTATTTTTTACTTAACCTCCCCATTATCATTCTGTTGTATCACATCTTGAGCTGGTATAATAACTGCATCAACTACTGCATCTTCAATCTCCCCCTTTTTTAACTGTGTGTGTCTCTTCAAGCAACTGCATGAAGATCTATACACAGACACATGCGACACTCGAATTCCACAAACAACTTTTACTAACCATAAGAGTGTTTTAAGAAACAGACAAGTGTTTAACAAGAACAAACAAGTTTTAAAAAACAAAACATTGACATAAGACCTCTTGTGTTTCTGAAACAGTAAATCTGTGGATGGAAAATGTTTTTGGACCGGTTTCCTATAACTGAAATGAAATGAACCAAAGTTTGTAAAGACAAGATGAGAAATAGAATGAGTTCCTGTCACGGTTTCTCCATCTCTATCTCATTTCTTCCTTCTATGAGGCTTCATCTGATTCTTTGCAGTCACACCTTCCTTCTCTTCCTCCTCCTTCTTCTTCTCCTTCTCCTGATCATCCTTCTTGTTTTTCTTCTTTCCCTCCTTCTCCTTCTTCTCCTTCTTCATAACTACCTTCTGTTTCTCCTTCTTCTCAAGGATTTTGAGGTCGTTGACTGCTTGAGAAATATGTTCTTGCATCCTCGTCTGGGCTTCAAGAACTTCATGGAACTTATTACTTTGAAATTGATAATTGTAAAATCGATAATTGTCAGCAAAATTGTTTCTTTTTTCCTTGAAATTCAACTTTCTCAGTTCCAAATTATAAGAATGTTTGGCTGAAAACAAACTTATTAAAAAATTATTTTTCAAAACTAAAGTCATTATTAACCACTTTTTTAACTTTAATTTTTAACTCTAATTTATTACTCCTCCAATTCTCAAAATAAAAAAGCAAGTAAATGGCTATATTAGATTATATTAAAATTTATTGAAAACATTCTTATAAAATGAAACAAACAAATTTGACTAAAACTCTTATAATTTGGAACAGAGAGAATAGTTAGATTTAAAAATAATGGCTTGAGATTATGCACAGAATGCTAATCAGTTGAAATTTCTAGATGCAACAACATTTATTTACATGTCCAAAAACTACCACATGCTTCAAATTTGTCCTCACCAAACCAATCTACAGTTCCGATCTCAAAGTCTCACAAAAAAAACATGCCTTAACTCTAATCATATAATACTAGAATATAACCCTTTAATTCTTCTCCTCCTTCTCCTTCTTCTCATGTTCCTCCTTCTTCATCTTTTTCTCAACTGTCTTAACTTCTTTCTCTGCCTCAAGTATGCGTTGTGCACCCACCCTTGTGCTGCAACAACCTCAGCTAGCTGATTTCTACCAGCTATGCCCTCAACTGATTATTTCTCTGAAATTCTCCAAACCTTGATTCATCTCCTCCTTTTATTTCTTTTAATGTTCCATTGTTTTCACCTTTTTCTGTTCATGAAGAATGAGATTTTTAACATGCTCTTGTGCTCCCAAGGATCTTAGAAACCCGATCTCCGTGCCATTCCCCTTTGAAACACCGAATTACTTCCCTCAAGTTTTCCATAACTTTAGTCGGGTTTTTCCACAATCCATTTAACTTCAACACTCTTTTAATTAAAGAATATTTTGAAACATTCTCCTTTATATGTAGATTTTTTCCTATGTTTATTTTCCTCATTATGTTTTTCATTATTTAAAAAATACACCATATGTTTTTTTTTTAATAAACCAAGTTTTCAATATATGATTTGACATTTTTCCCCACATTTGATTTACAAGTCAGTCATATTTTTAATAAAAAAAAACGAATTAACAAAATTACTACAATTACAATTAAAAATATTTTATTGATCTTTTGTATTAAAATCCACACATTCATAACTAACTTAATTTTAAAAGAAGAAAAAAAACTTTCAATATAACAACAAAATTAACAAAATTTAAGACAGAGAATTTTAGAGTTGTTTCAGAATTATTACAAAATTATTTAATTGATTATTTACAATTAAAATTTGCCGATCCTATCTTTTATGCATGAAATTTAATATTTTTTACTAACAAAGACGTCAAACCCAATCAAAATCAAATCTTAATTTATAAAAAAGCAAATATTGCAGCTTAAATCAAAACAATACTAACAACTCAATTGGAGATTCAATTTCAATTTAGATTTCATTAATCAAAAAAAAAAACAAAATTTTGCTATATAAAAAAAAATTATTCGAAACTAGAGAGTGAAACAAAAAAAACTGAATATTAAAAATTACAATTATTTTTCATAACTTAAAAATTATTAAAATAAAACAAGATTATTAAAATTATTAAAATTATTAAAAACTACACATAAATTCATGAGGTTAAAAACATACAGAAAAATGATCAACCACCAAAAATGGAGAGGAACCACTATACAATATACAAAAAAAAACTGAAAATTTCCAATATTAATTACCAATAATCCAAACCTCTAATCAAAACCCGGCCTAGTATTATTATATATAAACCCATCCTCTTTCATTCTTCTAAACACCTCATCCGCTTCACACCGTGGGCCATTTTTACACAATCCTAATATCATTATAGTGTATGTTCTAGCATCAGGCTTCACTCCTTCCAAAGGGAGTCTACAAAACAATTCCCAAGCTTTTTCCAGTTCATCCGTCTTACACAACCCGTGAATCATTATGTTATACGCAACTATACCAAGACAGTTTTCGCTTCTTCTCATATCATCGAATTTCACCACTGCATTTTCTATATCCCCGCTAACACAAAGGCCGTGTAACATAATGCAATGGGTCACAATATCAGGAGTCAAGCCATAAGAAACCATCACACTGAATATTTCTTGAGCAACTTTAAGATTACCCACCTGGCAATAACCGTGGATAAGAGTGTTGTAAGTGAATATGTCGCCAACCAATCCTTGATGAGACATCCTTTTGAAGAGTTTCAGCCCGTCATCTACCATCCTAGCCTTACAGAATCCATTTATGAGAGTATTATAGGTCACCACGTTTGGAAAGCAACCTTTCTTTGCCATCACATGTAATGTTTTTCTGGCGTGATATAGGCGACCGTGCACGCAAAGTCCATTGATGAGTGAGTTATAAGTGACAATATTAGGATCAATAGAGCCTCGGATCATCTCCTTGTACAATTCTTGAGCCTCAAAGAGGTTCCCTTCTTTCAAAAACCCATCGATCAATGCAGTGAAAGTGACAACGTCAGGGTTTATTCTCTTCTTCCTCATATCTCTCAGTAGCCGAGCTGCTTCGTTCCATCTACCAGAATTACAAAGACCGGTTAAGAGAGTGTTGTAGGTAACAACATCTGCTCTGACTCCTTCCTTCTCCATCTCCTTGAAAACCTCTAACGCAATACTCACATCACTGTTCTTGCAAAAACCATCAATTAGAGTGTTGTAGACTACAACATTAGGCTCATATCCAGATTTCACCATCAGAGAGAAGGCCTCATCAACTCTATTCCGGAGACAGAATCCATGGAGAAGTGAGCCAAATGTGACAATGCTAGGCTCATAACCAAGTTTCATCATTTTCCCAAGAACCGATAGAGCATAAGAGAGGTGAGAGCATTTGCAGAAACAATGAATCAAAATGGTGAAGCTATAGAGATCGTGTGAAATCCCAAACAGTTCCATCTTCCGGGAGAGATAGATGACAGTTTCATACTTTTTCATATTGGAAATTGCATTCAGTAATCTACTGAAATCGACAATGGAAGGTAAAGGTTTAGACTGAACCATCGCAAAGAACAAATCAAACGCCTCTTCAAACCTGATTGAGTGAAGCTCGCTTCTCAGTTTCTCTCGGTAACCAGAAAAATCTCGAGCAGTATCTCCTCTAGGTTTAGCTTTCTTCAGAAATCCCGTCGCAATCGCAGTCGCAATCGATCTCCGCATCCAAATCGACCACCGGAGAAGAAGAAGAAGATGGAAACAAAAGGTTAGTTTATGGTTTAACTAAACGATACCGTTTTCAAAAACAGTTCTACTTAAATAGAATTATAACGAAATTAATTACAATTAAGTAGCCTCATAAATAGGAAATTAGGTGTGATAATTAATCAAAAACATGTTAAACAACTTTTGTAATTTGAATTGCTCCAGAAATTCGAAATCGATCAATGGAGAACGACAACAATGGCGGCGTGAGCGTGATTTCTCGAGTGAAGCTTGATCAGGTGGCCACATGGTTCGTCTCCGCCTTCTTTACCTCCCTTGAACGCTGCGCTTGCGTCAACCTCTCCACCACTGATTTTGATGAAGATGAAGCCGAAGAAGAGGCTAAAGATCGTCCCCTCTGCCTCTCCACCTCCGACGACATTGTGTAACTAAATAACAATGTCAGTCTCCGGATTCCAATTACAATTTCTCATTTTCCGTCTAGATTTAGGATCTGAATGGGTTTAGATGAGTTTCTTCATTGCTATCTCGGTGTTTGATCTTTTGGTTTGTAACGAATAAATATAATTGAAAAAGCAATGAATTTGTGTGTGTGTTTTTTTTTATCCTCAACGATTTAGCTTAGGCATGTATGTATCTCAAATCGTTTTCAAGATGATGTTCTTGAAATTCCAAGACTAGTCACATTTTTGTTACATATAAACATATCTCAAATCGTTTTCAAGATGATGTCAAGATAACAATGTGTAAAATGCATAAGCTCTATACGAACAATGGATCATCAGTATAAGTGTTTTCGACAAGCTATATTGTCCTATATGCTGAGTTTTGTGAAGCATCTGCATTGACACGTTCTGTATGATTTCTCCGTTCAAAGAAAAGCGTGGCCTCTTGTGGAATAAGGATGTAGTAGTTTCATTATAATGATACTTATTCGCCTACTCTATTACTGTATAATGATGTTTCTTCTTCTTCTTTACTTGCATACATACCAATGTTGTGTTAGGAGTATGTATGAGAAGCGTATCTTAATTACGAGGCTCTCTCCAACAGAGCAGCATCACGAGGCATCGCCTAATTATGTAGAATCTCGATCTCGTCTCCTTCAATGACCGGTTTCGAGTCAGCTTGTTCTTCTTCTTCTTCACTTGCTTATGAAAATCTTTGTTTGACTCCATTTAACTTCAACACTCCTTTAATTTGTGCCCATCAAAAGTTAACTTTTATTTTCCCTTTATAGTTGGTTCAAAGTATGTATGTCTCTGAGTCATTAAGTTGAATGTGAAACAAGAGACTGAGGCAAAGACTTCAAAATAGGCTCTGATCGGTTTTCTAGTTTCAGGGTTTTTGTCTTGCTGCATATTACTACTTGATACAGTCTCTTCAACCCAACCGTCCATAGTAGCTGTCTTGTGCAAGAAACAACCGTTACTTTTTTACTCAGTTCTCCTAACAATGACAAATTTTCAGTTTCATGCTACACTTGTCCCTTGATTCTATGATTCTTACTTGTTCAAGTCAAAACCATGATTTTAGGCATGCTTTGGAACACGAATCATAACTCGTTTTCTTGACTTTCTTTAGTTTTCGTAGACAAGTTGAAATCGATAATTAAATAATCCTAATGATTTTGACTGGTGAAATAATTATTGTTTTGAATTTTGGAGGTTGAAGCTGACTAGGTATTTTACCTGGATACGTTTCATATCAATCCATAGCTCATGAATCTCGTGGCTGTGTGTTTGATCAATGAAACTCGTGCTTACTTATTTTAATTTTAATGTGAGTAATGCAATAATATTATATATATGAAAAGAGCAAGATACGATCTTGTGTTAAGACGTAAGGGATCTCTCTATTCATCCACCACACTATCAAAAGTTCAAAACGTATACTTAAGCAAATGTTATTATAGAAACTATATAGGATATAATTATTTTTTGGATAAAATTTGATACAAGTTACAAGTGTAATTATATGTTCAACGTGTAAACCAAAAAGTGACAAGAATATTCACTCTATCGGGTTGGATTCTCTGCTTACGACTATTCATTTTGATGTATATCAAGACCAACATAAGATGTTGTTGTAGAATGTCTATGTATTTTTTATCTATCAAAATGATTGACCAAAGATTTTGTAAGATACTAGTTATTACACTAGCAAGTAGTCAAACAAGTTTTCGTTCAAACTACAAAATCACAAAATTAATCCGTGGGATTGAATGAATGTTTGCTAAATGCGCTTGTGAATAGCCAAATCAAAACAAATCAGTAGATTCTTAAAAAAAATCAAGTTTAAAACGCCGGTCAACAATTCATGAAAGGAAGAATATATCAAACTGTCTACAAAAGAGGGAATATTCAGTTAGCCACTCACAAAAATCTTTAGACTGTATGGACCATAGCTTGAATAAATGTATAGTTGTTAAAAGGGCTACCCATAAAAAACTTAGAATATGATTGGTTTATTAACAAGATAAATAAAAATGGTAGCAATAGTGGCATGCCAAAATAGCTAGAAAGAGGATGTGACCAACTCTCTCTCCCTCTCTCTTGGCAAGTTGGTGTCCAATTACTCAACCTAACCCGTTTTATCATAAAGCAAATTAAGATTCCAACTTTCTCAATGTCATTCCAATTCCAAAGGTGGAGGAGTCTCTTTTCTTTATTCCATTATTCATAAAGTTTATCTTATATTTAACATCTCACCCAACGATCCTATTTTTTATTTCTAATATTGTGTGGAATCCTTACAAAGAGACAAGGCCTCCCAAGGTGGAGGAGTTTTATTATTCATAACATTTCATCTAATTTAAGTTTATCTCAACGTCCCCTCTATCATTTCCTTTATTATATCCTCCAAGTTTTGATTAATTATTGATTCTTGGAGTTTGGACCACCTTGTTTTTTCTAATAAAGAAAGAGAACTCAAATTTCGATCCATAAGTTTTCAAAAAGTTAAGACTAATCATTGAAAGATTTATGATAGATTCAGAAAACTTAAATCATTGAACGCGGTATCCAAAATCCAATATAGTAGTGAAATAATATAGTAGTAGTAATCTTCTGTTTTTGGTGAGTCAAAAAAACCTTGAGATAAATACATTTGAATATGTCTTCCATAACCTTATCCTTTTGGCAGATTCTTCTATAGAGGAGATGCCAATAATCTGAGAACTTACTTAGATTCAGTTTCTCTGCAAAGTAACATTATGATCTTATCCTCTTGAGAATACCTAAAAGTATACTTATATTCAGTGTAATACTTTGAGGCAATTGTTTGAAGTCAAACAAAAAAAACTATGAGGCAGTTGTTTAATAGAACTAGATGGATCGTTCTAGACCTGCAAATAAGACATGTATAGTCTGAAGTTGAAACATATAAATAAATTATATATATATATATATATATCATTTACAAATAAAAATTAGTGGAATTGTTAGTGGGTAGTAGTTGGCTTTGGGTAAGATTACTTTATGATGATTTTCATATATATATTCAGCCTTGAAGATCTTCTTCTCATCCATTGACGGATTGGATCTTCCAAGAACAGAGAGACCAATTAGCTTACTCTATTGTGCCATTCTCCATAATTTCCACCGTATCTTTTGCTTCAACCACTTAAAAAATTTACAAGAAAGTTTAACTACAAGACAATATACTTAAAGTTGGAATTTCACAATATTCTCAACATATCACTTAACTAAAATCATATATTTGAGATTTGTTTTTGAAGAAAAAACGATTAAGTCTTTGTTCTGTTCCTTCGTTTACAAAATGCAATTGTAGCATTCATAACAACTATTGTGTTTGCAGATACCCCCTAGTGATACAAATATTAAATGTTGAATAGTGAAATTATGTACTCAAGACTCAAGACTAGTTTCTTATGAATGTTAACTAATTGTAAACGCTCTATATATTTTATGTTCCATGCAAACGTGGAGTGTTCTAACATTATCTCCAACCTTACTCTATTTTTTCATCTAAACTCTATTATAGAGTAAAACATGTTCCAACCCCATTCTATATCTCACTTTAAAATAGAGTTTTGAAAAAAATACTCTATATTTGAAGTAATCCTATTCATTACTCTATATTTGGAGTAATCCTATTCATTACTCTATTATAGAGTAAAACTTTTGTTATTTATAAAATAGTTCTTTCACTTTTATATGTTTTTATCTTATACTTAAATAATATCATTAGATCCTGTTTTAGTTATGTAGTTAGATAAATGTTGGTAATAAATTAAAAATAGCTATGTAATTAAAACTGTAAAATATAACAACAACTTTATTTATTAGAAACACAATAACATAATCAAATTACATAATAAAATATCAAAATTAAAGAAAAACAACACAAATTAAACATAGCACCACAAAAGCTAATAATTTTATTTATGTAATAAATCATAATTCTATTGAATTTATGGCTTAAATAAAATATGTGGGTTAAATTTATAATTTTAATAAATAATTAATGTTTTTAAGAAATTAATTATTAAGAATATTTTTTTTAGAGTTAAAATTAGAAGAATGAGTTGCAGTAAAATTCATCTCTATTATAGAATTACTCTATTTTAAAATAAAATATAGAAGAATGGGTTAAAGATGCTTTAAACCTTTAATTTTGCACATACGAAACACCTAAATGCTTCCCAGTAATTTTGTATTCGTATATAGCTAAATACTTTTTAAAATGTATTACTTTGGATGAAAAATTATAATGTTTAATATTCATTAGACGCTTTCAAAACGTTACTTAAATATGTAGTCACGATCCATAATTGATATTTCAACCGATCAATATTCTCTCGGTTTTCACAATCGATTCTCATATCGGTAGGAAAAAAACAAAATTAATAAGATTTATGTTTTTTTTTTTATTTAGAAATACAGAGAATTCAAGCTTACAACAAAGTGGGTTATCGTGTTATAAACTTATACGAAGAGACTATAAGTGGAGTTGAGAATTAGCTTTTATGTAACACTTAAGATCATTCCTATAAAAATATATAACACGCACATATATATGAAAAATACAACAAGTGTTTGTTTCTATTTGGAGAGTTTTAAAGAAGGAAATAGGTTCAAGGAGAAAAGTATAGTGTGATAGGCTACTATAGTTGGGGTTCACACATTTTCTAAATGAAAAATCTATATGGGGTTGTGTATTATTCTAAGGTCCAGTAGATAAACCTGAACTTTTCTTGAGAGTGTGATTAGGTGAGAGATAGATAAGCTTGATCATATTTTTTTCATCTCTTATGATTTGATTATTAAATATAAATGTTAATAGGAGGGGGACCATGTGATGTAAAGGATTCCAAGGATAATACCATTAGAAAGTTAGACATCATTGATAAATAGTGAAGTGTTACCCAAAACATGGCACTATCTATGCATTGTTTCTACTTTTGAAATTACAGTTTTTTCCTTTATATATATATTTTTTGGAGTATTATGGTTTGTAATTTACCCAATTCCAATTATAATTTTGCTCTATGACTCATCTTCCTCTATAATCTCTCTATTAGTCAAATAGAGTTGGCTAACTAAAACCTTTATTTTTAATCACAATATTCCATTTCTTAACGTGTATTGATGCCAATCAATAATTTTTCTTTATACTCTCTACATTTATTTAGACGATTTTTTTTTTAAATACTAATTTGATAAGAATTAAATCCTAAAAATACAACATAGTAAATAGTTGTCTCCTTTATCGGAATATTTCCTCCTTTGTTCCTCAAAGACGTGGCACTATAAATACTCACTAAACCCAACACTCAATTCAACTAACAGAAACACAAATTCAAATTATTGTTACAGAGAGAGAAAGATGATTGAAACGGTCAAACACCTGATCGGCTCCGGTGGCCCCAGCGGATTCGGGTCAAGATCCACCGCAGATCATGTCACTCTTCATTCTGATCTCCGATCTCTAACTGCCATCATCACTGGTTAATATCAATTCGCTTCTTTCAATTTCAAATCACTGACGAGTTTCCTAATGAATCGTTACTCTGTTTTCAGGCGCGACGTCGGGGATTGGAGCAGAGACGGCGCGTGTTCTAGCTAAGCGAGGAGCGAGGCTTGTGCTTCCAGCTCGGAGTATCAAAACCGCCGAGGAAACAAAAGCTCGTATCCTCTCTGAGTTTCCAGATTCGGAGATCATCGTTATGCATCTCGATCTCAGCTCACTTGCCTCTGTTCGTAGATTCGTCGCTAATTTCGAATCCCTTAATCTCCCACTCAACATCCTCATGTAATTAAAAATTCCATCATCACAATCCAATTCGTATATCCAATTATTTTTTGTTCTAATTATTTTTGGATCAATCAGTAACAATGCCGGAAAATACGCGCATAAGCATGCCATCTCCGAAGACGGCGTGGAGATGACGTTTGCGACTAATTATCTCGGCCATTTTTTGCTGACGAAACTGTTGTTGAAGAAGATGATTGAAACGGCGTCACAAAGCGGCATTCAAGGTCGTATCGTCAACGTCACGTCTGTGATTCATAGTTGGTTTTCTGGCGATGCGTTGCAATATCTCGCTGATATATCGCGAAACAATAGGTAAAAATTTAATTAAAATTTTTATTTATAATATACAAACAAACAAAAAGTTATGCGACGACAAAAATAAACGCCGTCGGCCTCGTCTTTTTTGTATATTTAAATAATACTAATTTCGAGAGAATAATAAAACTTTGGTTTTGACTTCTGTTTTGTAGAAATTACGATGCGACTCGAGCTTACGCGCTCTCCAAGCTTGCTAACGTATTGCACACAATAGAGCTGTCACGGCTTCTCCATGTAATTTTTTTTTAAAAACAAATTTCCCTTTTTTAAAAACAAATAATTAATAATTGATCTCATCTCTAATAAATTGTAATAATTGCAGAAAATGGATGCTAATGTGACGGCCAATTGTGTTCATCCTGGAATTGTGAGTGTTGCAGCAGACCAAACCGAGAATAACGGAGTTCAGCTTTTTGAATAAGTAGTTGTGTTCTGTTTCAGTATTCTAATAAGGATCGAGTCTTAAGGTCAAATAGTTGTGGTCTTAGTTGTCCTAGTTTTATGGATTTTAGTTTAGCATTCGGTACTCTGTAAAAGGCTATATAAGCCATTGACGTTTCCGCAATAAGATAAGAGTTTTCCAAAACCCAAATTCTCTGAGTTTCATATTACAAATTGGTATCAGAGCTTTGGAGAACTTTGAGAACAAAAGAAGCCGCAGCTTCGCGAGTGAGGAGAGATGGGTGATGATAAAATGAAATTGCCCCAATTCGATGGGCATTGGGATCATTGGAGTGAGGTGATGGAAAACTTCTTTAGAGCAAGAGGTTTGTGGAGCCTGATAGAGATTGGGTACGAGGAGCCAGCCACCACAACAGTGCTCACAGAAGGAGAGAGAGCAGCTTGACAATGCCAAGATGAATGACCACAAGGTGAAACACTATCTCTATCGATCGATTGATAGGGAGACGTTTGAACAGATCTGGACCGAAAACTTCCAAAATCATATGGGACTCTATGAAGAGGAAGTATGGTGGCAACGATCGAGTGAAGAAGTCATTGCTGCAAAAACTCGGAGAGATTTCGAGATATTGGAGATGAACGAGTCTGAAACCATAGAAGAGTATTTCCGAGTATTGGCGATCACGAATCAAATGAGAAGCAATGGAGAGGTGATGGCCGATTCAAAAGTGGTGGAGAAAATCTGAGAACTTTAACCGAAAAGTTCATGTATGTAGTGGTGTCTATCGAGGAATCGAAAGATATCGAGAGCATTCCTCTGGATGAGTTGCAGAGTTCGTTGGTATACCGAACAAAAGTTCAAAAAAACAGAAAAAAATAAAGACGGAGGATCAAGTGTTGAAAGTGACTCACGGAGCGGG